>OX463842.1:8133816-8181165 GCA_949825065.1 Odontocerum albicorne | reverse complement strand
TTCGACACCTCCTTCTGCTCATGTTCAATCGAGGGAATAAAGCAGCCAAAGCTGCTCGCGATATTTGCGAAGTGTACGGTGAAGATGCTATGAATGAAAGGACACCTCGTCAATGGTTTTTGCGTTTCAAAGACGGTCATTTCGACCTGATAGACATGGAGCGTTCCGGACGACCAGTGGACTTCGATGAGGCGCGAGCAAACTAGCAGAAATTGTCGAACGTTGATTTTTGTTGTTTTCACTCAAAACATATGGAACCCAAGCGCTGAACTTCTGGACTTTTCCGATTAATTTAAGATGGCGGTGTACAGTCATGTGACTACAATTCATCTGTTCAGCCAATTCTACGGTAGTTTAAAGGGGATCTTCATGAATAATATGGTTTAAGCGGTCCTCATCGAAGTCCACTGGTCGTCCGGAACGTTCCATGTCTTTCTGGTCGAAATGACTGTCTTTAAAACGCAAAAACCATCGACGAGCTGTCCTTTCATTCATAACATCATCACCGTACACTTTGCAAATATCGCTAGCAGCTTTGGGAGCTTTATTCCCTCGATTGAACGCGAACAGGATGTGTCGAAAATGCTCACTTTCGTCTACTTGACATTCCATTTTGAAGGCTTGTAATAAAATAATACATGTAACGTAAAAGCAAACACAATATCTTGTAAAGCAGAAAATTTTATTTTGAATGATGTATAAACTTTACCATTTTGTTTTAATTTTGGTGCTCATTTTTAAATTTGAAAAAAAAAAAAACGGACACAACTTATGTTAACGCCTAATACATAAGTTGCGAAAAAACAACAGGTAATTTAATTTGAACATACAATTTTAATGGGTCTGGGTTTGTTGCCTTTCATTTGTCGTGTCCCCAGTAAACTATGCTTTTGCCTGTATCTCACTGAGGACATATAGCATGAAAAAATAAATCTATACTTCTTTCCGATTTTTTACTACATAAAATCCCGTTGCACATTCTCATCAACCTGACAAAACGTAACACTCAATTACATATGTAAACATCACGCTAATCAAACCCGTCACACTTCATCACTCCAGATAGACCAAAACGTTCATCCCACAATAACATGAACCGCACATAATCATAATAAAACAAAAAACACCACACTCAAAAGTTCACACAAACCTTTGCTATAAACTATTTCTCTTACAAGCCCAAGTATTCAAACTCCTGTCGCAACAACAATTGGCACTGTACATTTGTTTGTTAGTCTTTTTTCATTTATTCATTCGTTCCACATGCCCACACTACTTCAGAGCGCTCTTTTTTTAATCATACTCAACACATCAGCTTTATTTTCACATTCATCTTCATCGTTTCATTCCGTTTTCTGCAAAATTTTAGAACTGTATTTTTTCTTTCTAGGTGCTTCAATTTTTACAGAATTTATTCAGTTTTTTTCCACATCCACGTATCACTACCATATATCAAAGTTGGTACTAAAATACTATTGTGGACATCATCCTAGTAGATTTTGATACTGATTCAAGTACGAGTATAAATGTTTGAGTTCTCTATTGATTTTTATAGTTTGATATAAACTTGGGAATTTCAATGAAATACGAGTATTTAGAGTTCTAAATTGTTTATAATGTACGGACAACACAAATATTTGCAAAACCTTTTCTATGGTTTAGAATCTATTGACAAATAGAGTACAATATAAGGATCAGGTTTATACATAAATGGTCGATTTGTGGTATTTATTCACCGAATTCTTCCTTTGTATTGTCAATGTCGAACAATTCATTTTATAGAGATAGGAAGTGGTTTTCTTTATAATTTCTCCTTCCAGGAAGAAACGAAATAAATATTTTTATTTTGATGTTTATTTCATTAATAACAGTTTTTTGGTTTTCTGTCCGTTTTTTTATTTGCTGTTCTACCAGGAGAGAAATAACAATTAATATGCAAGATAAAATACACATAGTGGATCTTCCTCGACAGCCGTCCAGAGGAAGAGCGAAGAACTCCTGGATGACTCAATGCTTCAAAATCCTGCAGAGAAACGGCGAAGATGAAAGCGATACCCAGAACCGAAGAATATATAGCCTGAGAACGAGAAGAGCCGACCCCAACAGCCTACCTAGGCAATGAGTTGGGACAGTGCCAGGAAGAAGATGCAAGATAACATACACATATAATATGCAACATAGCATTTATTTTTTATCTTCGATAAACGCTCATTTTTTAGAGTAATATTGAAATTGTTTAAGATATAAGTGATGTGTGCAGCTTTAGGTATGGAGCGTCCTTCAGGAGAATTTGTTCTTTAAACAGCGCTACACAAATTGTCCTTTTATTATTATTATTATACATACATATATACCCTCACCTCATTTTCCTGTGGGGGTTGGTGGAGAGAACAGATTACCATCCTTCCCTCACTCGACACATATCCTTAGCTTCTTATACTTCCATACACCTCCTCATACAACTTCAATGATTTCTCTGACTTTCTAAGTTTCCTTTATTCAATTGATCCAACCATACTTTCTATGGTATTCCTCTTACCATATACGCCTTCCACGAACAGTTGCACTATATCTCTCTTTTTTGCCTACCCCGATGGGGATACGGCGTGATGGTGTGTATGTAAAATTAATTTATTTGTTTTATTTTATATACATTTCAACGATAATTTTTTTTGTAAAATCTGCCATGGATTAAAACAGTTTAATGTATTCAAGATGAACTGGTTGGTTGGAACTTATTGCTGAAAAGAAATAAGTTTTCTATTTGTACTATGTTTAAACATTTGCATAAAATAAAAGTAAAACAAAAGTTCAGTTAAATCCTGAGTTCCCAAAGTGGTCGATATCGACCCCCTAAGGTCGATTTGATTTTTCTAGGGGTCGATAATTTCAATAAATAAATTTGGGGGTCGACGACCGCAAAAATAGACCCCTTACTACTGCTATTTGTTTGTTACTTCAAAATATCTGTAGAAGTAAATTAATTAAAAAAAAAACACTTTTTTGATAAACACATTACATACAAAACTTGTGAACGAAAAGATAAAATGTGTCATTAAAAGAGTCTATTTTTTTTGCTTTAATTTTCGTCAGCGCAGATTTCAATATTAAATGTTGCACAAGATAATGCAATGCATAATCCCTAGTCCTTTTATCTTTTTCAATCCTTAATTACAAGTGATTAAAATGAAAAGTTTGCTATCTAATGAAATATTTAATACCGAGTACTGTACAAACTTATTAATTTGAGTAAGTAAAGTAAATGACTAGGAGGTCGATACAACAATGTATTATATTTTTGTGAGATTTATCGAAAAATTGTAACACCCCTTTTTGAGAAGTCGTATTAAAATTTATGATTCTAAATGAACACTAAACACATATACTATGATTCTAAATGAACACTAAACACATACACTTTGATTCTAAATGAACACTAAACACATACACTATGATTCTAAATGAACACTAAACACATACACTATGATTCTAAATGAACACCAAACACATATAAGTCTTCTTTAGATTTTCCTGGATATATAGTGTTATTAATGTGGAAGTGCTCGCTTGTACGCATAAGCACCCAGAACGCTCGACGATTGGTTAGTTAAAATATCTCGGTCACATAATGAGGTGAACAAGATACATTATAACATAACTGATTATCCAGGGAAGAATCGGGGCAGAAACCGACGCTCCATATATTTGATTAAGAACTTGTGGGAGTGGTTCGGGTGTAGTTCTACTGAGGTGTTCCGGACTGTAGTGAACAACATAAGGTGGTGGCCAACCTCCGATAAGAGACGGTACCTCGAGAAGCAGAATTTTACTACACAACTTATTTTCTAGTCGCCTTCATCATGATTGAGGAGGATTGTCCCCACTAAAATGTACACGAATTAAAATAATAATAGTAATAAAAAGACAATTTATATAGCGTCGTTTAGAAAGTCAACTCTCCTCAACAGTGCTCTAACTTATAATTCGAAGCAATTTGGGAAGCTTGGGAAGCGAAGTAAGGATATGAAGGTAATAGCTGCATCCATTAGATAAGTACTTACCCACGCTAAAAATGCATATTCAAAAATGCATATTTGGTAAGAAAACCGCTGAAACCTTTCCAAGGGAAGACGAACTACAAAAAAATCTTTGTCGATCTTTTGATATGTGATAGTAACACATTCCGCTTTAGGTGTAGTTAAGAATATGTGTGTTGTGTTAATCCTACAATGCGCGATTTTTTTTAATTTCATAAATAAAAATATATTTATGCATTAAATATGTACTGGAACATAAAAAATACAATAAAACTTTTTTGTTTGTTTTTATATATTTATATTTAGAAAAAAAAAGAGTAAGATTCATGTATGAATCAATGCGCATTTGTTAGTTAATTATACAATATGATATAATGATATAAATGAAATTATATATTTAACTTAACTTATTTTACACATATGTACTAAAAAATAAAAGAAAAAAAATAAGATTACCTTGATCACCAATAATAAAGTAATTTGATTTCAAACTGGAACAAATCACAAAAGTCATCTACGCGCAACAAGTCAAACTTCAACTGCCAAATTGACCGGTAAAACAGTTTTCTATTAAACCTATGTGGTTTTAAAGCATAGAGATTATTGTATTACATTTGTAACAGCGCATGAGTCGTCGTTTATACTACTCAACACAAAAATATTTAGAAAAACTTTGGTTCATTCATATGTGAATCGTTGTGCACTGTAGGGTTAATATAACATCATAAATTTTGGCACCCCAAACATAGTTGTCGCCAAGTGTTTCCTAAAGCTGAATACTCCACTCACATCTCTAACATTAAGAGATATACCTTTCCATGTAGTAAAATATAACCCATATTGTTCAAGTTGACATTTGAACTTGAGTGAAAGACGGAATATATTGCAAGATGATTATAAAATAAATTAAAGTATATCGAAACTTGAGCAAATCGATAAAGGAAACGAAATTATTTTCCAAGTCGGTTTAGCATATCAAATACATTGGAAATTCTTTTAAAATTAATTAATTAAAATGGTTCAACGGAGCTAGCTCAAGCGGCCTCCATTTGCATAACGATGTTTTAATTAAATGGATCTTTTGAAATTTAGGAAAAAAGAGGAAAAAAAACGGAGCGACCGGGGTAAAAGGGCTGGGCATGTAGCTACAATACGTGATCGTCTCGAGGGATTGTAATTAACACGAGGTCTGTAATGGGACAAGTTCGACGTAATATAGTATTCAATTCACGAAATTAGGTATGAAAATAGTTTTTTTTATTATTTAATGCTGCCCTCTCAAAACAAATGTAACAGGGATAAGGTTACTTTTGTAGCTAATTGTTAAAAAAAATAGTACCTTGAAAAAAAAAACTTAAATTTGTTAAATTGAAATACAAGATTAAGAAAGCCCTTTCTTGATGGGATGTGTAATAGTCATGGGAGATAGTGGGCAGAGCTCACAGAAGATCACATAATTGACGTAGAACAGCTCAAGATTGACGTTGCCGTGGAGAAGGGATCCTCGAATTCGAGGCCCAGCAACGACGATGATCAGTCATGGGCGTTATTTTTTTCCAAAAGATAGTATACAATTCTTAGATGTTTATCGAAGTAGTAAACACTTCTTCGATAGACAAATAGGTTAAGCGGTTTTCTCGGACTTCTACGTTTTTTTACGTCGATGTTTTCGAACAAAAGAGATAAAAACTTTTATAAAGTCATTTGTCATGTCGTGTCGTGTCTGGATTATTGTTATAGTTCGGAAAATCTAGGATGAGTCCTGTGACAGCTCACAAATTTGCCCCAATACAACCTTATGTAATGTATTTACCTAAATAACTTGCTATTTATTAGAATTGAGACTTATATTTAAGTTGATAAAATAATTAAAATTACTGAACATCGTTACAAGGTTATATTGGGGCAAATTTGTGAGCTGTCACAGGGCTCATCCTAGAATTTCCGAACTATGGTTTGTCTGATTTGCAAATTTCTAGACTGTAGTCTGTATTCACTGCGACTGATATAGTTGTATGATAACCATAAATATTGTCGTATGAGTTCGATTCTAAAATGTCTACATTGGCTCAAGTGTCGCGAACGGGTTGATTTCAAACTTAGTCTATTTTTATTTAAGTTACTTTATATATGAACACTTCTTCGATACCCTGGACGGATATGGTCAACAACACAAGGGGTTTTCAAAGAGCCAAAGTTGATAGAGAGTTGCTGACTAATATTAAAATCCGAAAGGTGTCCTACTTGGGTCATGTACTTAGAGGAGCAAAGTACAAAGTACTGCACCTGATCATCCAAGGCAAAATATAAAGCCGAAGAGGTGTTGGCAGGAGGCAAATCTCCTGGCTCCGCAATATACGTGATTGGACTGGAATAAGGGACGATGGAGATCTTTTTCGCGCTGCCGGGGACAAAGATGCCTACTCTCAGGTGATATTCAACGTTGGGGGGACCTGACACGACACTGGAAAGAAGATATATGAACACTACACTTGACTTAAAGTCGAATGTGTTTTCTACAAAGGTTTCTTTATAGTTCGCCTTTCCTCAGTTATGCCATATGTGTGTATTGAGATAGAAAGGCTGGTGTTTTGTCCTTTTTACCTATTCCATCAGGGAAACGTCTTGATGCTACGTATTTATATATGTAAATATTGTACACATGCACGGATTTTTATTTTAAATTCGTAATCATTAATATATTTGTACGTTTGCATAGTTGTGACCTTTTTTTAATTTTTCAACCGAATCACTCAATAAAATTTTCGAATGAGTGATGATTTTTTTGAGAGGGGGGGATGTGTATAGTAGGGGCGCGCAAAAGGTTTTGATGTAGTTAAGGTAACTTTCTGCTTTAAAAAGGTTGGACATCACTGGTCTATAGTATCAAATTTCCTATTTTATTATGGTCATTCATGTCAATGATATATAGTATATGTTTAATATATGATATATGACCTCAGGGCTTTTACATGCATAATAAAATTAGAAAATTAATGATAAAAACAAATTAAAAATAATAATTAATGGAATGGAAACTGAATTAATTTATTAAACTATCGAATAAAACGACATTAAAAATATTATTTACGAGCAGAGGAGAAAAAAACATGTCAAAATTTATCTTTAGTAGGTTGACATCATTAGAAATATATCTATTGCATAAATGTAATATTTTTTAGTTTTATAAATATAATATAGTTTTGTTTTCCTCGGATAGATGTCGTTGAAAAAAAACCTTATTTAAGGGCTTCATTCCAAACGAACTGAATGCATATTATTAAGAAAGGTAATCATTTAGCGCATTTTTAGCCCAAACGAAAATTATACGAGTATGTACAGATTGTACAGTGTATTGCGACTATACAGGAAGCGATCGTGTGAGCCGAATGTGTTTAAAACAATCCGCAAAGGTGATACGACACTCGAAGATGGTGTCCACGATGTATCGCTCAACTCCTTGATTATGTACCACAATCAAGAAGTTGAGCGAGAATAACCTGCGTTCTACGATATGAGAGATTGGGAATCGCTACGGATTCCACCTAAAATAACCCTAACTTTCCGGATAACCTAATTTTTCTTCCCAAATCGATGCAAACACACTATTGGGGAATGACTGTCGCGAACTACTAAGGCGGCGCGGAACATTTCATTGTTGGAGTTTAGAACAGTCGACCCAAGTGTTCTCAATTTCGTATAAAATTGTCAAGTTAATAATCAAAAGGGGTAAATCAAGGATGTTTTATGTCATCCTGGATGTTCATTATTTACATAGATTCATGTTGAAGGAACTAGAGAGAGCAATGAGTGGCATACTAATGTCGAATGAGAATGTATGTGAATTGCTGTATACTGATGTTATGGCAATGTAAGTGGAGAATGACGATGAATTAAGAGTTTAATTGTATGAGAGATGCGAAAAGAAAGAATATTGAATTTTGTAAAATCCAAAAAGATGGTGATGGAAAAGTATGAAAAGTACTGTAAATGCGATTTATGGATATACGAGTATAACGAAAGATTGGAGGAAATCGGACATTTAGGTGGTACTTTCACAGATGATGAATAGTTGAGATTGATATCAAACGGCGTGTAGTGATAGTAAACAAAGTAAGCGGGAAATTAAATTATATGAACTCGAGTTTGATCGGTTCAAAATCTACTTAAATGATAGTCCACAACAGTATTAAGGACCAACTTTGAGCATAGATGGGAAATGTGGACTAAGAAAACAATTGCAAGGAGCTGTAACAATGCGTGCACTGGGAAAAATAGATGAATTGTCAATTTATGATAGAATACGGAACGAAGTGTTTAGTGATGAATGTGAACCTTAGACTTATATGTTGAGTAAGATGAAGAAGAGCATTCTGATATGGTTTTGGCATGTAGAACGAATGAATGAAGAAATTCTAACAAAATATATATATGGTGAAAACATGAGTATAAAGGGTTGTACAGAAAGTCCAAGGAAAGTATGGCTACATCAAGTACAGTATCCGGCGGTAAGTAATACATATCGGGCTTAACCTTTCCTTCCCTGTGTTGGGTATCTTCTACACGTTGCTTTTAATAACCATCAATATCTCTATAAATATAATAAATACAAGGTTAAGATTTTAGGTATTCCTCCATAATATATTTACGCATTGATTTAAAAAATAGTATTAATAATAATCAGAATTTATCGACTACATCGTAAGTATTTCGTGAATATCGGAAACAAATTCGCATTTAAACGCTGTGAGTGCCTCGACCTTGGGTCTTGACGATAGGTGAAGAGTATGCGGGAAGCGCGACACTATATTCGCATCTCACTTTTGCATACGTCACTGAATAGCGAGGAGCTCAATTGTCTCAACCTCGCAAGTGTAAGCCACGCCCGAGTTAGCCACCAACCCTGCCGCGCCGCAGTAGCTGTTGAGCTGGCAACGAGACTAGATCTACGCCCGTTTAGTGAGCGTTGCCAAATGGTTTTTTAATGTTTTCAGCAAATAAATCTCAATTATTATAATTTTTAACTTCAATTATAATTAATTAAGGGGATTATCTATGAATGTTCTTATTTTTCCGATTTAAAATCGCAATTTTTTTATTGCGTACTCACTACCCAACACCGGAGCGTGCGTATTATTTTTATCACCGTAAGGAAAGGGTTAAGAAAGAGACTGTCGGCCATAATCGGCTAACTTCGGCTTTGTAGAGCGTCGTGTCTGTCACTCATACCACACCCTAGAACGCTTGACAATGACTGACAAATCGCGACGGAACACGTGTTTGAATGACAAAGACGACGCTCTACAAAACTGAAGTTAGCCGATTATGGCCGACAGTCTCTTTCTTAAGCCCGATGTGTATTACTTACCGCTGGGTACTGTATGTGTATTTACGTAAACAATGACTAATTTAAATACAACACTGTAAATTACACTTGGCATCGCTTTGTATTTTGAAAGTCGTTGAAAACTAATTCAGTGCACCAAACTTGTAAATTAAATTTTGAAAGAAGGAATCATGGAAAAACTGTAGGAGTTGTATGTGATATGGTGTATAAATGTAGAAGAGGCGAAATATATGTGTCGATATATTGTTCTGCTGTCCTCAAGAGAGTTTAAGATTTTAACAACATTTATTATCGTTAAGTTAATTATATAAAAACATTTTAATTCGATATATAATCATGGTTCAAATTTACCCACCGATAACAGGTGCAAAACTCATTTAAAATAGCCCCGGGGTTTTCTCAACTTGTCCCATAGGACTATTTATTCGTTTAAAGCCGTAATACGACATCGCAACGCTGGATTTCGGTCCCGGATTATTGAATCTAAAAATATAACCATAAAGACCAGACATTTCATAGAAAATATGAAACCCGAAGAAAGTGATATTTTTGTGCAGCTTCTTATAAAATTCAATAAATACTATCGAGAAGAAAATATCAAATGCTAGTTTTTATTTAATTTTAGTTTAATTACAAAAAATATTTAACAAAAGCTTTGGTAGTAAATAAAGTTAATATTTCGTAATAATCTAAAGTACTATGAAAATTGAGACTCTTAAAAGTGTGAGGCCTATAGCAGTTTACCCTTTTGCCTTCCCTCCTGAAAGCCCCTGATAAAGACATTGTAAATTGTTTTATCAAACACTGTTTATTAAACAGTGTTTGATAGAATAAATTACAATGTCTTTAAACCTCCACAATGTTAATGCCTTAAATATAAATAATATATCCTAATAAAGGCTTTATCTAACTAGGACTTGTCGGTAATTTTAGGACTCGGGTATAAAATAGTATAGCCTCGATCATTTGAATTAAACAATAAGAAAAAACCAAAGTTTCTGCAGCTTCTCTTTTAAACTTCTACGAGTATCAATAACTCATTCTTTAATCACACATATTTCATATTTTTCCTGAAATACTCGTACTTCAACATTCAGCTGAAATATTTACATTTTATTATATATTTACATCCTAACACATATTTTAATTCAAAGTTATTACATATACAATTCCAAGTGCATACAATGATTATTCGGGGTTTTCTGCAAATTGGTAAATTTTTTTTACAAATATTGTAAAGACCAATCCTCAATTTATTCACCGAGATAAATCAGATATAAAATATTGGAAAATTCGTTCAATAAGGTCATTCCGTGTTGGAGTGGTACTTTCTTACTAGCTCAGATCTTAAATACTGTACCCCAAATTTTCTTAGTAATTAGAGAGTAAATAATAGTCAGGCAACATTATGGTCCTAAAGTTTCCGACCTGAACAAGTAAGAGCATTTAAAGACATATATCACGCCATGTCCACGGCCACGTTTTAAAGGAAAAAGCCCAGTAGACATTGAATGAATACTAGCTCAGATCTTAAATACTGTACCCCAAATTTTCTTAGTAATTAGAGAGTAAATACTAGTCAGGCAACATTATGGTCCTAAGGTTTCCGACTTGAACAAGTAAGAGCATGTAAAGACATATATCACGCCATGTCCACGGCCACGTTTTAAAGGAAAAAGCCCAGTAGACATTGAATGACTAAAATGCTGTCTTATGAGATGATTCTCGGTAGTTAACGTCTAAACGTTAAATATTTTCCATATACAGCATCAAAAAACTTAACCGCAAGATATTATTTTTTTAACGTTTCAGTTTATAACGGAACAACACGTCTTTATCGGCTCTAGTTTACATAATAATGAGGGTAGAAATGTCAAATTTCAATTGTAACATTATCTGATCATGCGATGGATGTGTTCATACACGCCCTAACTTGATCAGACCGGAATATTTAGGACTTTAGCAGCACAATGAACATAATTTGTCAACTATTAAAGATTTGTTATTTCTCTTGTCAGTAATTTGTATATGTAGAAACTGCCACATAAGGCCTTAATCGTAGATCTCTTCTTACATGTAAGGCTGTATATGTCAGTGATGAGGTATTTGAGTACATTATACGGTATCTAAATCAGCTATACAAATTAAGTTTCTTTACAATGATCTATATACTATGCCACAGAATAGATACGTGATATTAATATTGATTCTAGCATTATATTATAAAGCACCTTCTAGACAAACATGTTATTAAATGTTCGTTTCCTTGTCTCTGGCGTTAGTCTTGGTGAGGCATATATTAATTTAATTAGGGGTGGCAGACAATGGAGCAGGGAAGCTGCTGCGTGTGTGTTCAGTGTAATTTGATTGAAGGGGCGCAGAGCGTGAATATTATTGATAAAGCGTGGGAAATAGATAAGACGAAATAATTTTGTAACGATTTGAGACAGTATTTGTTATTCATGTCAGGTTATTCGGATTATGTTTTGCATATATATCATACAAATAAACCATTAACGCAATATCCCTGTTATGGTAGACAAAATATTCCTTTCCGATCCCTTTCATCCATATACAGGTTTGTCCAGAATAAAATGAACTATTGTTTAATTTATTGCTCAAAAATGCACGGCGAAAAAAGGTCAGTAAAAACGCCATTCGCTTAATCGATCGTGGTAATTTAATCACCATGAGTTGGTTTATGGGACAATAGTGCGCGTTTTGTGTTCGTAGATTTTACAAAAAAAAATGTTCGTACATAAATGTTTCAAGTAAAGCACCAATTATACAGTGTTTAACGGTATCCGTGCACCAAATTAATTAAGCAGTGGGCTTAAAGATTTGAAGAAACTGGTTTCACGTTAAAATCTAAACGAGGTCATCCGCAGACTTGATGAACAGAGCAAAGTATAGAGCAAGTCAATTAGTCTGTGCGCGCCGATCCAACGCAACCAACCTTTCGCCAGCATTTGCGTACAATCTTGGAGTAAATTTTATCGTCTGACTTAAAACGCTTTCTACTTAAAATTCAATTTCTCCTCGATTCGAATGAAACAGACTTTTTTCACAAGGTTGGATTTCGCTAGTTAAATGTTTGAACAGTTCTCCAGGTTTAACAACATACTTTTTTCAGACGAAGCACATTTTCATATGAATGTCTTCGTCAATAAGCAAAATTACCGTTATTGGGGTCATGAAAATCCAACAAAGAGACACTAGAGAACACTTTATTGCGCATGAGCAACAATTTGGGCACCATGTCAGCGCCGGGAATCATCGGTCCTTATTTATTTGAGGACGCTCGAGGTCAAGCAATAACAGTTGATTACACCAGAGAACACTTCATTGCGCATTATTAACAGTTTGGGAACCATGTCAGTGTCGGGAATCATCGGTCTTTATTTATTTGAGGACGCTCGAGGTCAAGCAATAACAGTTGATTACACCAGAGAACACTTCATTGCGCATTATTAACAGTTTGGGAACCATGTCAGTGTCGGGAATCATCGGTCTTTATTTATTTGAGGACGCTCGAGGTCAAGCAATAACAGTTGATTACACCAGAGAACACTTCATTGCGCATTATTAACAGTTTGGGAACCATGTCAGTGTCGGGAATCATCGGTCTTTATTTATTTGAGGACGCTCGAGGTCAAGCAATAACAGTTGATTACACCAGAGAACACTTCATTGCGCATTATTAACAGTTTGGGAACCATGTCAGTGTCGGGAATCATCGGTCTTTATTTATTTGAGGACGCTCGAGGTCAAGCAATAACAGTTGATTACACCAGAGAACACTTCATTGCGCATTATTAACAGTTTGGGAACCATGTCAGTGTCGGGAATCATCGGTCTTTATTTATTTGAGGACGCTCGAGGTCAAGCAATAACAGTTGATTACACCAGAGAACACTTCATTGCGCATTATTAACAGTTTGGGAACCATGTCAGTGTCGGGAATCATCGGTCCTTATTTATTTGAGGACGCTCGAGGTCAAGCAATAACAGTTGATTACACCAGAGAACACTTCATTGCGCATTATTAACAGTTTGGGAACCATGTCAGTGTCGGGAATCATCGGTCTTTATTTATTTGAGGACGCTCGAGGTCAAGCAATAACAGTTGATTACACCAGAGAACATTTCATTGCGCATGAGTAACAGTTTGGACACCATGTCAGTGTCGGGAATCATCGGTCGTTATTTATTTGAGGGTGCTCGAGGTCAAACAATAACAGTTGATTACACCAGAGAACATTTCATTGCGCATGAGTAACAGTTTGGACACCATGTCAGTGTCGGGAATCATCGGTCGTTATTTATTTGAGGGTGCTCGAGGTCAAACAATAACAGTTGATTACACCAGAGAACATTTCATTGCGCATGAGTAACAGTTTGGACACCATGTCAGTGTCGGGAATCATCGGTCGTTATTTATTTGAGGGTGCTCGAGGTCAAGCAATAACAGTTGATTCGGAGCATAACATTTAAATGCTGTGATAGGTTTTTTTATTTTTGTTGCAATTAAAGCTGATTACAACACACCATTTTTTTATTGTGTTTTTTTTTTCAAAAGTGAATTTTATTCAGGACCACCCTGTATATCGCTTTCTATATATCTAATACAGTTCTTTCAGTTTCTACAATTTTTTATCTTCCCCTCTCTCAAAAGGAAATTAGTCAAATTTTAAAAGAGGGAAGAATAAAAAGCCTTTATAATAAATAGCCTTTACCTTTTATTTAGCAATTTCTCAATCTAAGGTCTTGAGAGACTGGTTATTCCTTTTTATCTGAAGATTATGAAAAATTTTATAATGAGCTCGATAATTTAATTTTCCCGTTATTCTTAAGAGAGATAAGTTTTCGTACTAGGGCCTTGTATTGTTGATTGAATTTTGTTAATTGAATGGTTGAAGTAAAATAGACACTAAGCACAAAAAAAAATTATGCAGTTTCCTTCATATGCCATATATAATGAAACTGCATACATATTTTTTTTTGGTACTTAGTGGTACTCTTTGGTATTTTACTTCAACCATTCAACCATTCAATTGTTTGATTATTTTTTTTACTTTCCGTATTGATACTATTCATTAGTATTATATTTTCATGCATCATTTTTAGAAAGATACATGTATCCTAAATTAAAAGTTTTTTGTGATATGTCGATAACTGTGATATTTAAAGGATTTTGTCAAAAAAAAAAGTATGACTGTGCCAGGATAGATCGAAGTGGAAATATGTTTTCTCTGCCTACCCCAATAATAGCATGGCGTGATGATGTTGATAAAGATGACATTATTTAACGTTAATTATGATCACTAGAAACATTGTGAAATTATATTGATTCACTCATGTCAGTTGTTCAAAAATAGGGGATGTCCTTTTACATTAAAATGTATAACTTTAACTTTAAGAAAAAAATTAAGTTAAGTATACTCATAACGGTGTTCCATTTAAGCTAGTAGTTTTGTTTTTGAAAAAAAATCTTATTATTGTAATTTTTAGAAAACAGCAACTTTATTCATTTCAGTGCAAAGAAGAGACATGGGAATAACAATCGAAATAAAATATCTTCCAAATGTCCCCCCTTGGTTGTTCCTGCAGGCGACCAATCTTTTGCGGATTGTTCGCGTAGACTCTTTTGTTTACAAACCCCCAAAGGAATAGTCTAAATGCGTTAGATTGCACGATCTCGCCGTCTGATTGATGCCACTATATTGAGAAATGACACGATTAGGAAATTTCTCTTGCCGTGTGGCCCGCACTGTTATCTGACTAAAAAAAACACATCTTCGAGATATATATCATCCAGTTAGGGTCATAGAAAGTCAGCGTATTGCGATAGTGTTCCCCATTGACACTAACCGTTGTCCCATGTCACAAATGTTTCGATCCTGCAACGCTCCAACTGTAAACCTATGGAGGATATGGTTGTAAAGGCGAAATTGCGGTGGACCGGGCATGTGATACGCATGGGCGATCACAGACTCCCAAAACACGTCTTGTACGGGAAAGTGGTGGACACGCGAAGAGTTAGTGGGCAGAGCAAGCGCTATAAAAACAGTCTGCGAGAGTCGCTTACTTTCTGCGGGGCGCCTGAGGTCTGGGAGCAGGTGGCTCGGGACCGTGAGGGGTGGAGAGCCATATGTTCTCGGGCTGATGGAGTCTCAGCGGCCAGACGTGTGAGAAACAGTCTGCGCGCTGCGAACATGCGTCAACATAGTCAGGCGGCTCAGCAGGGTCCATATGTCTGTGGCATTTGCGGGAGGGAGTGCGCATCCAGGAACGGGCTGTTCTCTCACAGAAGATCACACGATCGACGTGGGAGAACGGTTCAAGACTGACGTTGGAGTGGCGAGGGGATCCTCGACTGCGAGGCCCGGCAACGATGAACCGTTTTCCCATTCTCCTTTTCAAAAAAGAACTTTCCAATTATACCTCCAGCCAAAAAACAACACAATACCGTAACTCGATGCAGATGTATTGGTTGTTTTTCATACATTCGAGAGTTTTTACTTCCAAAAAAAAACGACAATTTTGTTCATTGACATATCCATGGACTTACATCCATAACTGAACCAGAAGTCTTGAATTCTCTGATAACTGGCACTTGGCAGATAATTACAAATCATATTTACAACGTCTCAAGATGACATATGTCAAATAAAATGGTAAGACGTCTCGAAAATGGCTTCAAATTCGGATCCCCAAGTTCAAAATGGGACACAAATAAAGTATGAATGGATTTGACTCACAGTCTTTTCCGGATCCCTTATCGCTTACTCTGTAGAATAAAGCCAACTATCGAAAACAAAATGTACTCACTTAGATTTAAGCGCGTTAATTCTTATCGCTGTGTTATCATTTAAGCTCAAATGTATGGGATCGATCAAATCGCTACTATCGGTAATGATACGCATGATAATGAGAACTGCTGCCCGTAACTGGTCCGTAATATCTATTTAAACTGAAAAAAAAAAACGAATGTCATTAAAAAGCGTTTGTCATTAATCTTCGTCTTTCTTATTTATTACAACAGGAAAACAACTATTATATATTAGTTGTATTGTCGTGATAAATGTTCATTATTTTGTTATTTTGCACCATTTTTTATGTGCCATTTAATATCAAATTACGTGGGAGAAGCTTCCCTTAGGAACGTTAAGTTACCACCTTACTCATTTAAATGGATTAAATTAAAAACTGTCGTCATATCGATATCCTGAGAGACACGGGGTCAAGGGATGATAAATTGATGGAAGGTCAATATGGATAAATTTTCTTGGAATATGTAACAATCGATAGCCTCCCTTGAGAGCAAGCAATTGGACAGGTCACCACACCCTAAACTACTTTCACTTATCGATGTTTTACACTTTTGTATATGTATGGGGATGCCTGGTAAAGGATTGTGCAACAAAGGGCAAATAATGAGCCCACAAAGCGAAGAAAAATGATTTGCACCAAGAACAGAAAGCTTTTGAAATCCACCACGGACCTTTTTATTACTAAGATATACTGTTGTCCCTTCTCCACCCTAATTGTCTCTAGGAACAAATTAGGTTCCTTAATAGTACGATCGTATACTCGTCATACTTGTATGAAATTACTTTCCAGGTGGAAGGTGAGCACCTCTGCTTGTGTCACATCGGTGTGTGAAAATAATAGTGGGGACACCGACAAAAGGTCTGATACAAAAAAAACTGAGATGAAATTTTGATTAAAGGAACGAATTTATAAAAAAAATGTTGAAGATCTTTTGAATATTTAGGAAGTCACCATTTTTCATATCGATTGGAGAAAGCTATAAAACTATCCCTGGTCACCATAAGGTCAGTGTAATCAATCGGATCAAAGGTAGGCCGACGAATATCTGAATGGATACCCTCCTATTTTGTGAGATTTTACTTGTTTACAGTACCACATAAAGTTGTCGACTGATTGATCTGGGTGGCCATATAAATTGCAACAGGGTCAAAGGACTAGATAAAACAATACAAGTTTGCAGTTGAAACTTCGGTGGCGAGTGAGGAATTAGAAGATCCAGTAGTCAGGAAGTAGTTTAAGCACGCCCTGATGGAAGAAAATAATTTGCAAGCGCATCATACTTTAGAAGATGATCACGGAGCTGTACTCCAAGTATCGAGAAGTTTAGACCTATCGTAGAAAAAAAATGGTCTGCATGGTCTACGGGGGATGGTCTACGAAAAAATGATATTTCTTATTTTATATATTATTTATAGTTTAGAGATTAACATGTGGAGGTTTAAAGACATTGTAATTTGTTTTTATCAAACACTGTTTATTCCACTTTATATAACGATATAACTCTATGAGGTGAAAACTTTGACACCGGTAGGATTATACCGTTACATAAAGTGGAATAAACAGTGTTTGATAAAACAAATTACAATGATATTTCTTATATTAATTTAAATGCCTTTAATTAAGAAAACAGACTTACCTAAAGGTTCTCTAGCTCGGGATGTATACAAATATATTTCGTTGTCAAGGTAGGCAGATAGGACAGACTTTCCTATCTTGATACACATGCTTCACCTGTTCTACATCCATACACCTTCTCATACCACTCCTACAATTTTTCCGATATTCTAAGTCCCCTTTTCTCAAAATCTCATATTTTACGTGCAATTAATTATGACTTCCTCGACCACATCTTTCATTTTCATTTGCACTATATATATTTGATTTTTTATCCTCTATTCATTCATTCATTTTACATGCCCAAACCATCTTAGAGTGCACTTCTTCATCATATTCAATAGACCAGTCTTAAGTTTATATTCATCCATAATCAATTCGTTGAATTTGTAATTTATTTCGTTGAATGAATTCTGTCACACATTATAATTCCACGTATTGTTCTCAGTGCACCCATTTCTACAGAATTTATTAGGCCCCTTTCAGTTCTTTTACAACCACGTTTCACTATTATTAACAATTAAAAATATTAAAAACAAACAAGAAGGTGCTGACCAGAGTCCTTAGATAAAAAAAACATCCCCTCATCTGCACATGTTTAAAAAAATACATTTGGTAAGAAAACGCAGGAAATTTGCCACGGTAAGACGAACTAAAAACAATCTCCACCAAGCCTCTGAAATTTTAATTAGAGGAATGACTCGATGGTGTTTTTTAAATGTGACATCTTCGTTATACCAGCTCAAAATTAAAAAAAAAACAAGAATACACGTTTAAATAACTCACCGTAATATCATCACAAAATTAAATAATTAATTGCACTTAATCGAGAAGTTCACAGTAATTTAATTTAAGAGAAAAATATAACGAAATGCTAACACGATGTTAAAGGCACAACAACGGAATAGTTATTGGTCATTTCAGTCTGGTTTTGAAAACGTTTTCACAGAATTGCTTATTTTTACTTGTTTCATGTTTATTCTTCAAAATGTAAGATAATTAAAATGAAAAATGATTTTTTTAAACAGTTTTTTTCCTAACAAAGCTATATACAATAATAAAGTGTAAAATATGAAAACCATATGTTTGGTATTTTAAACGATGTCTTAGAATAAAACTCGTTGTATTTAATCTGATTACAGTTTTGTAAAAATATTTAAATGAGATTTCTTTACATTTTATTTTTATAAGACATTAACGAATATTCTTTTTCTCTTCGATTATAATTGTTTTTTTTTTGTTTGATAACTTAGAAAGATAGTAAAGACAACCCCTCTAGAAACGACTTAATAATTCTGACATAAGATGCCCCTAAACAATAAATATGAAAACCATATGTTTGATATTTTAAACGATGTCTTAGAATAAAACTCGCTCTATTTAATCTGATTGCAGTTTTGTGAAAATATTTAAATCAGATTTATTTACGTTTTATTTTTATAAGACATAAACGAATGTTGTTTTCCTTTTCGATTATAATTGTTTTTTTTTTGTTTGATAACTTAGAAAGGTAGTAAAGACAACCCCTCTAGAAACAACTTAATAATTCTGACATAAGATGCCCCTAAACAATAAATCATTACTAACAAGATTTGAGAGGTCTCAGTTAACGTCAAGTATTTAATTTTGATTATCACTGTAGTCATCTCTCGGAAACGGTTAACAGTGCAAAAATACTCGATAAATTTTAAAAGGCGGTTGCTAAATAGTGCTAATAACTATTGTAATATATTGACATTGAAATAAGTCTTTTATTATCAAACAAATATTTTAACTTAATTAAACACAAATTGTGTCTTTGTATTAACAATTGTTGTATTATAGTTCGGAAATTCCAGGATGAGTCCTGTGACAGCTCACAAATTTGCCCCAATACAACCTTGTAACGATGTTCAGTAATTTTAATTATTTAAGTAACTTTAATATAAGCCTCAATTCTAATAAATAGCAAGTTATTTAGGTAAATGCATTACATAAGGTTGTATTGGGGCAAATTTGTGAGCTGTTACAGGACTCATCCTAGAATTTCCGAACTATAATTGAGTTCGCTACTGGTTTCGAAGGTTTCTCTCTTCTTTATCAGATGACAAAATATTAAATAATATATTTAAAATATATTTATTAGTGATTACTGGTAAATAAAGAGAGATAAGTAACTTGTAAGGGAAAGAGGTGTGCAGGTGTAGTCAAGAACTTGGTGTTTGAATGAGAAACAGGTTAAGATAGCTTTTACTGAAATTGTCCTGATTATTTGTGATACAATAATATTCAGACATAATTTAATACCTTTTCTAATCTCCTAAATTTCTAAGTTAATCAGCTAAAGTTGATGTTTAGAGGAATAAGAGACCGTGATTGATATCGAACACGTGGTTTTTCTTGATGGAGTGGTGAACGCATTTTAAATATTTTTTTATCTCAAATGCTCTTTGACTCTTTTTTTTAAACCTCGAAATCAAACACCAACTTCTTGATTTAGTCTAAACACTAATTCTCTTTACTAGCTTTAAATCACTTTCTTTTTTTTACCAGTAACCACAAACAAATATATTCAAAATTTGTCACAAAGTTCTTCATCTCCCGATAAAGGAGAGAGAGGTCTTTGAAACCGGTATTTGATTAATAAAACAGTGGTAAATACGAATATAGTGTTTAATTTATTTTATGAAACTAAACAATTAATATGACACCCCAAAAACAGAGTTCTTCATAAAACAGAGTTTAAAGGGTTGTATAAGATCTTTCGGAGTGTTGCACCACGTGGTTTGGTTTGTGATGCCGACGTTTCAAAAACGTTGCAGTTTTTATCTTCCAGGCTTGTTAATAGTAAATATCGCCATAATACTATATGTGCTATAATATACTGGTTTGTCGTCAAATTTGCCATAAATTCATCATACACTTATGGCAAAGTTGACATTAAGCAAGACCTGAAGATGGAAACTGCAATGTTTTCGAAACTTCGGCATCATAGTTCCAACTATACGGTGTAACTCTTCGAAATAACTTATATAACTGATACAATGAACCGCATAAGTTTCAAAATAGACAGATTTCAAAGGGCTTGACTAGAAACTAAGTCACCCATCAGTCGATTAAAACTCAAGATTATATACTTTCCAAGTCATTGAAACCAGAAAAGATCTCTACTTTAGTGTATTGAGGGAATACTCACCGCCTAGTTGTAGCCACGTCTCCTCGCTCCACGGCCAGCAGGAACTTCTTCTCATCGAGGGTCAACTGCGCCATCTCCTGGTGCGGCCGCACCACGTTCTCCTCCTCCATCATGCCATGGATGCTGTGCCTCTGTAAAGGAAAGGAACAATATTAGAGTATTTGAGAATATAATTTTAACCGGAGAAATTTTCCGCCATAGAATATGCTCGAGGAGTTTTTAGAGTGCAGAACAAGGCATTCAAGATATCTTTTAACAGCCATCCCAGAATAAACCTTACCCGACTTCCCGCCGAACAGCGAGAAGAAACCCTACAACACCATATCCTCACTTGGACCGTGAAGTTCTATAAAAGCCAACAAAATCACAGCAATCCCTTAGTCGCTGCCCTGGGGGCTTACGAGAGTAAATCCGACCTACCCTTCCGTTATAAGCACAAGCTCCCGAAGCATTGTCTGTTGCCTGACTAGTCCACCTACAGTATTAGCTGGGACGACCAAGGTCTGAGTGAATGTGATGGAATACAAGTAGCCTGAACGAGTGGACTTGTTTTTGCTGAATAATTAGTGTAAGAATTGTTGTCTAGTTATAAGTAGTATGTAGGTGTTAATTATTTCTAACATCTCATATATTAAGATTGAATAAATAAAATAAAATGATATGTAGGAAAATAAGATTAAGTTATTTCATAAATTATAACATATAATTAAGATTAGTGAAGTAATTAATTTGTATATAGGTATAGCCTTGAAAAATGTTTGTACAATAATTAACTTTGTTTAATAAAAAAATAAAAAAAATAAAAAAGATGCTCGAGTAAAGACTTATGACTATAAAACCGTTGATTTCGAAGATTGAGCATCAGAAATAGAGTAATTATTATGAGATCTCATGGATGTTGCCAATGTGAACTGATACTAACAAGATTATATGGAGTGAACAAAACTTGACGATGGCGTATACTCATTCAAATAAAATAGTTCACGACCATTTTTCGCGAGTGAGAGATGATCATCATTTGAAGTTAAATTAAAATAATTCAGTAGCTTACTAAATATTCATTTATCAACGGTACAGTGTACTCGTACCTTAAACAATATTTACAAGAAATAAGTAATGAGCACTTTATTCATTATAAAACGATAAAATATCCAAAAATTAAATTAAAACATTACATATCAAGTAAACGACAAGATACAATAGCTGGGACGACCAAGGTCTGAGTGAATGTGATGGAATACAAGTAGCCTGAACGAGACGACTTGTTTTTGCTAAATAATTAGTGTAAGAATTGTTATCTAGTTATAAGTAGTATGTATGTGTTAAATATTTCTAAGAATTCATATATTAAGATTATAAAAATTAAATGACACGTAGGAAAATAAGATTAAGTAAGTTCATAAATTATAACATATAATTAAGATTAGTTAAGTAATAAATGTGTATATAGGTATGGCCTTGACAAATATTTGTACAATATATTACTCTGTTTAATAAAAAAAAAATATACAAATATAATATAAAAACTAAACAACTCCTAAATGTACAAAGACGCGTATCAAAAAATTAACGAAAATTCAGCAGCATACAAATTTATTTACATCATACGGGATAGTCTAAAAGCGGGCAGCCCGCACTGTACTAAATCGGACGTCACTCTTGACATTCTAACAAAAAATAATATGTACACCGTTCAAGCGTAATCAAGGGACAGTATCAAATCCACACATCTGTTAATTGCTAAAATAAAAAAAATACATGAAGAAATAGTTAAATGCTAATCAATTTGAACAAGAATTTAACTTAAGTAGTCCACATACACGTATAGCAATAGACTGAATATAATATAACGTTGTGATAAAAAACTTCCGTTTTATTATGTCAATTTAAATTTTCAATAAAAGAAAAGGAATGGTGTGTTTATCAATTATACACATATAGTATATCATAGTATAAATAGGCCAAAACCCGTACGGCTGTCGAATACTTGGATTCTCTCCGAAAGTAATTCGAAATTTGAATCTCGGTGGGGATACTGAACGAATTTTAAATACCTAGCTAACAATTTTTGAACCGGTGTAAAAGGGGACGATGTATAATTTACATTTATGAATATATATTTTCATAAATGTAAAATTTGTTATACTTCCGTGAATATTTCATGGGCTGCAACTAGTTTGACATTATTTACAATGACTTGTTGCCATTTATCAGATATTCTTTTGGAGTAGAATCCCACTGGTTTTGACTTAATATTTTTGACAAAACTGGAGCCTGGTTTCATTAGAGATTTGAATCCCCATCAAAGCGTTTTACAGCGATCGAAACAGATACTAATCGGATGATCATATGAGTACGGTGGGTGTGGTAGAACAGATCAGTCAAGCTCCAAATTTTTTTCCTATGTTACTCTTGCTGTATTTGAGTTTTCATCGAGGAGAAGAACATATTTTCGATTGACAGTGCAGGGCGCTTTCAATTAAATTTTGATGGATATTCTGTAGCTGATGGACGAATACATCTGCAGTTACTGTTTCATTACCGCTAAAAACCTCAAAAATAAATGAAACCCCGATGATCCCACCACATACAAAACATTATTTTTCTTTCATAAAGCTCCGCTTTTGGGAACGGTTGTTGAGATTTATTCTTGCCAAACCACTGCCTTTTTTGTAGAATATTGTCGTATGTAATCCATTTTTCATAACTATAGTTCTGAAATTCTAGGATGAGTCCTGTGACAGCTCACAAATTTGCCCAAATACAACCTTGTAATGATGTTCAGTAATTTTAATTATTTTATCAACTTTAATATAAGCCTCAATTCTAATAAATAGCAAGTTATTTAGGTCAATATATTACATAAGGTTGTACTGCGGCAAATTTGTGAGCTGTCACAGGACTCATCCTAGAATTTCCGAACTATAGTAATGATTTTATCGAGAAAAGTTTTTTTTTGTTTTGTTGATTAATAATATATCTTGTTTATTTCACTACAAGCGTATCGAACCCACTCACCCACCTTGTTTACGTTATTCATATTTGCTAAGTGGTGGCATATAGTGGATTGTGACGTGTTAAACTTGTTTGTTCATTATCGAGTACTTTGGCATGCATTGCATTTCCAACAACGATTTTGATACTTCATTATCAACGTCCGATTCCAAAGCTCCAATCTGAGTTTATCGTTCAATGACGTATCTCCAGACGAAAATATCATAGATCAGTTTCTCACTTTCCGATCAGTTATGATTCCTTCACCAAACACACTGCACATTTTTCAGATGTCTCCGAAGCATTTTCCCCCACTTAAAATTCCACAATATTGAATGACGAAAATGCTCTTTAAATTTTTCCCATTCTCTGATTGATCATTTATTCTTTGAATACGATTTGTAAGCTGTCACTGTGGCGATTAGACTGAGAGATGAGTAAACACTTGTCCATAATGAATTATTTGGATCATTATACGAAGTATTACAATTTTGTCCCAAAAACATAAATTATTTATGACTCAAGTTAATACACCGATCATTCATAATGGATTTTACATTTTATTACTGGAATCGGATTTTTTATAAAGTAACAAACTGTGGAAAAAAATCATGAATCTCAGTAAATTGAGTTCCCAAAAGATATATTCTATTTATAGAAGAATTCTGTTGATTCTGATATATGTTGACGGAAGTTCGTTTACAATAGAAAATAGTCTAATTGCGAATATGTATTTAGTTTCAAATTATGTAGTTAAGTTGCAAAATATTTTCATGCCATAGTATCTCATTACATCGTATCTCGCTTTTAGAAAACTTAAAATATCAATTATGGACACGGCAATTCAAGTGTACCGATACGGTACACATGTGAACCAAGCTAACAAGATCCTATGAAGTGGACACCATATACTCCATATATAGGGATACATAGTCATTTTCAAAGATCCCATGAAGTTGACATCGAATACTTCATATATAGGGTTACACGGTCATTTTCAAAGTTCCTATGAAGGGGAAATCGTATACTCCATATATAGGGGTACACAGTCTTCTTCAAATATCCTATGAAGTGAACATCGTATACTCCATATATATGGGCACACAGTCATTTCAAAGATCCTATGAAGTGGACATCGTTTACTCCATATATAGGGGCACACAGTCATTTTCAAAGATCCCATGAAGTGGACATCGTATACTCCATATATAGGGGTACACAGTCATTTTCAAAGATCCCATGAAGTGGACATCGTATACTCCATATATAGGGGCACACAGTCATTTTCAAAGATCCCTTGAAGTTAACATCGTATACTCCATAGGTCAAAGTGCAAAATCATGTCGTATCATCGCTCACACGCCTTGAAATTCTATAGATATACACTAGAATCTATACCTATACCCCGCACATATAATATTAAAGATCTGGGTGTCCTGTTCTACAGCAATCTCGCATTTGGTTCTCACATAGAACTTATGTGCAACAGATTATTGCAACTCTTATTTTCTTATTCTCTGTATTTCGTTGTGATAAGTAAACCTTTCATTCTTTCAATTTTAATGTTGATATAAAAACACAACTTGTTGATTATAACAAGACGTATGCGTATAATTTACGATAAAATATGTATTAAAATTAATTATTAATCCCACTTCACGTGAAAGGTAAATTATGACAAGTCATGTTTAAGTGTCACGACACTGGGTCACGCAAAATTACAATATTTAAACAATTAACGTCTATTGTAATTAACAATGATATTAGAACATAAATTCAGGGAACAGTTTAACTTTAGAATTTGCTATATTCAATTAATATAAATTGTTATTTCAAGTTCCATTTTCTACCTGTATTGTATTGTATTATACGAGTATTACGTTTTACCTCCTTTATTAACATAAATATCTTAGTATAAACGAAACATTAAGGACAATACTTTGCCTCTGGAGTTGAGTAACCCTGCATCAACATGTGGAAGGTTTCGATTCTGCAAAGTAACTTGCATCTCATTCTACAAGTGAGCCCATGCGTTTTCTATATCTCAAGATCTATCCATAAAATTCTCGAAAAATTTAATTATTCTGGTTCTATGTAAGCGTTGTTCCACTAAAAACAAATCTAAGTTCTTTACCACTATAAAACAAGTCTTCGATAATTACGTAAGTCTGCTTGGTGAAGTTTGGTAATATTTTGTGATATACATACATATATTGAACTTAAATATACATATTAATATTAAATCATTTTAAACAATGACTTTGTAATTGATTATTATTACTGCTTTTTGTATTTCTTGTCCGTGTTAGTTTAAGAAAAAGTTTTGTATTTTTGTCAATAACTTTAAATATAAATAAATACATGTTTATTGATAGCAACATAGTATGTACATAAAACATTTAGATATATTTCAAGAATACATTAAAAAAGGAATACATTAAAAAAATAAAAGCAATCAAAAGGTCTGGGCTCATCTAATAACACCCCCCCGGCCAAAATACACCCCACCAATATAGGGCGAACCCAGCCACGGGGACACCAGATGTTTTTCAGCCCACACCCTTGAACATGTAGAATAAAAAGAGAAAAAAAAACACAGAAAATAAATAGATGACAAAAAAAATACGTTCAATTGAGAAGACATTAAAAGGTCCGGGCTCATTCCACAAACATTCCCCCGGCCGAGATACACCCCACCAATGTAGGCCGAGCCCTACCGCAAGGGCATCGGGGGGCTTCCAGCCCACACCCCCGCATATCTAGATTAAAAAAAAAAAACGTATGGCAGAAAACAAAATAAAAAGTAAACCCACATATACTACCTCAGGTTAACTGTCAGCAAGAACGAAACAAAGAAAAGCCTCAAAGTTGAAGTACTTGTGTAACATGTCATATGTTCATTTGTGTATAAAAGATACGTTGTGTCGTTAGTTAAATAAAATAAATACACCTCAATATGTTTTTGAATAGGCCATCTACCCATGCTAAGATGATTTGCGCCACTTATATTATAGAAGCCTTTAATACAAATTAGAGTGTAATTCCTTTTAAAAAGGGTATCAATAGAAATTAAGCCCATGGCTTTTGAATTTAAGACAGGTGCCATCTCAACATCGTCGTTTCAAAAGTAATTTTCACTTAAGAAATTGCGATCCTTAACAATCATTATATAAATAGGCCAAAGCCTGTACAACGATTGTCGTCAAAGAAAGAATACGAGAATTGAATTTTGAATACAAGAGAGCGAGAGAGGAATACTTGGATTATCTCCGAAAGTAATTCGAAATTTGAATCTCGGTGGGTCCGTGATTTTTGAACCGGTGTAAAAGGGGACGATGCCAATTTATTTTAAATCGTAATTCATTTAATAATTAATTTATTTCTTATTGTATTAAACCTTATAAATACTTGTATTTATTTATCTCATGCTCTTTTTTTTAATACAGACAATTATATGTGGCTTTTTCACGATGTCGGAAACGCGAAAACATTTAAGTCAATATATCTGAAACAAGTTTTCAAGGAAAACTTTATCAACGATATAAATTGAACAACAGTAATGTTTATAGGTGTACTCAAAACATCGTGTATGAAGAGATTTTTGAGAATTAAATAATTCATCAATCAAGACGTACCTTTTTTTATTTTAAACTTTAAACATTAATGAACCATAAAATCTTTAAGCTGATCTTGCTCCATTCAGTATTTCATAAATGTATAATAGAATTTGTTTTACTTCCGAGAATATTTCACGGGTCGCAACTAGCTTATTGTAATTCTGTAGATTTGTAGCTGTGTCATCAATTCTTGAGACGCTCTTACAGTGAATAGCGAGCTGCTAAACAGCGTTTGAATTCTTAGCTTTTTTCTGGAGTTCTAAAGATAAAGTCAACCAGTATTGAAACTGGAAGATCCGTTGACAAAAAATCCGCAAGTTGGTAAAACATTAAAGTTTTTTAATGTATTATTAATCAAGTTAAACTTTTCATTAAATTATTTCACAAATGTATAAGTGTAATATTGACACTTGAAATGCTTAATTTAAGCATTAAAACTGTTCAAACCTGAATTTACTTGACTTTTTGATAAACTTAGTTACTGCTTTTTTATTTCCAAGGGCAAGGGTGACTCAAGAATTTGTTTACTACGTGATATCTCGCGATCTATTCCTTGTGTTTCCCGGATACGTTGTATTTTCAGATTATGTACTGAAAAAGGTTGCCTTATAAATATTTTAGAGCATTTTATAAATTCTTATCATTGAAAAACGTAATATAATTAATTAGATCATTAAGTTTCTTAGACGTTCCCTGAATAGAGAATTGTATTAAGCTTATTGTCTCCTGAAATCAATTCCTGTATAGCAAAAACTCTCCAGATGTACCATGTTTAATCATATACAAAAAATCCAAATAAATAAAAATAAAATAAATAATCTTGATCGGGTCTTTTATGAAAATCAACTAAAGAAATGATCGGATCTTTTCTGAAGATCAACTTTGGAAGATTACCCCTTTACCAATCAATATGAGAACGTGTATAATAAACTTGTCTCCCTCCGCTTGCAGAATGTTACGAAAGTTTATAGTTTATAAGTAATTAAATATAAAAAAATAGTATTTTTATTTGCTAAACGTGATATTTTTCCAACTTTTGAAAGCGAGAGTTTACAGTGAGTACTGAAAACGCTTGAAGAAAGCTATTATACACACCGTCAAACAATATCGTAAAACCTCTATCCCTGACTGTAAGCTTTGATATCAGATGAAACTTGCGAAAATATCAGTCAAAGTAAAGCCTTAAAAGAAAAGGGGTTTATTACAGAACAAGATAACGGTACATGAGAATTCATAGAAACGTACAAAAATAATTATATACAATAAAAGAAGTATATAAAAAAATTGAAGCTCATAGAAGTCACCATGAAGCTGGCGATCTCCTTATAAATAATGACAGCCTCCGTGGACTGGTTAATAAGACGCTTGTCTTTTAGCCCGAAGGTTACGGGCTCGATCTCCGTTGGATTCCATTTTTTTAAAAACGATTCTAGTCTGGTTTACACAGGTCTTTTTAGAATATTTCTGGTTGGTTGGAGAATATTGTAAAATGGCCATTATTCCACCAAGTGGTACTGTATAAAACGGAAGTGTTATACAATATTAATAAATAAAAACCATGAAAGTGGATCATTCAAGTTAAACATGGGAACAAAATAAATGACATTTATTTATAGTAATTTGTTTAATCAAACACTTTATGTAACGGTCTAACTACCGGTTTTAAGGTGTTCACCTCATCATCAGAGGAGCACAAACAAGTATTGTTTGTGTTCCCCTGATGATGAGGGGAAAACCTTGAAACTAGTAGGGTTATAACGTTACATGAAATGGAATAAACAGTATTTGATAAAAAAAATACAAAGTCTTTAAACCTCCACAATGTCAATTAACATTATGGAGGTTTAAAGACATTGTAACCTTCACTAAAAATAAGATATTTATTTATTTATGTATGTGACAAGTAATCATATTATGAAAACATAATTTATGAAAAGCAAGTAAAAACAAAAAATAAAAACAAGTAATTTAAACCAGACATTTAATTTTATGGACCTAGGTTAGTTGCCTTTCATTTGTCGTGTCCCCAGTAAACTAGACTTTTCTTTGTATCTTACTGAGGACACATCTCCGTCGTCCTGTCCCTTATGGCTGAGGATGGCGGATGCCGTCGATGACCCTTTTAATGGTCTCCTTCCATCTGGATCTGTCCCGGGTCGATCGGAGAGCATCTGATATTGAAAATCCCGTCGCAGTCCTGATCAGGCCACTCCATTTAGTTGGGGGTCTTCCTCGAGATCTCGTTCCTTCGACGCTTCCGACGACCACGACTTTCTCTAGGCTATTCTGCTCTCTTCTCATGATGTGGCCGAAATACTGCAGGACACGTCGCATACACAATGACGAGAGGCGATCCTTTATTTTGAGCTTGTCTAAGATGGACATATTTGTTCTCATGGCTGTCCATGGTATCCAGAGCATTCTGCGCCAACACCATATTTCAAAGGCATCGATCTGTCGTCTTTCCGATTCTCCCAAGGTCGAAGTTTTAACTTCATACAAAAATATTGAGAAGATCAGTGTTTGGGCGAGCCTCATGTTTTTTGCAATGGTGTGGTCTTTCCATATTTTCACAAGACGTCCCATAGCATTTTTGGCCATTCCGATTCTTCTTCGATCCTCCACCTCGAAACCTCCAGTGTCGCTCAGGCTAGAACCTAGGTACACAAGTTTATGCACTGTCTCAAGATGGTTTAGTGCACTGTCTAAATATGGTTTAGTGCACTGTCTCAAGATGGTTTAGTGCACTGTCTCAATATGGTTTAGTGCACTGTCTCAATATGGTTTAGTGCACTGTCTCAAGATGGTTTAATGCACTGTTTCAAGATCGTTTAGTGCTGTCTCAAAATGGTTTAGTGCAATGGTTCTCGTGAGTTTTCCGGCTCGGTTGGACATATTACGAGTATATAAACGTGGAATAATACACTTATGCTTTTACCGATTGTTGATTAATTGATGATTACCTCTGCCATAAACTCATATCAACTTGATAAGTTGATATAAATGCTGTAGTTAATAAATTGAAAAACTGTTTGAGAGATCTTTATATGGACGATCTTAAACTCAATATTTCACCAATAGTTATTGAATAAATATAACCAAGAATTCTTAGGAGTTAAATAATAGACTTACTCGTAAATCATACATCGTCCGGATGTGATGGCATTCCGTCTGACTTTCATGTTCTGTATTCTCTAAACTACCCATTGCTTACTGGCTGGGAATACAAAAATTTGGGTAAATATCTATTAAAAAAAGTTTCATGGTTTAAACCAGGGGTGTCCAAATCGTGACCCGCGGGCCACATGTGGCCAATTTCAGATTTTGTATGGCTCTTTCGAGGTTTCCAACTTTCTATACATTTTGCATTTTATTATTGAAAAAATAAAGACTTGAAATCAAGCATTGAGATGAAAGTCATTTTCGAAGGGAATATCGAAGGGTGAAGGGTGTCTCGGCCGGGGGTATGAAGTTTTTGGTTTACTTTATTAACAAATGGTAAAAAAAATACTTGAACAAATCCACGGTATTTTTCTATAGAATATGCACAATACACGAGTCAAGTTTTAGATGTAAAAAATGTTTACAATATTATGTTTATATTCTTTCCACTCATATGAACGTTCGGTTTAGAAATTGGCAGTTGACCAAATGGATAATTTTATAGCTAACTGATAAAAAAAGATCTACGTTTCATTGCAAGTTCGTGAACATTTATAAAATATGCGATTTAGCGTGCAAACTTTTCTGGATCGGAAATTCAAAGAAAGTTAAACTTTTTCATTTGAACCAACTTCTTACAGACACGTTTTTCTCTTATTTTTGTTATGTGATTATATATTCACTTCTTTTGGGAGCCGTTTAATTTATTATGAAGTATGTCACACAAGTAAAGCCTACTATGTTTTGATGCTTCCGCGGTTTTTTTGTATAATTTGTATTTGGTCTTTCGAAGTGTTGTATCGCGTGGTTTCAGGGTTTGTCTCTCGTCAACTTCGCCAAAAGTGGGTGCGCCGAATACCGTTTGGTCTATAGCCAAGTATCAACCGTAACGTGAGCTCATGGACAGAGTGCCAGACTTTCCTATCTCGTAGCACATAATTCTATGGCGTTTTGGTAAAGAGGTACAAGTCATCAATTACTTATTTGTCAGTTTGTAGTCTTGCAACACTTGTATTCCTGAAATACAGACCTCAGGTAAATTTTAAAGGTAAACTTTGAATACATAAATTATTTATGTATTCAATGTTTACCTTTAAAATTTACCTGAGGTCTATACTCGTATTTCAGGAATACAAGTGTTGCAAAACTTCAAACTGACAAATAAGTAATTGATGACTTGTACCTCTTTACCAAAACGCCATAGAATTCACCTCTTCCACATCTATACACCGTCTCATAAAGCAACTACGATAAATCTTCTTTCTTATTTTTCCTTCATTCAAAATATCATTTCTGTTGCGTTATGGCAGAAGTTCATATGTCCATTTTTGTCATTTTGTGTTTATTCTGCCAATTTATAGAAAATATTTCTCAGCATGTTGTGACAAAACTTGGTGTGCCAGTCATTATCCAAACAAAATATATATTGTTTGGAAAAAGTTAAAAAAATGCTTATTCATACTGATTTTAACAGCTTATCAAAGTAAATATTGCTTCTCCTGTAAACGAAGATAAAACGGACAAATCAACTTCTACCATAACGCCACAGATTTAATCGACCCAACCACACTTACCTGGGTTTTCCTCTACCACGTTTTATATTGTACACCCATTTGCACTGTAAATCTGTTTTGTTAGTCTTTATACATTCGTTCCCCGTCTGCAAACTATCTTTCTACATTCGTTCCCCGTCTGCAAACTATCTCTCAGTTCTATTTTTTCAACTTACTTAATACGAGTACATCAGCTTTAAGTTGATATTTATTATATACATATATATTTTTTTCTAATGTTTAACGGTTGCGAGGCACTACGTTTAAAAATAACGATGATAAACAAATACTTATTAATGGTGTAGAATTTCAATTCACAGAATTTTATATTTTAGGAAAATGAAAAACTTAGATTATCCTATATATTTTTATTAATTTAAGTTGCATAACATTATACATACGTTACCATTGAATAAAAAATGACGTATAATTATTATTTATAGTTAAGGCATTAACATTGTGGAGGTTTAAAGACGTTGTAATTTGTTTTATCAGACACTACAAATAATGACTATCCTGGAAGTCTCATTGATTCCCTTTTAAAAAACAAAACAAACAGAAACTTTTAAAAAGATCACATATTTAACGACATCTATAAGCATACCTATAAATGGAGCAAATTCCTATTTATAAAAAAAACATATACGAAATAACCAAAAATATTCCAAGTCACATAAAGCCAGTTTTTTACACTAATTTTAATCTCCGGAAACTCTTATTTAACGGGAAAAGCAAAAATGGAATATTTAGCAACAGTGGTGTGTATAAACTTTTATGTGCTGACTTTGATAATTTCTATATAGGAAAGACAGGAAGATCTTTTGAAAAAAAATTTCGTGAACACAAATCCGCCTTAACAAATCCTCTAATTTATTCTGAAATGGTTAATCATTGTCATTGTGAAAACCATACATTTTCTATCGACGATGCCAAATTCTTACATATAAGTAGTAACGGAAATAAATTGGACTGATTAGAGGCCCTAGAAATTTCTAAGTCAGTGCATTGGGGTGAACATCTGGGAAACACATATATCCCAAGAATCTCCCCCTCTCGACCTTCAGTCCCCAACCCGAATGTTGACCGTTAGAAGTGTGTATGTCGGCACCAGTTCGAACAGAATTTAGTCTTGTTTGTGCTCTCCTGATGATGAAGTGAAAGCCTTGAACCTGGAAGGGGTATACCGTTACGAAAAGTGGAATAAACGGTGTTTAATAAAACAAATGACAATATATAATTATGTCCTACAGCTAAGCCTTTAAATATTATTTTCCTAGCAAAAAAATACAACGATAAGTTATAAAAATGATTAAGGGTTTGTATATGAAAGAATAACAGAAAAGTTATTCAGATTTGTTTAACAGCATCAAAATTCAAGCGTGCTGTTTTATTGAACACTGCAACATATCAAATTTATACAACATGTCTCTAGAATCCAGTGAGCTTATTTCATAAAATCAATCTCTTCGGTTGTTCTCAAGAGGAATGTAAAACAGGGAATAAAACCATTTCTGAGAATACGGCGTTGAAACTTTTATAGTTATTTGTTCATTTCAAATGAATTTATACCACCATACCAATATGCAGATGACATGCATTTTTCAGTGATTGGATATTGGAAACTTAATACATTTACTAAGTCAAACATGAATACAGTAAATAAATGGTTATAAAGTTTATAACAAATCTATAGATTAAAAACTCAGTTAATGATAAGAGATCGTAGGAACCAATTGTCTAGAAGTGGTTACTGGCTATTTATTAAGGCAGTAGTGTAACCAATAATGGAGGATGCAAGGCTGCGGCGAAAAGAAGAAATTGAATGGCAAAGAATGCTATGCTACAACTGGAAAATATACGGAAGAGAAGAATCATCACATTAAGAAGAAAAATGTATCGTGTTAAATCTATCGTCTTCGAAATATTATATATCGCGCAGAGACTTGAACTCAGAGAGCAAATGAGAGTCGTTGAATAGAAATGTGGTAAAAAGTATGTTATAAATTCCATGGATAGCAAGTCAAACTAACGCCTCCATTCTCGAAAAACACAATCACAAATAAACTGTAGACAATATGGTTTCGACGAGTCATCCGAATTTTGGGCACATTGCTCGCGGTGAAGGAGACAGTTCGGAGAGGCTTGTGGTTACAGGAAGCGTGAATGTACGACGCTCAGAGTCGACGCTTAGTGTTGGAGTGACCAAGTATGAGACGAAACAGGAATATCCTTAACAACCGTGGAGAGCAGAGATAGATGGAAAGGAGTCGTTAGAGGCTATCATGGGAGTCACAATGCTTAATCATGAACTACATGACAGAATGATGAGATTTCATAAGCAAAATGATTTCATAACCAATAATTACTTGACTATATTTTTATTGACATAACATGTATTTATACGTATACATACTCGTACACATATCTATGATATATGCCATTACACAATTACCCTGTCGGGGTAGATATAGGGTACGAAGCGCCGGACTTTTTTAAACTTTTTTTTTTTTTTTAACCTGGCTAGTTTATTGTCATGTGGCAATCTCTTCCAACCAACCAGAAATATGTTTTTATAGGCCCTAAGTGTTAACCAGACTGGAATTCTATTTAAAAAAATCTGGGTTCCAGCGGGGATCGATCCCGCAACCTCTATCTTTTCTTTCTCGACACACATTCTTAGCCTCTTCCACATCCATACACCTTCTCGTACAACTTCCATGATTTGCTTGACTTTCTATGTTCCTTTCTTTTAAAATATCAGCCACTTGATCAAACATCACTTTCTTTGGCCTTTCTCTTACACGCCTTCCCCTCACATTTGCACAACATTTTTATTTTGTTAGTCTTTCTTCTTACATTCGTTTCACATGCCCAAACCATCTTAGTGTGCTCTTCTTTATCTTACTCAACACATCAGTCTTGAGTTCACATCCGCCTTAAGTTATACTCGTAAAGTATAACTTAAGGCGCCTTAAGTTATACTCGTAAAGTATAACATATGTATATACTCGTAAAGTATTGTACATCAAAAACTAAATCAAGTTATTTAAAATGGATACTTAAATTATATGGATCCGGATTATTACCTGTTATTTTTGTGTCTCTAGCAAACTAAATTTGTGTTTATCATATATCTTACTATAACATATATACATATAAACCTGAACAATTGTTTGATACTTTTAACCGATTGTTCACTATAACTGAACAGCTCTGTGATAAATTCTCATTGACTGATACGTTTTGAGATTTAACTGCGAGGAAGATACGAGAGTAAAGTGTAAGAAATTAAGGTATTTTTCACACTTTTGTTGCATACAGTGCAACCTGATGTGTTTATTGCAATCAACAAGAAATAAGAGTACTCTTTTGTTGCTGACGCCGTATGTGAAAACTAAACAAGAACAGTTTAAAAAAAAATCGGGTATCAATTGGAACCCTATTGGAAATTCCAAGTTTGGAAGACTTTCGTCTTAATAACTAGGCCACAGAGGTCGTATAGTAGGTACATTGAGAAGAGATTATAGTAATAATGTGGTGATGAATTGAATTTTCATCCGACGACCTCAGTGACCTAGTTATAATAATATACACGATTTTAGAGCGTTCCATCTATCTGGAACGCTCTAAAGTCATCTGAAGGAGAAACGATGAAAACTTTTGAATATCTAAAAACGTATATCACCCTATGCACAATATCATCGATAATAATTAAGATATGTAATAACAGATGTCGCAATGTTTTTATTTTTATAAATAAAATTAAGCGCGTGCTGTAATAATTCAAGTATACAAATTAAATAAATCCATCTCATCCACATGTAATTAAATATCCCAAGACCGTTTACAACCTTAGATAAAGGAGTAAGGTGTCCTTAAATCGGGCAGATACTCCGAGCAAAAACTATCAACAGTGTTGTTTTCATCCACGTCCTGGTGTAGTTAGTATTAAACAAATAACAGTCGCGACAGAAGATTTTATAGTTTTAATATTCAGCTGTCAGTCGATGTGACGGGCGGTATTGTTGCTTAATGCGCTGTTTGGGGAGGCATATTTTTATTTGAACTTTGTTTCGTAATTGAAAGTACATACACGAATATTAAGTTTGCTTGTCATAGAGCACCTTGTAATAATGTCAGAAACAGTGCATGGAACGGGTTAATCGTCTAGTTGGTTACATGTTTCACTTTATACTGGGTTAGATTCTCGATGATAAAATAAAAATAAAAAAAATGTTTCACTCTGGGAAAAAATACTCGCATCCGCTAGACATTACCCGGCGATAAGTAATACATATAGTTTGTAGAGCGTCGTCTCTGTCGCACGATTCGCTAACCGCATCGTGACTATAATACCGGACTGTTAGCGCATCGTGTGACAGAGACGACGCTCTACAAACGATGTGTATTACTCACCGCCGGGTATTGTACGTGCCTACTCCAGGGGTTCTAAAATTCGATGATTAGACTAATAAGGCCGAAGACAATGATGTTTCACGGCAACACGCTTTAGTATGTCCATATTCTCAATATATTGTGATGTATCATAAATTTAATTTCAAATTAGACATCAGGTTTAATTAAAGAAATAATGTGTTGTTCGTTTCCAGTTGTATAAATTATTTTATATTTGGGTGGAAATTATAAAATCATATCTATCCATTTGTAAACTGTAATTATTAAGACTGGTGAAACAAAATACTGTCTCCCGGCGACACGCTTTAGTATGTCCATATTCTCAATTTATTGTGGGGTACCATGCATTGAATTTTAAAGGATATTAACAGAATGTATAAAAAATGTACACAATTACTTAATTATTCCGTTTCTTTATTTTAAGTTATTGCGTAGAATTTTTCCACATTTGAATGATAAACCATTCTGCACTTTTATTTATTTCATGAAACTCAACAATCAATTAATATGACACTCCAAAGTGAATGCATTTATTTACCAATAACAATCAATATAGCGCCGTGAAGAGAATCGACTCTCTTCAAGGGCGTTCCAACTCAACAATCAATTAATGTGACACTCCAAAGTGAACATATTTTTTTACCACTAACCCCAACTGACAATCAATATATCACCATGAAGAGAGTCGACTCTCTTCAAGAGCGTTCCAACTCAACAATCAATTAATATGACACTCCAAAGTGAACATATTTTTTTACCACAAACCCCAACTGACAATCAATATATCACCATGAAGAGAGTCGACTCTCTTCAAGGGCGTTCCAACTCAACAATCAATGAATATAACACTCCAAAATGAACACATTTTTATACCACTAACCCCAACTGACAATCAATATAGCGCCGTGAAGAGAATCGACTCACTTCAAGGGCGTTCCAACTTGGGATACGAAAACACTTTTAGTGACAGTTTTAAAATATTATAAAATAAATGCAAACATAAGTTGAGTATAAGTATAAGAAGGTGGTGGCTGCGGTCATTAGATTAGGTACTTTCCCAGATCTACGTATGTTAATAAAGATAAACAAGGAAAGAACACCGTAGCTTGATGACATTTAAGTTAATGGATCTAGAACACTAATAATAATAATAAAATAACAATTTATATAGCGCTATTTAGAGAGCAGACTCTCTAGATGAAGGACGCTCTAACTATCATTGATAGATAAAAAAAGATTTTCAAAATAAATATTTATAAGTTGAGTATAAAAATAGGAAGGTGGTGGCTGCAGCCATTAGAATAGATACTTCCTCGCATCTTCATATGTAAATATAAATATTTTTGTAGGAGATGAAATACAACAAAATCTTAATAGATTTTCGGATAACATATGTGATAGTAACACGATAAGTTTAAAGTGGAGTATGGTACGTGTTGGTAGCTCTCAAATATCATCAATAATTTTGATACGGCTTCCCAAAAAAAACTGTCATCAAGTGCTTTCTAAATCTGCACATACCACCTTAAACACAAATAAAAATTATCAGTACATTAAATAATACGCAATTATAATAAAACTGTTGCAAAAATAAAATAAACTTATTAAAAATATTGTAATTTGTTTTATCAAACACTGTTTATTCCACTTTTTGTAACGGTATAACCATACCGATTTCAAGGCTTTCATCTTATCATTAGGGGAGGATAAACAAGACTCCCCTGATGATGAGGTGAAAGTCTTGAAACCGGTAGGGTTATACCGTTACAAAAAGTGGAATAAACAACGTTTGATAAAACAAATTACAACGTCTTTAAACCTGCACAATGTTAATGCCTTAATAATAAATAATACAATTAAAAATACAAAATATACACTATTTAAGTTGTTAATTAAATAAAAAAATATAAGTTTATTGACAGCAACATAGTATGTACAAAATATATTTAAATAACACTTCTAAAACACATAAATTGCAGATAATACATTAAATACAGAAGCTATCAAAAGGTTTGGGCTCATCTAATAACATCCCCTCGGCCAAGATACACCCCACCAATATAGGGCGAACCCAGTCACGGGGACACCAGATGTTTTTCAGCCCACACCCTTGAACACGTAGAACAAGAAAATAAAAAAAACACAGAAAATAAATAGATGACAAAAAAAAATACATTCAAGAGAGAAGACATTAAAAGGCCCGGGCTCATCCTACAAACATTCCCCGGCTGAGATACACCCCACCAATGTAGGGCGAGCCCGACCACAAGGGCATCGGAGGGGCTTCCATCCCACACCCCCGCATATCTAGATTAAAGAATAAATAAATAAAAAAAAAACAAAAACGTATGGCAGAAAACAAAATACATAAAAAGTAAACCCACATATACCACCTCAGGTTAACTGTCAGCAGGAACGAAAAAAAGAAAAGCCTCAAAGGAGTCCAAATTTTACATAATGACAAATGGGAAATGAAATAGTTGAGACAACATTGAAATAGTTGAGACAACATTGAAATAGTTAGGCAGTAATACATTGAAATAGTTAAGCAGTTTTAAAAGAATGTATGTTAATTATTGTTCGACAATTATTCAAACAAATTTAAATTGTTTTAAATAGTTCTATAACACGGATTTCGGTTTCTGCAGGTGCAATAAATACTTTTATAACACGATTGTTCGAGTACTTAAATAAATAATGCATTAGAATCTGAAATAGGATCATGATTCGTTTGGTAGCGAGCCAGCAAGTTGTTAAAGCAATTCCATCAAATCAGACCACTGGGTCATCGCAGGTGTTATTGAAGAAGTTATCCCGGATAATAGTATGCATAACACTTGGCCTCAATCTCAATTTTCTCGGGATTTACGTTGCGTTAGATATTTCATCCAAGTTCATTTTGATTAATATTTGTTATGTAACTATGTAAGTTAATAAAAACAAGCAGTCATTATCAATAATAATAATAAAATAACAATTTATAAACCTTTAACTCGATATTCGAACCCAGGTTTAGTGACAGGTTAAAAATATAATAAAATAAGTCAAGTATAAGGGTCTTTTAAATTGAGTGTTTTTTTTAAATTGTTGGATAAAACACAGATGTCGTCGTGAACTTGCCTGGGTCTTGTAACATTTGAGAAGTGTAATGAATGACATTTATAAAAATGGAGTCGTATACAATACAACAACGCGTTGAAATTGTTGAATTATTTTATGTATTGTAATCTTCGTAAACGGTTATGTTAATTTGCCACCAAGATCATGTGATCTGACACCGTTGGACTATTTTTTCTGGGGTTACGTGAAAAGCCAGTTCTATAAAAATGACCCCCGATCAATTCCTGAGCTGAATGACGAAATGATTCGCGTTATTGGTGAGTTAGAACCGCAATTATGCCAAAATGTCATCGAAATTTTTGACAAAAGAGTGGACATCTTTGGAGCTGCAAGAGGTGGACATTTGGCGGATTTTAATTTTTGGTTGAAATGTCATACATTTTACTTCAATGACCAATAAAAAGTTTTTTGAAATCAAAGCAAATTGTGTGTTTTATTCAAGAATTAAACACTTACATAAGGAAGACGAACTACTGAGAAACCCTTTAGAGACCTTCCAATTGTATTGTATTACGACCTCCATGGCCTAGTTGGTTAGACGTCTGTCTCCCAGCTCGGAGTATGCGGGTTCAAATCCCGCTGGAACCCTGATTTTTTTAAAAAGGATTCCAGTCTGTTATTCAATTAAGGACACTTTAACATATCTCTGGTTGGTTGGAATAAATTACCACATGGCAATGAACCCGCCAGGTTGTACTGTTTACAACGAAAGTATTATACAATACAATATTACACTTTCGTTGTGTACAATACAACCTGGTGGGCTCATTGCCTTGTGGTCTCTTCCAACAAACTTTTTTTTTATTTTTTTTTATTGTATAGTATCCTTAACTCTCCCGCCGCCCCTCTTATCTCATCGAAAAATGTCAGCACCTTTCTGATCATGGACTTACACTACGCTCAAACAGATATTGTTTATTGACCTTCCCAGGTCAGCACTCTTCTTTTTTACGTCGTCCTTTACTGTCCATGCAGTGAGACTCTGGAACCAGTCACAAACCAATGTCAGACTCGCTCCATCCTTAACATGCTTTAAGGAGTGACTGAAAAAACTCTTAAACTTTCTAGTCAGTACTATAACGGGATTTATTACTATTTTTTTCTTTGCTGTCAACCATCCTTCCTTTTTCTTTGCTGTCAACCATCCTTCCTTTTTCTTTGCTGTCAACCATCCTTCCTTTTTCTTTGCTGTCAAACATCCTTCCTTTTTCTTTGCTGTCAACCATCCTTCCTTTTTCTTTTCTGTCAAACATCCTTCCTTTTTCTTTGCTGTCAACCATCCTTCCTTTTTCTTTGCTGTCAACTATCCTTCCTTTTTCTTTGCTGTCAACTATCCTTCCTTTTTCTTTGCTGTCAACCATCCTTCCTTTTTCTTTACTGTCAACCATCCTTCCTTTTTCTTTGCTGTCAACCATCCTTCCTTTTCCTTTGCTGTCAACCATCCTTCCTTTTCCTTTGCTGTCAACCATCCTTCCTTTTTCTTTGCTGTCAACCATCCTTCCTGTTTCTTTGATTGATGATATCTCACTTTTACCTTTATTATGTACTCGTATATGTTCATAAATTTCATAAAGATGAATATAATTTTGAATATTTTTTGCGGCCACGTAACTTCTTTTTATTAAATTTGGTGTGTTTGGTTGGAAGAGATTGCTACTAGGCAATACCCCCACTAGATTGTTTTTGCAATATGTCAATCTATAAATAAGCATACGACGTGCTATATACATATAACCTGGTACATTAAGTAATAAATAAATAATAAAGTTCATAAATTCAATGATAGCAAAAATGTTGACCATATATCAAATAAATTCAAGAATGTCATCAACAGATGATTGATTCGAAATTAATTCTAAAAGTACAAATTAAAGCAAGAATAATGCTTACAAAATGTCTAATATCATTAACGATCGTTGGTAATGTTTTCCAAGTGCCTTTACAGCACTGAATATGATCAAAGTGAAGCTTAAAAAATCGGATAAAAGTCGAAGTAGTTTTACCATCGGAAACGGTTTTACCGTCTTTTATGACGGCGCGGCTGAGGGTGGCGGCGCTCACCATCGTAGGGTAGGCGGGACTCTGTTGACATTTCCCTGGGGAGCTGTAGGAGCTTGTAGTCAGGTGGGTGTGTACCCGCATAAGCGAAAGGATATGAGAGAAGAAATAGAGAAAGAATCGGGTAGTTTTTAATATAAGTAATAGGTTTATTGATAGCAATATAGTATGTCCTTAAACGTGTATATACTGAAATTACACTTTATTTTAAGGTAAAAGAAAATAAAATATATTTAAAAGAAAATATATCAAAAGGTTTGGCATCATGTCATAACATTATCCCAGCCATGACACATTTAACATTAGGAGGGCAAGCCCAGCTGCGTGGAAGTCTTTTCAACCCACACGTATGTAAACATAAACCGTAATAGAAATAATGTTTATACATAAACAGTTATATCATATTTTTTAAACATAGATGCATATTTACACATGCAATCTCAGATTTCCTGCCAGTGAAATGAGAGAAAATCTAATAAGAGTCAAAATTTAGACAGAATAATATCACTAACAATTTAAAAGGGGACGTATCAGAGCATTGCCGAAGATGCAATTAATCACCCGCACTTTCAAGTGCATGGAAAGCTCATTTCAGCATTTGCATCTTTTACTGAGTGTGTAAAAGATCCCTTGAATAATGTTAGATTATGGCTCGGGACGAATAATTTCCATGATCTTGTGGGAACTACGGTCGTCGCTGAATATTGTCAACACATACGGTCAACGACCGACGAAACGACCTTTGGATATGTCCAAAGGTCACATACCAAAACATTGACGCGGCTGGACATCGCACCGGTTTCGTAAACAAATTGTTTACCCACAATACTATTTACGATACATTCCACAGTAGAAAGAGAACGCATCACGCTGTCTCGCTGGTTCCGTAAACAAATTGTTTACCCACAATACTATTTACGATGTCAACAATACTTCAACTGACCATTTCTGCACGCACAGAAGCGAGATAAATATATATCGCGGGCGCACTCCCGCGCCCATTCTGAAATGTATAAATACCCACATACCGATAAATAAAACATTCATTCACTCTCTCATTCCGCATTGCTAATTAACGTATTTTATTTATTTACCAACCACTACTATCATCATCTCTTCAGATAAGAAGCATTCCGCTAAAATCTTTTTCAGCTAAAATATATCGAACTCCAGAAATTATTTAGTTTTTGTAATTGATCACCTAGACACGTGTTTCTACCTTTTTTTGAGTCCCTTTTCAGAATACATTTTAATTTTTAATCTTTATATTTTTTTATTTCTTATGACAACCTCAGTTATCTTGTTGAAAAAAAAGGAAAATAAAAAGGAAAAAAGTTAATCAGTCTGGTTAAAGAGTTCGTTTGGTAACCTGTCATTCCTGTCTGCATGCAGTAGTATAACCAACATGTACGATAGCGAACAGTGAGTTACTTGTCTTTTTTTTAAAAAAAATTTATTAGACAAAGTAAATTATTGTACAAACATTTGTCAAGGCTATACCTATATACAAATTTATTACTTAACTAATCTTAATTATATGTTATAATTTATGAAATAACTTAATCTTATTTTCCTACATATCATTTTATTTTATTTATTCAATCTAAATATATGAGATCTTAGAAATAATTAACATCTACATACTACTGATAACTAGATAACAATTCTTACAGTAATTATTTAGCAATAACAACTCCACTCGTTCAGGCTACTTGTATTCCATCACATTCACTCAGACCTTGGTCGTCCCAGCTAATACTGTAGGTGGACTAGTCAGGCAACAGATAATGCTTCGGGAGCTTGTGCTTATAACGGAAGGGTAGGTCGGATTTACTCTCGTAAGCCCCCAGGGCAGCGACTAAGGGATTGCTGTGATTTTGTTGGCTTTTATAGAACTTCACGGTCCAAGCGAGGATCTGGTGTTGTAGGGTTTCTTCTCGCTGTTCGGCGTAAAGTCGGGAAAGGTTTGTTCTGGGATGGGTGTTAAAAGATATCTTGAATGCCTTGTTCTGCACTCTCTGGAGTTTCAGATGATCCGTGTTGCTTACACTACCCCAAACGGGTGCAGCATAGGTCAAGATAGGACGAATAAGGGTTTTATAAAGGAGGAGCTTATTTTTGGGTGAAAGGAAGCTGCGTCGACGAAATATCGAACTGATAGCCCCTATGCCCTTGTGACCCTTCTGTCTGATGGTATTCAAATGGGGTTTCCACGACAGTCGCCGGTCAAGGTGCAGGCCGAAGTATTTAACCACGTCCTGAGTTACTTGTCTACTTGAGTGGATTTAGACTGACGACTCGATTACTGGGGCCGAATACAATATGATCTCTGAGTCACGCTCATTAACATGTCCGAGTCATATTTATAAAATATGTTATATACTCGTACATACACACATATCATGATATCGTTATACTTCTGGGGTTTCTATCCACGCACACAGCCTAAATCATATCCATAAATCATACCTTTCTCTCTTTTTTTCTCCAGCTTACTCCTTTCATTATTTCTTCTGGCTACCCCTTCCCCGCCCTTCATTAATTTCAGATATATGTATTTGTTTTAAAACCTACATTTATTATTTTTTAATGTTTTAATTTATGTCTGAGATGTAAAAGCACAAGTGTTTTATATTAATTCAATATAGCCTTTATCCGTAAAAAGATTTATTGTAACATAAGGGTTCTGGGAATGTTTTCTCTAACGAAATAAATTTAATGTAATGTTACTTTAATAGAATCTCAGTCTACACCAAGATATACTTCTTTTCTTCTTCACACTTACCTTTTTTCTCTCCAAGGAAAAGTTTGTTACATCCCCTGGTGTGAAAATATCTTGTTACTCTCTCGCCTTATTCACCTCCCCCGATGTGGCCGTAGGGTGGCATTAGATTCAAGGGATGGTGTCTGGAGTATTTACCTGGCTTCGTATCTGAACGCCTCTCAAGAGGGGGGGCTGGCGATAGGTTTCGGGAGGATGTTTACGTATTTTGCATAATTTCAGCAAATATTGCAAAAGCGTGCGCGTTCATTTTATGAAATATTTTCACGAAATTGAAAAGTTTTAGTTATTGTTAATGTGTTATGTATTATGAGAATCTAAAAAAATGTGGTTTTACACTTTCGTTATATAAAAAAAAACTGATGCATTTATTGCCATGTAAAAATGTTTCCAATCCAACAACATATGCGAAAAAGGCCTCTTCTTAAAACCATTCTGAATCCCATCTTTATTTCCAAATCTCCGAATCGGTAGTTAAACGTTCTATCAACTAAGCTACGAAGGTTTTTTTTATATTGCACAACATTACAGTTTTTGCGTTGCATAACATTACAGTTTTTGTATTGCATAACATTATAGTTTCGTCGTATAAAGTTAAACCTGGCGGGTTTACTGTTCTTCCAACCATATACTTTCTTTTCATGTCTTGTTTTCTTTTACTTTAATTTGTATTTTTGTTCTGAAATTTGCAACGGTTTTTTTTGTTAAGGCTTTACCATATAACCTCTGAGCCATTAATTAACACAACGTGTTTAATTCACGTTAAGTTTGTTTAAATAAATTCCCCTAGAGCAATACTCCAACTATAACTTTACGCAATGCACCTTTCCCTTCCTGTGCTAAAAAAAATCCGCACGTTCCGGTACTGTGTATACAATACACATGTAAAAATGAGCGATTTAAAATCGGAAAAATAAGTATATTCATAGCCAATCGCTTAAATTAATTAAATTTGAAGTCAAAAGTGATAATAATTGAAATTTAATTGCTGAAAACATGAAAAAAAAAACATTGGCCGACATTCACAAAACGGGAGAAGAGACCACTTTAAATGAATAGCCACGAGATACTGAAGCGAGAGAAGCGAGCGAACTGAGATTCTATTTCTTGCGTTTCAATATACCGAAGTAGAGTGAGAGTGATACGTAAATAGCGTTGCTTCTCACCCGTAGCGGGTTTTTAGAATGAATATACCTACGTCACCCGTTTGATTGCATTGAATTTATTCCCAATTTTCATAAAATATCTCTGATGTGGCCGATAAGCGCTAATTATTATTAATATTATTTTTTTCATTCAATGCGTAAATGTATTACGGAGGAATACCTAAAATCTGAACCCAGTATTTATTATATTTATAGAGATATTAAAGTTTTTAGAAGCAATGTGTACTAGTTACACATCACAGGAAGGAAGGGTTAAGAACTGTTCAAGAATTTTATATATTCTTCAAGAGAACTAAATCAGTACAGATGTCTAATGCAAATATATGACAGCATTTATTACCATCTTGCATAAAGTATATCATTATTCAGCAATAAATTTTCTGACTTCCTAATCATTACGTCCATACCATCTACAATCAATGCCCTGATAAAGTGAAGGTATGTCACAAATAAGCTTAACAAATTCAGCTTAATTTGTTTACATTGTATACAACAGTGTTTTACTAAACCTTGTTAGATATAAAAAAGATATATAAAAAAGTGTTTTGAGGCATTTAAGTGAGAACCAGACTAGAACCCTTTGTCAAATTATTTAAGTTCCAAAACGGGAATTCAATCTGTGATTCCAATGTTGACAAACAGGCGTCTTTACCAACTAGGCCACGGAGGCCAATTTTTGAGTTTTGCTTAACATTTTATTTATACAGAATAAACTGGTTAGCTTATTATCACGTATTTTATTTATACAGAATAAACTGGTTAGCTTATTATCACGTATTTTATTTATACAGAATAAACTGGTTAGCTTATTATCACGTATTTTATTTATACAGAATAAACTGGTTAGCTTATTATCACGTATTTTATTTATACAGAATAAACTGGTTAGCTTATTATCACGTATTTTTTTTATCACTGAACCACGCTGAAGTAATAATCCCGCGGGATAAATAACTAGTTGTACATTTTTTATTATTTATTTATTTTCTACAGTTCAGCCTAGCGCATTTATTGCCATTTGTAAGTTTTCTAAACAATCAGAATGATTTTGTTATAGTAAATAGTAAAAACCAAACTGAATACAAAAAACAATCGAATCCGCCTGATTGAATGATATGCATATTGGTGGTGGGACATGAAGGTTGTTACGACGTATAACATAAACTAGTTGCACAAATTCTACATTTATGAAAATAAATAGTATATTCATAAATGTAAAATTTGTTTATATATATATATATATATATATATATATATATATATATATATATATATATATATATATATATATATATATATATATATATATATATATATATATATATATATATATATATATATATATATATATATATATATATATATATATATATATATATATATATATATATATATATATATATATATATATATATATATATATATATATAATATATATATATATATATATATATAATATATATATATATATATA
>OX463842.1:7723715-8133616 GCA_949825065.1 Odontocerum albicorne | reverse complement strand
AATGGAGGTTCGAATTGTCAGTAGGGTCACAGTGACTTACACTATGCTGGAAGGTGTAAGTCTATAAAATGCTGTGGAACGCCTAATTGCATACTATCAGCAACACTACTGGCTAGTCCGATTCGTTAGCGTCCCCGTCGCGAACCCTGGACAATGTGGTCACACTATGTGGACCATAGCAGATAGCGGAAGGATGAAAGGCGAGTTTCTGGCGCCTAAAAACCAGACCACACCAGCTAAGGGAAGGAAAACCCCAACAAGAGAAGGAAAACTCGAAACATTGACTTAAAAACCTCATATCAACCCGCTTGGGCAGCGTGATATGAAAGGCTACAACGCAGTAGCTTGCCCACCCCCTCCAACATGAAAAATGACCAAAACAAAAAAACAAACCCCCTCCGGTGGCCAAACCAAAACTGGCCAAGGTGGCGGCCAGCAAAGGAAGGCCGCGATTCGGACACGGAGGAACTGTCAAGGCTACCGTGCAATGAACATTGCCACATACAATGCAAGAACGCTCTCCAAAGAAGCCCATTTAACAGAATTGCAACATGAACTCGATAACATCAGATGGGACATTATCGGTCTCAGCGAAGTGCGCAGAAAAGGAGAAGGTAACATTACAATTGAAGGTGGACACATGCTTTACTATTCAGGTACAGATACTGGCAGGACAAGTGGTGTGGGTTTTATCATACACCAAAGATGGAAAGACAGAGTAATCGAATGTAAATGCTCATCTGACCGAGCAGCCCTCCTCACCTTGAGGCTGAACAAGCGATATCAACTGCAGATTCTTCAGGTTTACGCACCTACTCAGAGCTACACAGATGAGGAAGTCGAAGATTTCTATGAAGAAATTCAAACTCTTCAAGAAGCTAGTGGATCTCACTTCCAAATCGTAATGGGAGACTTTAACGCTAGAATTGGAAGCCAAGCACAAGATGATGTTGCAGTAGGAAAATTCGGATTTGGGACACGAGATGAAAGAGGCAACCGATTGGTGGAATTCGCCGAAAGAAATAATCTTTTCATCATGAACTCATTCTTCCAAAAAAATACCTCCAGAAAGTGGACATGGAAGAGTCCCTCCGGATCAACCAGCGAAATTGACTACATCCTATCTAATAACAAAAACATGATAAATGATTGCACCGTCTTGAATCGCTTCAATACAGGTAGCGATCACCGACTTGTAAGATGTAAAGTCAGTTTCAATATCAAACTTGAAAGGGCAAAATTGACAAAGAAACCCAGTGCTCGAGTGAATACCGCAGACCTGAACACCCATAATCAAGAGTTTCAATTTGAACTCAAAAACAGATTCTCTGCTCTTGAAAATGACCCTAACATCACTAACCTAATTGCAGAGGTAACTGAGGATATATTGAGCGCGGCAAGTAAAGTTTGGGGCTCACAAGGTCTCCAAAAAACATCTAAATTGTCAGATGAAACGTTGAAACTCATGGAAAAGAGGAGAGAAATGAAAGCCTCATCGCAGATTTCCGATGCAGCTGAATTTTCTAAACTTTGTAAAGTGATCCGCAAAAAGATTCAGAAGGATATCCGTGAATTCAATATGAACCTCGTACAAAAAACAATCGAGACTGGAAGGAGCCTCAAGAAAACGAAACAAAAATTAACAACAAATAAAGAAAACATCACCGCGCTCAAACTCTCGGACAACACGGTTACCAGAAATCGCGACATGTTGCTGAAGAGAGGAGAAGAATTCTTCCACAACCTCTTAAATGAATCCACAGATACATCACAAGACTTCTCTACCCAAACTCAGGAAGATGATGAGGAAGCAGTACCTGACATTCTACCCGAAGAAGTACGAAACGCTATACGCGGTATGAAACCGGGAAAAGCACCAGGTTCTGACGGCCTTTCCATTGACATACTTAAGGAAACGGGAGAAGAAGTAGATAAGATGCTGGCGAAAATCTTTTCATCGTATCTGCAGAAGGAAGATATTCCCGAAGAATGGAAAAATGCCACCATCATCCTACTCCATAAAAAGGGAGATAAAGAAGATCTTAAGAATTACCGACCCATTAGCTTACTACCAGTTCTCTATAAAATCTTTACTAAGATTATCTCCAATAGGTTAAAAACAACCTTTGATGAAAATCAACCCAGAGAACAAGCCGGATTTAGAGGACGTTATAGCACAATGGACCACATTCAGGTAGTTAAGGAAATAATAGAGCGTTGTCAAGAATACCAACTTCCATTATATTTGGCGTTCGTAGATTATGAAAAGGCTTTTGATTCGGTCAAGAAATCCGCTATTATCAGGGCCCTTCTTAATCATGGAGTTCAAAAACGCTACGTCAATCTCTTCAGTAATATATACAATAACGCGACAGCAACAGTAAATCTCCAACAAAGTACCGATAAATTTCCAATAAGTAAAGGTATCCGCCAGGGCGATACCATCTCGCCAAAATTATTCAACGCTACCCTGGAGGATGTGTTCAAAAAGCTTGAATGGGAAAATAAAGGAATCTGCGTTAATGGTTCATATCTGAGCCACCTTAGATTTGCAGACGATATTATTACCTTCGCTACACGTCCTGAGGAACTGCAGAGCCAAATACTGGAATTAGCGGAGGCAAGCAAATTAGCAGGTTTAAAAATGAATATTGATAAAACAAAATATATGTTAAACCGCTTTGCTGATGCCACAACTATCCAGGTGGACGGTACACAGCTAGAACAAGTCCAACAATATATCTACTTAGGACAAAGTATTACATTTGAAGACTGTACTTTAAATGAAATAAATAGAAGATCAAAACTAGCTTGGAGTTCCTTTGGACGACTAAACTACATCTTCAAGAGCAAGCTCCCAATCTGCCTCAAACGGAAGGTATTTAACCAATGCATCTTGCCAGTACTAACATATGGATGCGAGACTTGGACTTTATCGGTACGAATGTTACAAAAGCTCCAAACAACACAACGCAGCATGGAGAGGTGCATGCTAGGTTATACCAGAAGAGACCGAAAACGTAATGAGTGGATACGAGCCCAAACAAAGGTTGAAGATGTTATAGAGGTTGCAAAAAGACTCAAGTGGAAGTGGGCTGGACATATCGCCCGAGCAACAGACCATCGTTGGACGTATGAAGTAATCCAGTGGTACCCAATAGGTATAAAAAGGCCTGTAAGAAGACCTAAGGCGCGCTGGGTGGACGAAATACGTAAGCATGCAGGTATTATGTGGCAGCAATGTGCAAAGGACAGGATTTTGTGGAGACAACTTGGAGAGGCCTACATCCTACAGTGGATAGATACAGGCTGATGGTGATGGTGATGATATGTATGTAACTCTCCCGTCGACCTGCGTTACATATCATATACCATACATACCATTTTTTCAAATACATATTTACCATTTAATTAAATTAACAACTATAATTGCTGAAATAGCTGTTTCCAGTAAAAGCGGATTAGGACTTTAGAAGTCGTGCAATTAAAATAATTGTAAGTTAATTACAATTAAATCGACATTTTAAACAAAGAGGAGCTTAATTCGTTTTAATGATTGATAGTGGATACATTTTATGATCGTCATTGTATCCATCGTACACATTGACATACATTGTATATGATACTTGCAAAATTGTTAATCCAAGCTTTGAAATGCTTAAGTATTGTCACTTCCATATAACGCTCTTAACTATCTCGCCCTGTTTGTTTCGTATTTATATAGATTTACGTGTGAGTGAATTATAGAGGTTAATGGGTGACATACACATTTCGAATGGGAATGTCTGTGGAGGTTACGGAGAATGAGGTTGAATCGAGAGAAACGAAGAGAAAGTTTTGAGAATGAATGTTGTAAAATCCAAAGTCATGGTGAAAGTGTGAAAGGAAAAATAATTCGACATGTGGGTGAGCAATGAAAGCTTAAATCCGACAGGGCGGGATATTATGATAAAACTTTTGCAGTTGCTGATCCAGTGGCGTAGAATGGTCTGCCTCTTAGTATCAGATATGATATTGTATTGTATAACACTTTTGTTGTATACAGCACGACCTGGTGGGCTTATTGCCATGTGGCAATCTCTTTCAAACAACAAGATAAATGTTGAAGAGGTCTTACGTGAAACACGACTACATTAATTAAAAAAATCTGGGTAATAGCGAGATTGGATCCCGCAACTTTCGGGCTGGGAGACAGGCGTCTTACCAACTAGGCCACGGAGGTCTTCGAGATATATGAGTGGCGTGCGCAGTTTAAGATAGCACTTAAAGATATCCCTTTTTGGAAGGTCTTATCAAAATTTAAGATATTATATGAACACAACACTAAACATGAATGTGTTACTTTCACATATAGAAGATCTACAAGGGTTTCTTTGTAGTTCATCTTTCCATGGTAAAGTTTCTGTGGTTTTCTTACTAAATATGTTTTTCTGAACATATGTAGATGCGAGGAAGAACCTATTCTAATAGCCGCAGCCACTACCTTCCTTTCCCTACTCTTTTTTCGTGCCCTATCAGATCCCACCGACGCGCGACGTTGGCAATCACTTTGGCAAAGGCTTCTTTATCTTGCGCAACCCAGAACAGGTCTTCCACACGCCTCATCCCCGTCCAGTCTTTTATATTGCGCAACCAAGATGTTTGCCTTCTACCAGGACCACGTTGCACCTTAATCTTGTCCATCAGTATCACTGGAGGATTTCGTACTTCTCTCTACGTAAAATGTGACCCAGATAGGATATCTTGCGGACCTTAATATCTGTCAACAGCTGTCTACGGCAATTAGCTCTCCTCAAGACCTCCGAATTGGTGATCATATCAGTCCACGGTATACGAAGCATTCTCCTGTGCAACCACATCTCGATCGCTTCCAACCGATTCATAGTATGAACCTTCAGTGCCCATGTTTCCGAGCCATACAACAAAACATACCAAACATAGCACTTCAACATTCTCTGCCTTAGTTTAAGTTTCAATTTATCATTGCAGAATATTGATCTCATTTCGTTGAATGAACTACGGGCTGCTTCAATCCTGCACTTCACCTCCATATCAGGGTCCACAGATGTAGTAATCATACTACCCAGGTACTTGAACTTATATATTTATTTTTTAATATTTTTAATATGTCTGTTGTAATGGCTTCAAGTCCTGAGTCAGGGCGCCCTTGTGAAGAGTTTGTTTTCCAAACGGCGCTTTATAAATTATCCTTGTTTTATACTTATTAAATAAAGGAATGTGACAGGTGTACATATTTTTTTCAAAAATTTCTAAGTTACAACATGATTCAATCACATTAGAGAGCAATTTCCACCAAAGAGTTTTTGTATTTTAGCGGTAAAAGTTTTCCATGTAAAAATGTAAGCTAGGGATTACCCATTCAAGTCGTGGAATTAACACTCTCAAAGCTTCATAAGCGGATTAGTCGCTGTCCGTTACCCGCAACATCCTCCACTCAGAATTATTCGGAACCATGTATACCTTTTCAGTTGAGATCTCGACGGGTATTTCAGATTACAGCGACGGATTCCGAGGTCTCTACAGTATGATAAGAAATAAGGTTCTAAATTCACTAACAAAAAGTTTTTAAGGGTACGTTAAATAATCTTGATGCGAGCTATTCAGGCGCAAAAAAGTAAGGGATGTTCTGCTTTGTTCACTTCGTAAAAACCTAATTCAATTAAAATAACAACTTTACATAACGCTGTTTAGAAAGCAAATTCTCCTCGAGGGTACTTGGGATACGAAATCACTAATATTCAACAAATCACGTCTGGTAGCTACAGCAGGGTCCGAGTGAATCAAGTTTAACACTTTTTTTGTATATAGTGCAACTTAAATGGATTATTATCGTGTGGCAATCGCCCCTAATCAGACAGAAAAATGTTTACGAGTCCTTGAGTAAAAACCTGACTGTTTTTTTTATTTTTTTTAAATCGTTGTTCCTGCACAAAAAACCAGCAACCTCCGGTTCGGTTTAATCGGTAAGACAGGCGTCTTACCAATGAAATCACGGAAGTTGCCAACATATTATTGACTTTAGCGTTCATTATCAATAATAATAATCACTTACAATTATCCAAAAATAGTGTAGGTTTTTGTAGAACACGTCTTAACACTAAATATATTTATTTTTTATAATTCATTGCTTATTTTTTATCCACAATACAATACTAGGTTAGTCAAAAAGGTTTGAAAGCGAAAATGAAAATACATTTTTTTTGGGGGGGAAATCACTTTTATTGCTCAGTATAGTCTCCCATAAGATCAATACACTTGGTCCAACGATCTGCCAACTTTGTTGTCCCATCACGGAAGTGACTTTCTGGAAGGCCTGCAAAATATTCCTCTACGACGGCTATAAACTCTTCGTTTGATGAAAAATGCTTTCCACGATGGAGTTTTTTGAGGTGTGAGAACAGCCAGAAGTCAGAGGGAGCTAAATCTGGCGAATAGGGTGGATGCTGCAACAATTCGTACCCAATTCACTGATTTTCGCGATGGTTTTTTGAGCTGTGTGAGCAGGTGCATTGTCTTGATGAAAAATGATTTTTTTCTTCTGCAAACCGGGTCTTTTTTCACAAATTTTTTCATCCAACTTGTCCAAAAGGTCACAATAATAATCAGAGTTGATTGTCTTACCAGTTTGGAGATAATCTATCAATAAAATTCCTTTTGCATCCCAAAAAACTGGCGCTAACACCTTCTTGGCCGATTTCTGGACACGAACTCGCTTCGGAGCCAAAGTGCCTGGTTCACACCACTCTTTAGCCTCTTGTTTTGATTCAGGATCATGGTGGTAGACCCAAGTCTCATCCATAGTGATGAATCGACGCAGAAAATCATTTTTATCCTTTCGAAATTGCTCCAAATGTTGCTCACAAAGTCGCATTCGAACGTGTTTTTGTTGCATTGTTAGCAAATGCGGCACCCATTGTGCACACAGTTTTTTGAAACCCAAAACTTCAGCCAAAATATGCCATATTGTTCCATGTGAGATGCCTATGGTGTCAGCTATCACATCCACAGACGATCAATGATCTTCCAAAACCATATCCTGTATTTTTGCTATGATTTCTGGTGTTGATGCACTTTTTGGACGTCCTGAGCGTGGATCGTCTTCAACGCTTGTACGGCCACGCTTAAACTCCAAAACCCATCGGTGATCGGTTGGAAATGAAGGAGAAGACTCCTTTAATACTTTCACCATCTTTGCATGGATCTCAGTAGCCGATAAACCTTCCAAAACAAAGAATTTAATCACTGCACGATATTCGGATTTTTCCATTGTTAAAAAATACACTGACACGTCAACTTCAAATGGCTTGTAAACAAAGAATGAATTGACAGATCGAAATGAAATTTTGAGTACGTTCTTATGAAAGATGAAATATTAAAATGGCGTAGAAATTTTGGTTTTTCTACTGCTCCATAGATGTCGCTTTCAAAACTTTTTGACTAACCTATTATTTAAAATATTTATGCTTTTAATGGAAGGCAAATATGACAAGTACTCGTACATTACAGAAGAAGATGACTAGTACATAATATGTTATAAGAAGATGACAAGTACATTATATAAGAAGATGACAAGCACACAATAGAAGAAGATGACAAGCACATAATAGAAGAAGATGACAAGTACTTATTGAAGATGACAAGTACATAATAGAAGAAGATGACAAGTATACAATAGAAGAAGATGACAAGTGCATAATAGATGACAAGTACATACTAGAAGAAGATGACAAGTACATAATAGAAGAAGATGACAAGTACATAATAGATGACAAGTACACAATAGAAGAAGATGACAAGTACATCACATTACCAAAAGCAAAAGTAAATTTTCAGGTTAGGTTAGGTTAGGTTAGGTTAGGTTAGATTGAGCGCGTTAGAAATCACTCATCAACATACTTATTTTTTTCCTTCGGTTTACGTGTTTTTGGTACCTTTTTTCGACATTGTTATCTTTTCTGTATCTATATTTACGAGCTTATCTTGTAATTTTGTGTAAATTTTTTGCCTCAATTTGCTCGATTTAGATTTACACGTTTTATTTCAAGGACCATTTACCGCGTAAATCTCGAGGGATCAGTGTATACAATTTTTAAGGAGATACAAATTGAAGTCATACTTTGAAATCACATATATGTTATTGTAAATGAGTTTGTGAATGTGGTTTATTAAAGTTCCAAATGGGCTACCTGTCCTATCCTGTATCCACCCCACTTCCGCTTCCCGGCCACTCTATTATCCCGGACACTCGTCAGGCTTCCAACTTTCTTCCTTCGGAGCTAACTGCTTTGTTCTAACTTTCTCACACAACTTTCTCTGCAAATTGAGTTCAATTCTCTAATAACCTGTGGAATTTTATACTCGGAGGGGTATTTGCTATGTTGGCTTGATATTCAATTTAAATTAGAATTAAAAGATCCACAACCAAGATAATAATAACAATTATACTATAATAATTTATTTAGCGCAGTTTAGAGAGCAGACCCTCCTCAAGGGTGCTTTATTTCAGATTTCGAGCCCACTACTTCTATTTCAACTTTCCAGGCATGGACTTGCGCTACGCTCACACATATACTGTTTATTGGCCTTCCCAGCTCACCGCTCTTCTTTGTTTACGTCGTCCTTTACTGTTCATGTAGTGAGACTCTGGAACCAGTTACAAACCAATGTTAGACTCGCTCAGTCCTTGGCAGGCTTTTAGAAGCGACTGAAAAAACTCTTAATTTCTTGTCAGTAATGTAGCGTGTTTCATTCCTGATTTTTATTTCCTCTCCACCATCCCTTCCTTTTCATTTGATTGCTGATACCTCACTTTTATTTTTATAATGTATATGTTCATAAATTTAATAAAGATAAATAATACTTTGAATATTTTTCCGTCCACGTAACTTATTTTATTTAATTGTATGTGTTTGGTTGGAAGAGATTGCCACCTGGCAATAAATCCGATAGATTGTTTTTCTTAAAGTGATAAAAAATAAATAATCAAACTTCTATGAACTGATAATAATAAATATATATTAATTGAGAGTTAGGAAAGGAAAGTATTGGTTGCGGTCATTAGATTACGTACTTTCCAGCATCATGATTTTACCAAAACCTATTTGGTAAGAAAACCGCAAAAAGCTTAGCAAAGGAAAATGAGCTACAAAGAACCTTTGTAGATCTTCCGATATGTGATAATAAAACATTCAGCTTTAGGTGTAATGTAGTGTATGTGTGACTCAACGTACTGTTTAGCCTAATGGCAATTACGACGGAATGTTTGTTAATTGTTATTATTCTTTTATTTAATATTTCCGTATTTTAAAATGTCAATTAGTATAACTGTTTATTATGTACGACCTGAGTTTTGTCCTGTCATTTAATTTTTTTTTTAAAGAATAGATATGACCGAAGTCATAGGTATCCTTATACCCTCGAAAACTAGGCGGAAAAAGTGCCTGTGTCGTTCGAGGGGAGTAGCGCAGCGCGGGGTTCGATCCGACGACCTTCCGCACGGAAGTCCAGTGCGTTACCGCGCGGCCATGCACATCATAAATTGTTTATAGATATTTAATTCTTGATTTGGGTTTTCATTAATATTGTTGGGATGATTATTATGCTTTATGAGTGGATATATTTTGCGAATGAGTTTTGGGTTTTTCCGTAAACGTCTTTCCTTGCGTGGGATACAGCCCCGGGTCATGGTTTGCAGTGTGCTTCTTTTGATTATAATTTTATATAAATAATGTTAATGTTTATTATTTATCAGCTCTTGTGTTTTGTATTGATACGCGCCATAAATATATTTTTTTAATATGGTAACCCTACAATGCGTGATTTTTTTCATTTCAAAAATAAAAATATATTTTTGCATCAAATATGTACTGGAACATGAAAAATACAATAAAACCTTTTTTTTGTTTTTATATATTTATATTTAAAAAAAAGAGTATGGTTCTTATATGAATCACTGCGCATTTGTAAGTTAATTATATTGTATGATATAATGATATAAATGAAATTATATATTCAACTTAACTTATTTTACACATATGTACTAAAGAATAAAAGAAAAAAAAATTACCTTGATCACCAATAATAAAGTAATTTGATTTCAAACTGGAACAAATCACATAAGTCATCTACGCGCAACGAGTCAAACTTCAACTGCCAAATTGACCGGTAAAACAGTTTTCTATTAAACCTATGTGGTTTTAAAGCATGTAGATTATTGTATCACATTTATAACAGCGCATGAGTCGTTGTTTATAGCACTCAACAAAAAAATATTTAGAAAAACTTTGGTTGATTCATATGTGCATCATTGCGCACTGTAGGGTGAATATCCGATCGCACTTTGTAAGGCAATACATTTATTTATTTAACACTTTCATGTAAATACATCTGACGGATTTCCTTCAATCAATCAGTAATCGTCATTGCCGTGTCTTATACAAAATATATGAAAAAAGATGTTAGAAAAAAACGAACAAAAATTAAAATAAAAGATAAATCTCAAAGAAAGATAGGACTGAGGATGGGAATTACATGGGAATAAGAAATAGGAATATTTCGGGATTAATAATGTCCCTTTAGTTTATTCTTAAATATCGATAAGGATGCTGTGGACAGCTTGGATTTTTCATCAATCCAACGAGGGTTGACAGAATGAGGATTTTTTTTCACGGCCTTATTTTAAGCCACTGGAGTCTGGCACGATATTTGGATATACATACATATAAGCAATTTTTTTTCATATGAAAAATAAATCGAACATCGTATAGTCACTCTAACAATATATAATAAGAGTATTGTATCACATTTTGTTATTGTTTATTTAATAACAATTCATTATGTTAAATCTATGTTAACCCTTCCCTTACGGTGATAAAATTGAAACGCGCGCTCCGGTGTTGGGTAGTGAGTACGCGATCAAAAATTAGCGATTTTAAATCGGAAAAATAAGAACATTCATAGATAATCCCCTTAATTAATTATAATTGAAGTTAAAAATTATAATAATTGAGATTTATTTGCTGAAAACATTAAAAAACCATCTGGCAACGCTCACGGAACGGGCGTAGATCTAGTCTCGTTGCCAGCCCAACAGCTACTGCGGCACGGCAGGGTTGGTGGCTAGCCCGGGCGTGGCTTACACTTGCGAGGTTGAGACAATTGAGCTCCTCGCTATTCAGTGGAGTATGCAAAAGTCAGATGCGAATATAGTGTCGCGCTTCCCGCATACTCTTCACCTATCGTCAAGACCCAAGATCGAGGCACTCACAGCGTTTAAATGCGAATTTGTTTCCGATGTTCAGAAAATACTTACGATGTAGTCGATAAATTCTGATTGTTATTAATATTATTTTTTAAATCAATGCGTAAATATATTATGGAGGAATACCTAAAATCTTAACCTTGTATTTATAATATTTATAGAGATATTGATGGTTATTAGAAGCAACGTGTAGAAGATACCCAACGCAGGGAAGGAAAGGTTAATTAAACTGTTCTCAAATTGGAGTTGTACCTTATTTCCATTGAGATTGGAATCTATCGAAGGACCTTCTTACAGGGCACTGTGAAGGCAAAAATTTATTGAAGGACCTTCTTACAAGGCACTGTAGGGACATGAAATGGAACTGGTTAGGGCGTCATTTCACAGGACTTCCACTTATCCACGAACCAGTTTTTATTTAAAGTTTTGTTTGCTTTTTATAAATTTGTGTAAAAACTGAAGTAAAATGAATAAAAAGATTCAAAGCTAACGAAGAATATTTTTCATCATAAGAAGAAAAACGACGACCTCCATGACCTGGTTTGTAAGATGCCTGTGTCCCAGCCTGGAGATTGCGGGTTCAAATCCCGCTGGAACTCAGATTTTTTTTAAAAGGTTTCCAGTCTGGTTTTCACTTAAGACATCTTTAACATATTTCTGGTTGATTGAATGAAATTGCCACATGGCGATAAAACTTCCAGGTTTTATTGAACACAACTAAAGTGTAATACAATACAATACAAAAACAAAATAGTGATTGTTTTACGATATTATTTATTTATGTAAAGCTTTATTTGATAACTATCTGGCGAGCTTAATGTAATCTCTATCAACCAACTAAATACAAGTTGAAAAAAAATGTGCATTGACACAACCCTTGTAAAATATATAATAAATAACAACAATAAAAGTACATAAAAGATACCATCAATCGACGGAACAAAGTGTCGGCGATTAGCGGTCAAAATTCCCACTAAGCAACGCCTCAGCTTCAATTCCTGGCGGATCCAATACCTGACTTGTTTTACTATTAGATCGTTTTACATCTATTTTTTTTCTATAACTTATATGCTGTGCACCATACATTTTAATGTCGCTATTAAAATAGCGCAAAAACTCTGTCTAATGAAATGCTGTAACATATATAACCTGCTATAACCAGTCTTGGAAGGTTAATATCTTAGCCATTGTAACTTTGGGTGAAATCTATCAAGACTACGTATTTGTTGAAGTGCAATAGCTTACACATAATAAACCAATACACACACACACTATTTTTATTCACACGATAGCTAACAATCATACTCGATCACGAGGAATAGTAACGGAGAATTTAGACGATAAATATTCAGTCTAATAATATGATACTCGTACATGTGAAGTGGTAAAGGAAAACACAATATTTTTCTTGTTTTTATTCAATTTAATCATATTATAATTTAAGGAAGTGAGAGATTTACGTTGATTGTGCGTAAATTGATTCTGTTGATATTATCTACACTGCACAAATTTTATACATAGACGGGGGTAGACTTGTCAAACAAAATGGAGGCTTACCAAATAAATGAGAGGATTATCTTTTACATGTGTGGTGATTTTTAGTAAGATAAATCACATCGTGAATGAATAAACAGCATATTCTCGACCTCAGGGAAAGGGGAAGTTAAAATTTGGTGGCAACAAGTTGCTAATAAACCATTTCAGTTTAAAAATAAGACAGCAAAGAGGGGAAGAAAGCATATATAATAATATATACGAACATATCATCAAACCATATTTTACGGGGTAGAAAACGACAACATACCTCCGCAATTTTATGTCTACACTTACAACTTGCGGTCATGTGGACCGCATGGAGGATACGAGACTTGAGAAAATTGCTAAGACTGAAAACCCTTGCAGCAGGAGATTACCAGGAAGGCCGCCGAAAAGATCGGAGGACAGCTGGACGTCATCATCCCAGGACAGCCTACCGTCACAAACAGGTCAAACGACCTAGACCAAAAGGAAAAAAAGAAGAAGACTTACAACTTTTACCACCAATACATCTTAACATCTTGTCATCAACAATCGTCTTTTATTTTTCTTTTTTTTCCTGAAATACTTGATTTAGCCAAGTTTTTTTCGATCCATCTCTTCCGCGCGCACATTACAATTTTGACTTGTACACTAGTTTAGCAATGTTTTCTTAATTTATTTTATCTACATGTCCAAATCATCTTGCCCCTTCTTTTTTCATCTCACTTATCACATCTATTTTATCCATCTATTCAATTCTGATGCCGTCCTTCTTACTTTTTTTTTCATATATTTACACCTCAAATTTTCCTTTATGCATGTAATATCTACTGCTTCAATTTATTTCTATTTTCTAGCAAACCAAGTAGACTCCTATACGTCAAGGTGTGTAGTGTATTTTTCTTAGTACACGCATTTCCTAATACTTATTTATTTATTTAATTTAAGACACAACAGTGTCCTTTATATACAAATAAACATATGGCAAGTTATACAAGTACTTCAAATTATTGACAAAACATACAAAACTTTGTCTTAAACTAACATGGAGATACAAAAAGCAATAGTTATAATAAATTCCAAAGTCATTATTTAAAATTATTTAATATTAATATGTATATTTAAATTCAATATATGTATGTACGATACATCACAAAATATTACCAAATTTTACCAAGTAGACTGTAATTGTCGAAGACTTGTTTTATAGTGGTAAAGAACTTAGATTTGTTTTTAGTGGAACAACGCTTACACAGAACAAGAAGAATTTGATTTTTCGAGAATTTTATGGATAGATCTTGAGATATAGAAAACACGTGGGCTCACTCGTAGAACGAGATGCCAGTTGCTCTGCAGAATCGAAACCTTCCGCATGTCGATGCAGGGTTACTCAACTCCAGAGGCAAAGTATTGTCCTTAATGTTTCGTTTATACTAGGTTATTTATATTAATAAAGGAGAGCACAAATTTAGTAGCTGTTTCTAAATATTGTTGTGATCTTCTCTTATAAAATAAAAATAATAATATAGAGCGCTGTTCTTGTCAAAAAATACTCCAAATGTATTTAATTTTTCAACTGTTAAAAGTCATATCATAAGTGCAACTAATTAAATTTCAGTGGAATGAGGTTTATGATAAAACCAGGAAGTCAATAATGAACAACAAATTACAAGTCCATTTGACCATTGTCATCGGCTATGCTGTATCTCGCTTTGTGTAGATATAAAGATTATCTCCACTAAATCTACTTGATATAGGTGATACGTCAAATTGGGGTAGTTTTGGAAATTACCTGGTAGTTTTTAAGAACCATTGCCCCTAGTTAACTGCTAAAAAGTACTAGATGTAAGATGGTAGCACTACAAAACAATTTTAGACGATCTTAACTAGTTTATTTGATGAGAAAAATGTCTTTAAACCTAGGGATTATGGAACTCACTTGATTTTTATAAAAGCTACTAATCTGGTTTTTATTTACGGTCTCCTTTACCTCTTCTTGTTTGGTTGACATAGATTGCCCCATGGCGATACATATACCAGGGTGTATTATATGTGTATACTCGTACAAAAAAGTGTGATGCGATTTATTACAATAATTTAATTTTGGCTTCATTTATGGTAAGTTTATTTCAGACTTTTATCAAACATCACTGAAGATAGTAAATATAGATATCCTATCTAACGAATGTATCAAGTGTTATAATAATATTTGTAGCTCAATTTTTAACATGTATTTTTAATTTAATCATGTTATTGAATTAAAATAATGAATGAGCCGTTTTTTCTATGTGGATGAATGAATACCCATTATCCATGATGACTATAATAAAAAAAACACCGTTTTTTTTAACCTGGCGAGTTTATTATTGCCATGTGGCAATCTCTTTCAACCAACCAGAAATATGTTTTTATAGGCCCTAACAGTTCAAAGACAATTGTCGTTTGTGACACCGGAGATGACTATGTAAGTCAATTTGTGATAGGAATATCCTGTTGCGTATAGGAAATGGGATTTAAGCACTTGTATCTTTCCGCATTTTTGGGTTCTTGGTTGCTAGCAACAGTTCTACGCCACTTAGCTCGATCGCTGCTGTTTGCTTCCAGGTGTGTTTCGTATTTATGTTCTTGAGATGAACACCACATATTCCGACTAATACATATGATTAAGCGACACCAGAACCTCAATGCTACAGGAATTTGCTCTGGTCAAAATTTCATTGTTTAATAATCGACAGTTCCGTGGAATCTTTCTTATTTGGTTGAGGTGCAGCTGTTGACATTTTTTTGAACGCTTTAATGTGTTGTTTTTAGAGAACTCACGATTCGTTTCTACTGGTACATGTAAAATTGAATTGTCTACAATGTCAAGCGGAAGATATAGATGGGGCAAGCAAAATGAACCACCTTTAACAATCCCGAAGACTGGCCTGCATCTGAAAAATGTCATATTGTGTATCTGGTGGAATTGAAAGGGAATCGTCTACTGCAAGCTGCGCCCACACAACTTAGACGATCATTTCAGAGAAATACTGTTCGCAATTGTACCAAAAGCAATCGACTGGAAGCGTCTGAAATTAGCCAATAGAAAGGGTATCGTCTTTCACCAAGGCAATGCCAGACCTTACGTTTGTTTGCGGCTGTGATGGGATGTCATACCTTTACCTCTATTCACCGGAATTAGCATTCTCCGATAATAACTTATTCCAATCTCTACAGAATTGCATATTTCAAAGATAGTATGATTATAGTTTTATCCACTACCATTTTAGTTTTCTGCTCAAATACGATTATCAAACACTCCCTAAGTGACATTTTAAATTGAGTTGAAAAACATTTATAAGTCATTTAATAAAATAAATAAAATCAGCGTGTGTTTTATTCGCAGTGAATGTTTAAATAAAACATGTAATTTTTTGTCGCTGTTAATATTTTGGATTATGTGGAAATAAAAAAAGCATTTTAATGTAACATAAAAAAATCATTTAATATTCCTATTTAAAAAAAAACGTGGTTTAAACTGAAAACCCTCTTAATAAAATAAATTTATTCCAATTGTTTTTTTTTCGAAGTGGAGGTCAAACCAGAATAATAATTTTAGCGTTATTGTGTGGATAATATGATTTTTGTGTAAATAAATTCAAAATATTCAAATATCTCATGGATTTTTTGTGACATTTCCACATTAAATGTATGTTATGAGCTGGAAATATAACTCTTTGATATAACATTTTTGTTTTAATAGCATAACCACATTTTTGTTGATAACTTCCTTTTTAGCTGATTTCTTTTAGCTGAATCCATTTCAAATATGGATTTTACAAGTGCAAGGATATGGAACATATAAATGTTTTTCTTTTTTAATAAAAAAAACTATGTTTAGTTATGAAAATTAGATTTACGTATAAAAGTTTAAAATGTAATTTCTGTTTCATAAACCTGTAAAAATTTTCATATGTTAAACAAAAATTCAAAACGTTAAGTTGTATCGGACGTGTGCCGTCACCCGTGTGTGTGTGTATGCGATCTGATGAAAGGGACATTTATGTGTAGATCTGTATATGTATAAAATTGATGTAAACCTGTATTTGTCTATTTCATCTGTGTATGAACCCTTTATATGTATAACTGTCATGTAATTCTATGCTATTTTGTTATAATAATATGTAGAATGTTTATATGTAAAATGTTTGACTCCGATCGCGCTCGCGACCGCACTGGGAATAAATGACTTGCCGGGCGGGGCGATCGGAGTAGGTCGGGGCCCAGTCGGCGTAAGCAAGGCCCAAACCCCGAAAGTTGTTGTATTTCGCGGGCAACGACCATTAATATAGAGGGCCCCCCAATTTGGAAAATTATAATTCTCAGTAATACCGATTTTACCGTGTTTTTACTTGAGACCCGCTACCCTACTTCGACTGCCTGAGAGGAATCTCTCCCTGCTCTTCTTCTTCTTCTTCGACTGGATCTTCGCTGCGGAATTCGCTACCTCGATTCTCTGAGCGCTACGCGGCAACCAGCGTGCCTATCTACAGTCTTTGTACCTGTCCGGTACATAAGTAATGTTTTTGCTAACTTGAATTTTTCAATGCGGATGAAACACAATTTGTAAATTCATTGATTACTTTAAGCGACACCTGAAAACGGGCGTTGCGGTCAGCCTGAAACGTAGAAATATCTACTCAAAATCATAATACCCATTGGGTTACAATTATTAATAAATAATGTCTAATTAGATTATTTTAATGTTGAGAAGCATATTGTAAAAGCATATTAATACATTATTATGTTCATTTTCTTTTGATGTATAATTAAAAAATAAAAAGCATTCATTTTTACTAAATATTTAATATAAAAGGGTATTATATATTAATATGCTTTTATCTCAGAAGTAAAAATGTAAGGTAATTTTGAATTATTCGAGTTAATTGAGTGTGCGAAATATTTTCCAGGGTTATCATCCAAAGAAAATTTGCATCCCAAATTATCAATTCTCGTTTCGTATTCATTTTTGTTTATTGAATTAAGAATTTCATCTTTAATTTGCTATCCTCTGTTACCATTATTTCTTACCCTATGTCTTTTTTTTATCAATAATGTAAACCCTTTGCCTTTCCTTCGTTTAAAAAAAAAAGTGTATGACCGGTTGGAAAATATAGCCACTTGGCAATAAGGTACAGTGAAATTCTAGACACGTATTATATAAGGGACAAGAAAATTAAGAAGGTTTAGAAAAAAGTGTCAAGACCAAATTAATCAAATTATGCACATACTATGTTGCTATCAATAACCCTATATTTATTGTAATTTGTTTTATCAAACACTATTTATTCCACTTTTTGTAACGGTATAGCCCTACCGGTTTCAAGGCTTTCACCTCATCTCAGTCTTGTTTGTGCTCCCCTGAAGATGAGGTGAAAGCCTTGAAACCGGTAGGGTTATACCGTTACAAAAAGTGGAATAAATAGTGTTTGATAAAACAAAGTACAATGTCTTTAAACATTCACAGTGTTAATGCCTTAACTATAAATAATATCCTTTATTTATTCTAACAGTTAAGTCTTCTCCCAGTACTTACGTATGGCTGCGAGACATGGACGCGCACAGTAAAGAACACACAAAAGCTCCAGACCGCACAAAGGGGGAAGGACAGATGCATGTTGGGATATACTAAAAGATACCATAAACGAAACACCTGGATTCGCAATATAAAAAAGGTAGAATACGTTATAAATGTGTGCAAAAGAATGAAGTGGCAATGGGCTGGATACGTAGCCAGAATGTCAGACTCCCGATGGACATCCGAAATAATCCAATGGTACCCAAAAGGCATAAAGAGGCCCAGAAGAAGACCAAAGTTACGCTGGATAGATGAAATCAGGAAGCATGGCAGCATCACATGGCATCAACGAGCAAAAAAACGAACTATTTGGAGTCAACTTGGGGAGACCTTCATCCAGCAGTGGATAGACCCTGGTTGACAATGATGTGGATGATGATTTATTTATTTATTAATTCTTAAGGAGATGTAATAAAAAGTCTTTATTACGTGTGAATATGCATGACGAGGTGTATGGAAGTGTCAGAAGAAAAATATATGTGTTCAATTGTGTAACACTTTCGTTATGTGTGCAGCAATCTCTTCTAACCTAGAAAGATGTCAACGAGGCATTAAATGATAAGATTAAATCACTTTAAAAAAAAGTATCAGTGGGAATCGAATCTACATCCCCCGGAGTAGAAAACAGGTATTTTACCAACTAGACCACGGAGGCCATTAATGTGTGACAGCAAATAATGAAGTTTAAGATCTGTTGAGAAAGTGACCACTCTTTACCAACCCGAATAGGTACATGGCGTGATGATGATTATAAATTATGTTTTTTAAAACCTTTACATAGTCAAGTCAAACAAGCATGACATCCCTGGGTTCACCCGTCCGAAGGATGTGAGGGTTATTAATGTAAGCTTGCCGCCCCTCACGCGTAAAAGGCTTTCGAGCGATTTCAGATATGCCGCTGCGAAGATATTTAATCTCCAGCCGAGAAGGGAGGAATCTAATCGCTCGGGAGGAAGAATTCACTCGGAGAGAACTTTCGCTTCATGTGATAGGTAAATACTGGCAAGTATTTTACTATATTAAAGTCTTCCAGGACAACTTTGGGTATTAAATCATCGTCGGACAAATTTGTGTTGTTAAAATTGTTGAGAAGTAATATTAATCGGACATATTGTGTTATCCGTTTTGCGGATAGTCACGATTTATTACAAAACTGATCTCTGTTGAGAATTGTTGATCCAGAACAAGGAGCAAGAACGAAGCCTTAGCATAAGAACAAAGGAATTAAGCATAAACTATTCAATTGCTGTTTATTTTAGTTAATGATTTATTTAATACTTTATTATACAGTGTAAAACTTTCTTCATCGCGTAATATCTGCTAAGTCTTGAACTCGGTACATAAACTGTATCCAACCTTTTTAGTTATAGGCCGTGTTGAATGTAGCGCTTCAAGAGTATCCTGTTAACTCTAGTATTTGATCAGTTCATCCCTTAACTGTCGTCGAGACCACCAGCTTTTTCAGATTTTCATCATTCTTTGTAATAAAGTACATTAGGATTATTTTCCTACATGTTGTCGCAAGTCCATTGCGAAGTGGAAATATCTTCCAACAAACATACAATTATCCTACAAAATTTTAAGGGAACGGTGGGAAAGTAACACCATTGATGTAAAAAAAACTGCAATAAAAAAAAAATACAAATTTGTCAAGGTCATCAATGATCTGAAGAAGGAAACGAAAATTGGAAAAAAATGACAGAAAAATCAAGAATAAAAACAATTTCTGACTGAAGGGAGATTTAATGATTTTTAATTCGCACTTTAGAACGAGTCAATGATGGTGAACGTTTTTTAGTAGGCGGTATCTGGTTCCAGAGTCGAACAGTATAGATCAGACGTTGGGTTAAGTGTGGCTCCCAATGTCGCTTATAAAAATATAGATACTTTCTTTCCCCATTATACTTGTGTTTTCGCGATTTTCCTTTCTAAATGTTGTAAGTGACAAGATGCTAATGTATGAATGCAACTGTAAAAGACGCAAGTATTGGTGTATACGTGTGTGCTGTGATTCCAATGTGAAGGGTGCACGCGCATCTCCTGCCCCTTTATGTGCGCAAACCACGCAAACCGTATTCTGCGCTATTTTTATATTTTCTTATATGTGTATTTTTACACTTTATAAAGCAATTAAGATTTGTGTCGAGTATGTAATAAATTTGAATTAGTGTATTTAATACTACGTGAGAACGTGACTATGGTGTGGCTCTTTATATATATGAAAAAACAGAATGTGGCTCTCGTTGACCTCAAGTATGCCCACCCCTGGTATAGACAATTAATGACGACGTGACATTTTCAATAGTTTCGGAATTTTACTTCATATAAGAATTATAAAATATACATTTTCCTTTTTTATTTTACAAATTGCTTTTAAGTAATAAGTGGAATATTTAAGTAATTATTTATTCCAGGTAATAAATGTGTGGTAATAAAAGGCTGCAAGTCTTAGTTCCAAGAATTTTTAATGGATTAAATAGTAACCTACGCGTATATATAGAATGCCAGAAATAGACGCCAAATTCACATACTGTCTATATTGTATAATATCCTTAACGGCCCCACCACCCCACCCCCTCTTATCTCGCCGAAAATTTCTCCATATAAGAATTATAAAATATACATTTTCCTTTTTTATTTCACAAATTGCTTTAAAGTAATTAGTGGAATATTTGAGTTATTATTTATTCCAGGTAATAAATGTGTGTGGTAATAAAAGGCTGCAAGTCTTAGTTCCAAGAATTTTTAATGGATTAAATAGTAACCTACGCGTATATATAGAATGCCAGAAATAGACGCCAAATTCACATGCTGTCTCTATTGTATAATATTCTTAACGGTCCCACCACCCCCTCTTATCTCGCCGAAAATTTCTCCATATAAGAATTATAAAATATACATTTTCCTTTTTTATTTCACAAATTGCTTTAAAGTAATTAGTGGAATATTTAAGTTATTATTTATTCGAGGTAATAAATGTGTGTGGTAATAAAAGGCTGCAAGTCTTAGTTCCAAGAATTTTTTAAGGATTAAATAGTAACGTACGCGTATATATAGAATGTCAGAAATAGACGCCAAATTCACACACTGTCTCTATTGTATAATACTCTTAACTGTCCCACCGCCCCCTCTTATCTCGCCGAAAATTTTCAGCGTCTTTCCAGCCACGGATTAGCGTTACGCTCAAACAGAGATTGTTTATTGGCCTTTCCAGTCCACCGCTCCCCTTTTTTTACGCCGTCCTTTACTGTCCATGCAGTTAGACTCTGGAATCAGTTACAAACTAATATAAGACTCGCTCCGGCCTTGGCATGCTTTAAGAAGCGACTGAAAAAAATATTAATTTCTAGTCAGTAAAATAACGTGTTTTATTCCTGATTTTTCTTTCCCTTTCCTCTCCCCCATCCCTTCCTTTCCTTTTGATTGATGATATCTCACTTTATATAAAAAAAAAAGTTCGGGTGATTGTCCGTCTTTGTGGGGTTCGTGGGCATATGCTCAAGTATGTGTTTATGAATTTCGTAGGGACGGGTGGTCATTTAAATGATTTATGCGACCATGTAACTTGCTTCATTTACTTTTGTCTGGTTGGTTGGAAGAGATTGTCACCTGGCAATAACCCCATCAGATTGTGTTTGCAATAAAAGTGTTAAATAAATAAGTAAATATATAACGTAATGTGTGAACGTTAGTTTTTAATTAAGAAAATAAAAAAACTTTCTTTCCAACTTGATGTGATTATGAAGATCTATGTTTTATAAAATTAGCCATGATATAGGAGATCGCATTTCAATTTTATTTAATTTTTTATTTAAATTTTGTCAATTTCTTTATAGTTTTTATATTTGTCTAGCTATATCGAACAAAATTGTAATATTTCGTTTGAAGTATTAAAAAAGGATTCACAGGGGTCGAATAAATGCTGCACAAATAAATGCGTGTACTGAGAGGAATATATGAGATAATAATTTATGATAAAATACGAGATGGAGTGATCTGGGATGAATGTGAATTTAAGGTCAATGTGTTGAGTAAGATGAAGAACAGCTAAATAGTTTAGGCACCTAGAAAGAAAAAAAATGGAGGAAATGGAGGAATTTATGATAAAATACTAGATAGAGTGATCTGAGTTGAATGTGAATTTAAGGTCAATGTATTGAGTAAGATGAAGAACAGCTAAATAGTTTGGGCATCTAGAAAGAAGAAAATGGAGGAAATGGAGGAATTTATGATAAAATACTAGATAGAGTGATCTGAGTTGAATGTGAATTTAAGGTCAATGTATTGAGTAAGATGAAGAACAGCTAAATAGTTTGGGCATCTAGAAAGAAGAAAATGGAGGAAATGGAGGAATTTATGATAACATACTAGATAGAGTGATCTGAGATGAATGTGAATTTAAGGTCAATGTGTTGAGTAAGATGAAGAAAAGCTAAATAGTTTGGGCATCTAGAAAGAAGAAAATGGAGGAAATAGAGGAATTTATGATAACATACTAGATAGAGTGATCTGAGATGAATGTGAATTTAAGGTCAATGTGTTGAGTAAGATGAAGAACAGCTAAATAGTTTAGGCACCTAGAAAGAAAAAATGGAGGAATTTATGATAAAATACTAGATAGAGTGATCTGAGATGAATGTGAATTTAAGGTCAATGTGTTGAGTAAGATGAAGAAAAGCTAAATAGTTTGGGCACCAAGAAAGAAGAAAATGGAGAAAAACCAACAAATTAAAAATATAGTGAAAATGTGAAGATGAGGGGTAGAGACATATTAAAAAAAATGTAGTCAGATTAAGTGAATTTCATTTCGAAGATGTGGAAAGTCTAAGAAATCATAAGAGTTGTTTAATGAGGTGTATGAATGTGGAAGAGACGAAGGATGTGTGTCGAGATAGGAAAGTCTGGCACTCTGTTATCTCTGCCTACCATGACAGGGAAATGGTATAATGATATATATGGATGTCTGTTTTGAATAAATAAGAGGCCTTGCCCAAAACTGTGAGTAAGTTTGGTAAATTACCTGTTCAAAACTGTAAGTAAGTTTGGTAAATTACCTGTTCAAAACTGTAAGTAAGTTTGGTAAATTACCTGTTCAAAACTGTAAGTAAGTTTGGTAAATTACCTGTTCAAAACTGTAAGTAAGTTTGGTAAATTACCTGTTCAAAACTCGTAATACTATACCATTAAAGAAAAAATAAGTTTGCTTAGGTAAGATATGGCTTTCTGCAGACAATATAACTTCGACCCTTCAAGATAAGACGGATAAAAATGCTGATTTCAAATAATTAATTTAGTTGCATGGTCTTGAGCTAAGGCTTCCGAGCGTCAATTTGAAATCTACGCAAAGTTTTCTTCCTTGAATAACATGGGCATTTTATTCTGTTTAGTTTTTACCAGGGCTGTGGAGTCGGATGAAAATTTACCGACTCCGACTACGGCTTTATTTTATACTCCGACACCGACTCCGACTCCAACTCTTGACTCTGACTTCAATTTTTATTTTATTTTATAATTTACTGCGTCTACCTAATGTATTTATATTGACTTATTAATAATGGATACAGGTATAAATAAAAAAAATATTATATTCGTACACAAATGAAACAATTTAATAAAAAATATATAAACAATACGCATTAAGCAATATCTTCACACTAAAATAATATTAAAAATATATATTAATATTTAAAAAAAGAATTAAATAAAACTTTTAAAATAATTAGAAAAACAACACAGGTAGGTATTAAAAAAAATAAGAAAACACTAAAATTAAAAGGTTGCTTCATTTGTTTTCATACGTTAACTAAATCTTATTTATATTGTTTATTATTTTTTTATTCAATATTGAATAGAACACAAGATTTTTGAGAACGCCCGAATGCGGCGGCATCTTCCGAAGTAATGAACAAATATCGTATGCTGATATAATATTTATGCGGCGTGTCCATGCCTAAATATTGTTATAACTAACAATATTTAGGCATGGACACGCCGCGCGTGTTTTGAGCATGAGGCAGATGTTCACATGGACACGCCAGGCGTGTTCTCAGCATTGGATGAGTTAAAGAAAATGTTAAAATAATTAAACGGAGTCGGTCGATTTTTTCCGACTCCGACTCCAACTCCGCCTGAAATGTTCCGACTCCACAGCCCTGGTTTTTACAGGTTTAAGTATTCCTATTATTATGGTTATATTTACTTTAAAAAAATGCACAAAACTTCTGCCTTATTCAAATATTACATACTTGATACAGAATTTGTTCAAAAGGTCCATTGTACCAAAATACTAAGAACCTTTGACCGTTTTAGCATTAAGCCTGTTTAAGGGAAAGATAAGTGAAGTACGGGTCTAAGGTATGCTTTCGTAATGGAATAGAGTAAACGCAACAAAAGGAAATTAAATTATTCCCCATTTCTCTCATGTGATGAAGTAATTGCAAAGGAAACATCATATAAATATATAATTTTTGTGAAGGAATCTTGAACATAGACAATTATTTAAATTCGTATGTTAAACCCTTTTTTACAAAATAATACATTTCACAAGATGACAATTTTTTTTATCTGTTTGATTTAACATAAGAAGATAGGTAAGGATAGAAGGTCCTTGGTGCTATATGTAATTTAAAAAAATAAGAAAATATACTGATAAAAATATGTACTATGTATATCCTTATCAATTAAAAAAAAACATAATTTATCTCAAAATATCCGGCATCCTATATCCCTATTTATATAGATATTTATTAATATTTAGTTGTAACTTTTGTTCCTTTTAATCTTATAATATTCTCCATGGCCAAGTTGGTAAGACGCGAGCCTTCCAACCTGCGGTTTGCGGGTTCGATTCTGAAGTTGGGGTTAAGTTGTGAGTTGGACTCACCATTTTTAAAAAGAGAGATTTGAGTCTGGCTTTCTCATAAGGACTCTTTAACATACTATCTTGATCAAAAAGTTTTAGGACCGGCCACCATGTGGCGCTGTCAGTCACCTGATTGGAATTCTTTTTTTTTGTTAGGTTACCGCATCTATCATTGACACTTCCCTCCAAATTTCAGCGTCATAGCTTGACATTTGTAAAAGTTACGCTGTACTAAATACATCTACCTTTGTGCGTGTTTTCGATTTTTTACAAGTTTGAAAATGGCATCAACGAGTTTGCACTAAATTGTGTGTGAAAAACAGATTTAACGGTCCGCAGACCTTGGAAATGTTGGAGAAGTGTTTTTCGGTGGCACGAACGCTTCAGAAGTGGTCGTGAGTCAATCGAGGGTAACGAACGCAGTGACAGTCGAAAACCGATGAAAACATCGATAAAATAAAAAAAATGTTGGCCGAAAACCGCAAATTGACCATCAGAGAGCTGGCAGAGGACTTGAACATCGCTTATGGATCCGCTCAAGACATTTTAGTTAATGATTTGGGCCTCAGACGTGTCGCTGCAAAACAGGTGCCGAAATACCTCAATTTCATGCAAAAAAAGGATCGCGTTGAAATCGCGAAAGACATGATTTCCATGAGTTTTTGACCAAAAACAACACGAGTTCTATCCAGCAGCCTTCGAATTCCCTGTGACTTTTTTCTGTTCAACCGACTTAAAAAACCGTTTCGCGGAACGCGTTACAGCGCCCGAGAGGATGTCATGAAAAAATCGAAGACGGCTCTGATGGACATACCGAAAATTGAGTACCAGCGGTGTTTCGAGGATTGGATCAAGCGCTGGCGTAAGTGCGTTGCAGTCGATGGGGAGTACTTTGAAGGGGACTATATCGATTTTGATGAATAAACTTGTATTTTCAATTTTATGAATAAAGCCCTAAAACTTTTTGATCAAGGTAGTATTTCTGGTTGATTGGCAAATGTTGTCAAATGGCAATAATCACGCCAGTTTGTACTGTACACAACGAAGTGTACAGTATAAACTGGCGACGAAGTGTAAAGTACAAACGAAGTGTACAGTACAAACAATACAACATTATTTATTAATTTACTAAGTTTAAGCTATGCCCATGAGTACCAATAATAGTTTAAAACGAAAACATGGTTAGTTGTAAGAAAGTGCGTTAATGTAATACATCCGTTAGGCGCATTTATACAAATATGTTAAAATATACAATAAATTACTTCTGGAAATGAACTCTGGCGTTCAATGAAACACAAATCATATTAAAATATATAAGCATTTAAATAAAGGAAAAGAGTATTGAAAAATAAACAATAATTAAAAAAATATGTTTTCAAAAAAAAAATATTAAAATAAAAAATTTTTAAAATGTAGAAAATAGTCTTCCGATCTCAAACGGCTGTAACAAAAATAATAAATAAATCTTTCGTCAAGTTTCATATTAAAATTTAACATGAAACACGTTATTTTTTTTATTTCACAAAATTCACTTCATAAACACGATTTAATTAATTTAGATAAAATAATTTCTGAAAATAGCGTATTAAAATCTGAAATTTTAACAAATAAAATATAGGCCCAAACTTTATATCCTGGGGACACGACAAATAAAAGGCCACAAACTCATATCCGTATAATTTGTGTTCACTTTAAATTACCTGTTTTTTTTATAATTATAAAGTCAACAATTTCTTGCCCTGTATAAATAAATAAATCATAATCAAAATAATTCATCTATTTTCCAATCTATTGCTGTATACAATACTGCCTCAAATTTTTCAGGTGATATTAAAATTATAATGATCAAATGACAACGCAGTGTATGGATCTAATGACAACGCAGTGTATGGATCTAATGACAACGCAGTGTATGGATCTAATGACAACACAGTGTATGGATCTAATGACAACGGTGACAAGGCTAATGAGGTTTTTTTAGAAAATCCTGAGGTATTTTTTTTAAACTTAAGCCATTAGTTAAACCCTCTTATCTCGCCGAAAATTTTCAGCGTCTTTCCAAACATGGATTAGCGCTACGCTCAAACAGAGATTGTTTATTGGCCATTCTAGTTCACCGCTCCTCTTTCTTTATGTCGTCCTTTACTGTCCATGCAGTGAGACTCTGGAATCAGTTACAAACCAATATAAGACTCGCTCCGTCCTTGGTATGCTTTAAGAAGCGACTGAAAAAACTCTTAATTTCTAGTTAGTAAAATAACGTGTTTCATTCCTGATTTTTCTTTTCCTTTCCTCTCCACCATCCTTTCCTTTCCTTTTGATTGATGATATCTCACTTTATATGAAAAATAATGTTCGGGTGATTGTCCGTCTTTGTGGGGTTCGTGGGCATGTTCTTACGTATATGTTTATGGATTTCGTGAGGATGGACAGTCATTTGAATGATTTATGCGACCATGTAACTTGCTTAATTTAGTTTTGTCTGGTTGGTTGGAAGAGATTGCCTCTTGGCAATAAACCCGCAAGATTGTATTGCAATAAAAGTGTTAAATAAATAAATAAATTAAAATTCTAAGTTATATTCGTATAAATACACAATATAATAATTGGATTCACTACGATTGAAATCATAAATAGAAAAACAAAGTGTTTTGAATTAAACAAAAAGGCTTCATGTCCAGCGCATACCAAGTTTTTAAATTGGATCCAGAAAATTTTAATAAAACAAACTCGCATACTTTTAGATTAAAATCGGTTATATTTATCTTCAAGATAAATTTAACTAACTCGTTTGTATAATATATTTAAATAATTAACTACCAATTCAATACAAATTAATCAATATCCTCAACCCGGTTAAAATAATGAAATTTTCGTGATCAGTAGTTTAGTACCAAAAATATATTTCCCTCATGTACAATTGAATGAAACTTGAAATGATCACTAGATAGATCAGGGCCGACTTTAGACAGTTAGTCAGCAACTATTTTATTTCTCAGAATACACGTTTTAAAAATATTTTATTTTATTGATTTATTTAACACTTTTATTGCAATACAATCTGGCGGGATTATTGCCAGGCGGCAATCTCTTCCAACCAACCATACAAAAGTAAATGAAGCAAGTTACGTGGTCGCATAAATCATTCAAATGACTATCCATCCCCACGAAATCCGTAAACATACTCGTATATGTGAGAACATGCCCACAAACCCCACAAAGACGGACAATCACCCGAACATTATTTTTCATATAAAGTGAGATAACATCAATCAAAAGGAAAGGAAAAGAAAAATCAGGAATGAAACACGTTATTTTACTGACTAGAAATTAAGAGTTTTTTCAGTCGCTTCTTAAAGCCTGCCAAGGACGGCGCGAGTCTTATATTGGTTTGTAACAGATTCCAGAGTCTCACTGCATGGACATTAAAGGACGACGTAAAGAAAGATGAGCGGTGAACTGGAAAGGCCAATAAACAATCTCTGTTTGAGCGTAGCGCTAATCCATGATTGGAAAGACGCTGAAAATTTTCGGCGATATAAGAGGGTGTGGCGGGACAGTTAAGGATATTATACAACAGAGACAGTATGGCGTCTATTTCTAACATTCAACCAGTTCAATGCCTTGAAAATAGAAAACCATTAAAAAAAATTAAGTCGAATATGAAGGTTATATTCCTGATGTCTTTATAGTAACTTACAGTGTATTATTACGATTTTAAAAGTTTCATTTTTGCATTTAAAAAAATTAAATAGGAAAAATATGACTATGCATTTCATAAAATGAAACAGAAACTTTAGATTAGATTTAAAATATTTCCCATGAAAGGAAGAGACTGCCTCCTTAAAAATCGCCTTCTTAAAAATAAAATACGTCGTTAGTAACGGGAGCGTCACTAAGCGATTTTAGTTGTCTATGGTAAACGGACCAAAAAAAATTAAATGGCTAAGGTCGTTTACGGTATTTATCTGTTAAAAGAAGTAAACAAATAACACAGTATTGAGGGCAACTATGTCCACTAAGCATCTTTGTTAAAAATTAGTGACACAACATGATTCGAACATTTGTCTTTAGATACGTTGAACGAAATCATTGCCAGTTTTGTATTTATTTATTTTTAATGACCGCAATCTTTACGAACTATGTAAAATGAATTTAAAAAAATAAAGTCAAATGAAAACATAAAATAAACAAAATTCAAAACGTATCACTTAACAAAAGTGAAAATAAATAAAATTGAAAACATATCAAAACTTGAACACATATTCAAAACTCAAAAATAATCACGCGCAGCATAGAAAAAAAATATAGCATAGTTCCATCAAAAATAAAATTGCGTTTTTAAATTAAAAACTAAAAAAAAGTTTGATTTTAGATGACGAAAGGTGGAAAGATATATTGATCGAAGAGTTGCAATAAGAAAGAAAGTCTATAGAGCACTAAAAGATATGCTCAAACCAAGCAATATTAAGATTTACTCAAGTGTGACAATAGTGCTAACTTTGATGTATGGGAGTGAAACTTGGGCATGGGAAATGGATAAAAAGAGTCATATTAATAGATCTAAAATATTCCTGATTTCAATTTTTCTCTGGAGTAACTGAAAATTTCCATCTCTACCGTGTTCTACGTTACAATTTATGCAATCACGCAAGGAGTAAAAAAGACACAACTTATAGTACAATATAAACTATATATTCTTTCCTTCAAGTCCTTTAATGGGATGTCTCAATTGTATCCTTCGACTCTGTCTGAGAGATGCTCCTTTGGAGAGGAATAGGACTGGAGATTAATTTCATCTTCATTGAATAAATTAATTATTCCGAATCCATCCAATAGAGTGGGGCATTACTAGGACTGAACTATTATGACTGGGCTTTTGTCATTGCTGAGTCTTGTGCTGTAGAATGGTCTGATGCTAACTGTTAAATATACAGGTGGCTTGTGCAGCTTTAGGTATCACTTGAAGTTAACCCTATTGTGGCAGATCACTACGTTTCAATCCAAATGCGTTACTATCAAATATCGGAAGATTTACAAATATTTCTTTGATGTCAGTTTTCCCTTGGTAATTTTTCTATTTTCTTGATTAACACTTGCCTTACTGTGCTAAACAATTCCGCCAGCCACGATGCTGGACGATAAGCGTCCAGTAAAAAATGTATGTTTTAAATTAAAATTATGCAAAATCTGCTAGGTTATTTTCTGTAATTAGCTGTAAAAATCATTTTATTATGTATTAAAACGTCAAATAATAAAATAAAATATAAGTCGTGGTCACTCGTTGTCCATCACAGGGTGGCAAGTGTTAATAGCGATACTCATCTACAAACATATATGTTAATAAAGCAATTTGCATCTCGTGCTATAAGTGAGCTTACATTTCAAGATCTATCCATACAATTCTTGATAAATGCAATTATTTTTGTTCTACTTAAGCGTTGTTCCACTAAACACAAGTCTAAGTTCTTTACCACTATAAAATATGCGTTCCACAGTTACGTAAGTCTACTTGGTTGAATTTGGTAATATTTTGAATATACATATGCTACATATATTGAATTTAAATATACATATATTATTAAATAATTTTAAGAAATGACATTGTTATTACTTTGTAATTATTCCTACGCCTTTTTTCATCTACATGTTAGTTTGAGATAATGTTTTTTATTTTGTAAATTTTATTTTATTTATTATTATTACACATGACAAGAAATATACACAATTTGAGAAAAACAACAGATAATTTGATTTGGACATACAATTTTAATGGATCTGGGTTTGTTGCCTTTCATTTGTCGTATCCCCAGTAAACTAGGCTTTTGCCTGTATCTCACTGAGGATATTTAGCATGATAAAAATAAATCGATACTTCTTTCCGATTTTTGATTACACAAAAACAAAACCCCGCTGCACGCTCTCATCAACCTGACAGTGACACTCAACTACAACTGGAAACATCTTGCGAAATTCAACTCTTCACACATCGTCACTCCAGAAAGACAAAAAATATTCATCCCACACTATACCGCACACAATCATAAGAATAAAAATCAAAATCAAAACAAAATTAAAACAAAAAAAAAAAATACACAGAAACACAAATAAAAAAACAACCAAAATTAAAACAACAAGAAGAAACCCACACTCACGAGCTTACATAAATCCCTTCCACTCGTCATTCATCCTGAAAGCCCAAGTACTCAAAATCCTGTCGCAATAACAACCACACTCCGATCGACTGTCTAAATGGTTTTCCTACCTTTACCTTTATTGAAGTCGGCACTCCATTGTATGTAATGGGAGCCAAATAAGCATATTGCCTTTGGGCAAAAGAGGTTTTAACTCTAGGGATGGTGAACATTTCATTAGTTGCCATGCGTGTCATGTGTCTGCTGAGTCTGCATCTTCCCTTGTTAATATTTTTAAGTATTTGTATTGACTTGTCATATGTGCATTTGTTTGTTGTAAAATACACTGTTTTTTTTTATTTTTTTTTATGCTGGCGAGTTTATTTCCACGTGGCCATCTCTTCCAACCAACCAGAAATATGTTTTAATGGGCCCTAAGTGAATACCAGACTGGAATCTGGGTTCCAGCAGGGATCAAACCCGCAACATCCGGATCGGTTGACAAGTTGTGTCATTAATTAGTTAAATAATATATAAATAATCTTTTGAAATCCTTGACTGTCCTGTTTAAGAAGATCAACTTAAGTGACACATTTTTATCGTATCAATTTTTTTTAAATATATTTGATATTTCACATACATACATACGTATCATCCTGCCGAGTTCGCAGAGAGAACATATCTCAATACTTGTCTAAATAAGCACACAATTTATACCTCCTACTTATTCATACATCTCGTCATGCACACAAACTTCTATTATTCACACTTCTCCCTTTACCTTCATTCATAATCTGGTCCACTTAATTCAGCCACATTTTCCTCTTCTATCTTCACAGTATTCATTTTACCTTTACTCTTTTTCTGTCAAGTCTAAACTTCACTTCTATAAGTTAACCAACATCCTTTTGATATTTTAAAGAAAATTAAAATCCTTTACAGAAACACTTTATGTCATCCAATAAAGTGCCTTGAAATTTTTTGGTTTTATGCTAGTCGATAAAACTGTTTTTTGTCAGTAAGAAATTACCTTTCTCTTAGTTGATACAAAAGATTATCAATATAAAAGTTTATGGGTCAACAAAAAGGTTCCTAGATTATATCTCGGAGGATTAGATAAAACTTTATGACTTCACAATCCAAACGGATATGTATGTTATATAGTAATAACTTGTTACAACTGAGAATCTTGCGTCAGAGCCTTACAAAAAAGAATCTCGCGTCAGAGCCTTACAAAAAAGGTTAAAGAATAAGTTTTCTGAGAGATCAACATAATAGTAAACTTTAATAATGACTTTATATAACCAGACCAGACTGAAACATGATTACGATGAACTAGAGAGATGATACTATACTAGATAAAATGTAGCATGGTCCTGTGAAAGTTCACAAATTTGCCCCATTACAGCCTTGTAACGACGTTCAGTAATTAAATACATTATATGAAACTAACAATAATGACCAATAATACATCTCGTTACAAATTAGCGAAAATGTGGCAGTTTGTTAAAATCAAATAATATTTGGTGACGTTTGTCAAAAGTCACTACGTTGGTCTGTATTGGCTAGGGATGGGGTATACGATAATTGGATTTTCGATTTTTTTATACCTAAAATTAAATGTTCGTAATTAGTATGAATTCATAGTGGATCTTGGCCTATTTAAAGATAGATATAAATCATATAATACATTAGAAAGTCAGTATAGTGAAAATTAGGAATTAAAACGTCAGTTTAGAGAAAAACAATTTTTCGATTTACAAAAAAACGATTCGATTTGTAAAAAAAACGATTTTACCCCATCCTATTTCAGACATGACATTTCAAACGTCACAGGGACCTTCCTACATTTTCTCTTGTATAATCGAAACATTTTCAGGTGAAACGTATTAGTTTTTTTGCGGGTGTGTATATGATAAGATACGATTTTGGTGCATATACCTAGGCGGAAAAAATACACGTGCCATTCATTCATATATATCATTTTAACCCCGAATACTAGGCAGAAAAAAATGCTTGTGTCATTCGAGGGGAGTGACATAGCGCGGGGTTCGAATCAACGACCTTCGGCATGTAAGTCTAGTACTTTACCGCGCAGCCATGCACCACATAACATATTGCAAACTATATATACCATCTGATAGGTTTCAAACGGGTGAGGCAAAACTTTTTTTTAAAATGGGTATCCACTGGAATCAAATCTGTGAACCCCCAAATCGGAAGACATAGATCTTATTTACTAAGATCGTCACTTATCGATGAAAAATATTACTTAGAATTCACGAGGGGTCGCTTGGTAGACAAAATTCGCAGTAATGAGAGCGTGACGGATAAAAATATGGAACTGTGTCTTAATGAAAATATTATACCCAAATTATCATAAGACTTTCATTGCCGACAATAGTTGAATTTTAGAACAATTTTTAATCAAATATAAAAGTTTCAATTTGCATAAAAAGTCGAGATTATGTAAACGGTAAGAGACAACAAGCTGAAGATCGAGGGACGGGAAAAAACTTTATCAACTTCTCATTTCCATATTTCAGTGTTGACAAAGCAAATGACTTGAATATTCACTAAATCGGGTACTGTAAGAGAAAGACTTATTAAATAAAGAATATAAAGGAAATGTTGAATATTAAACGGACGAAATTTATAATTATTAACTGGAAGTGATCATAGAGATGGGCACTGAATGTAAAATATCGAATAAGCTTACAGACATGAATACACAATAAATTTTTAACATTGCATTAAATTTGAATCAGACTGTATTTTGCATTAATATTTTTACTGGTGGATTGAATATCCTTATTTACACATTATCATTAATTAGTTATTTAACCCTTTACTAAGTCGACTCCCCCAAGCGTCTCTCAACCTTGTTAGCGCACTACCTATCGTTCAAGATAATTGTCGCTCTCGATTGATATCCAAGCGTATTGTATACTATGGCACCATATAACCATTAAATCACAGAGCTAATATTTTGTTGACTGGATTCCAGAACTCGAAAACCTGCTATAGATCAATGGGTAATAGAAAATCTGTTACAGTTCAATGGGTAATAGAAAACCTGCTATAACTCAATGGGTAATGGAATTCCTGCTATAGCACAATGGGTAATGGAAAACTTGCTATAACTCAACGGGTAATGGAAAATCTGTTACAGCTCAATGGGTAATAGAAAGCCTGCTATAGCTCAACGCGTAATGGAATTCCTACCATAGCACAATGGGTAATGGAAAATCTGTTACAGCTCAATGGGTAATAGAAAACCTGCTATAACTCAATGGGTAATGGAATTCCTGCTATAGCACAATGCGTAATGGAAAACCTGCTATAACTCAACGGGTAATGGAAAATCTGTTACAGCTCAATGCGTAATAGAAAACCTTCTATAGCTCAATGCGTAATGGAATTCCTACTATAGCACAATGGGTAATGGAAAACCTGCTATAGCTCAATGGGTAGTGAAAAACCTGTTATAGCTCAATGGGTAATGAAAAACCTGCTATAGCTCAATGGGTAATATAATTCCTGCTATAGTTCAACGGGTAATTGAATTCCTGCTATAGTTCAATTGGTAATGGAATTTCTGCTATAACTCAATGGGTAATGGAAAACTTGCTATAGCTCAATGGGTAATGGAAAATCTGTTACAGCTCAATGGGTAATGAAAAACCTGCTATAGCTCAATGGGTAATTGAAAACCTGCTATAGCTCAATGGGTAGGGAAAACCTGCTATAGCTCAACGGGTAATGAAAAACCTGCTATAGCTCAATAAGTAATGAAAAACCTGCTATAGGTTAATGGGTAATGGAATTTCTGCCATAGTTCAATGGATAATGGAATTCCTGCTATAGCTCAATGGGTAATGAAAAACCTGTTATAGCTCAATGGGTAATTGAAAACCTGCTATAGCTTAATGGGTAATGGAATTCCTGCTATAGTTCAATGGGTAAAATAATTCCTGCCATAGTTCAATGGATAATGGAATTCCTGCTATAGCTCAATGGGTAATGAAAAACCTGTTATAGCTCAATGGGTAATTGAAAACCTGCTATAGCTTAATGGGTAATGGAATTCCTGCTATAGTTCAATGGGTAAAATAATTTCTGCCATAGTTCAATTGGTAATGGAATTCCTGCTATAACTCAATGGGTAATGAAATTAAAATGATATTCACTTGCAGAAGATTTTTTTAACTAAACACAAACACTACACTATACATAAAGCCTTATGTTTTACTATCACATATCGGAAGGTCTATAAAGGTTTGTTAGTAGTGCGTCTTTCCATGCTATGTTTTCTGCGGTTTTCTTACAAAATATATTTTTCTAAATATATACAGGCGCGAGGAAAAAAACGATTTAATCACCACTTTCCTATTCTAACACTCAACTCATATTTTTTCGTAATATTTTTGATAGGGGATTCGAATCTCGAGTGAACTCAGCTCTCTTGAGCTGTGTCTACTTTCTAAATGCTGAATAGCTCGTCTAAACGCTGAATAAGGCGCTGAATAGATCGCCCTTTATTATTATTATTAAATATAACACAGCTCAACATTTCCAGTTCTGTACTGTATACAACGAAATTTTGACAAAAAAAAAAACATTATTTTTAATGTGATGTTTTGTATTCTAAACAGATTTCAAATGTTTGAAGATTATTTAAATTATTTTGAAACAGTTATGTCACTCGAATTAAAAAACCATGACTTACTTAATTGAAATATAAATGAACGTAGAAATATTAAATACGTGACATGAGTAATTTCACGAAATATCTTATTAAATGAAACGCGGGGTGAATTCAAATAAAGGCTTTATCAGCGGTGTAAAAGAGGTAGGCTTTCGGATTATTCGTATGTGATTTGTACTAATTGTACACAATTGCTTGATTTGATCTGTGGAGAATAATGCCTACTGAAAAATATTGAATAATACCAGCACAATTTTTTCACGAAAACGGTGAGACAGCGCGAACTGTGGAATGTAACGTAAATAGTATTTGCGGGTAAACAATATTAATGTTCTGGTATGCGACCTTTGGACATGTCCGAAGGTCGGTTCGTCGGTCGTTGACCGTGCGTGTTGACAATATTCAGGGATGACCGTAGTCCCTACATGTTCATCACCTTAAATATAATTTTGTCTAACCATTATGGCAACAGTTATTTTTATGTGATAGAACAATTACAGGAAACAAATTAATTAAAGCCACTAAAACAAATCATTCTTTCTCAAAAGCAACTATTTATCATATATCCCAATTACAAGTGTTCATCTTATCGACATCCAGATGCGTAATTTTCTTCATCAATAGCAACGACGAACATCCAATTATAAGCGTTCATCTCATGTACATTAAGATGCGTAGCTTTCTTTATCAATAGCAATTACTAAAATCCCATTTACAAGTGTTCATCTAATGTATATTCAGATGCGTAGTTTTCTTTACCAATAATAACGATTTTAAGCCAAATTCACATACTGTCTCTATTGTATAATATCCTTCACTATCCCGCCGCCCCCTCTTATCTCGCCGAGAATTTGCAGCGTCTTTCCAATCATGGATTAGCGCTACGCTTAAACAAAGATTGTTTATTGGCCTTTCCAGTTCACCGCTCCTCTTTCTTTACGTCGTCCTTAACTGTCGATGCAGTGAGACTCTGAAATCAGTTACAAACCAATATAAGACTCGCTCCGTCCTTGGCATGCTTTAAGAAGCGACTAAAAAACCTCTTATCTCACTTTATATGAAAAAGAATGTTCGGGTGATTGTCCGTCTTTGTGGGATTCGTGGGCATGTATGTATGCTCACGTATATGTTTATGGATTTCGTGAGGATGGATAGTCCTTTGAATGATTTATGCGACCACGTAACTTGCTTCATTTACTTTTGTCTGGTTGGTTGGAAGAGATTGCCGCTTGGCAATAACCCACCATATTGTATTTGCAATAAAAGTATTAAATACATAAATAAATAACGACTAAAATTTCATTTACAAGTGTTCATCTCATGCATATTCAGATGCGTAGCTTTCTTTATCAATAACAACGACTAAAATCCCATTTACAAGTGTTCATCTCATGCATATTTAGAGGAGTAACATAGTTTTATTTATCAATAGCAACGACTAAAATCTCATTTACAAGTGTACATCTCATGCATATTCAGATGCGCAGTTTTTTTATCAATAGCAACGACTAAAATTCCAATTATAAGTGTTCATCTCATGCACATTCAGATACGCAGCATTATTTATCAACAGCAACTACTTATATCTCAATTACAAGTGTTCATCTCATGAGCACTGAGATGCATAACTTGGTTATATATTATTCCTTAAGATTTTTTTTATGTATTTCAAATAATTAAATTCTCTGGTAAAATAACAGACCGTATCACAAGTTCTAAAAGTTCCATACAATGAATTATTTAATAGGCCGATTGTTTTTTGAGTATAATCCTATCACACCGAATAAGATGAGTAAGATGATCAATATAATCTATTTAATATGAAGCATGTTTACCTACTAAGAGGTTGCGTGCTTGTTTGAGGTAGATATCCAATTTTTCGAAATAAAAGGCTATAAGTTTGGTTTAAACATGTTTCTAGTTTGATCCAAGCGATTAACGCAAGTAAAACCCGCCATGTTTTTCTGTATCTAATAAAAATAAGATAATATTTGTTAACGACAATTGTTAACGACAATACAATGAAATAATAAGATAATATTTGTTAACGACAAAACTAAAAATGACAATTTTTAAAAATATATTTGAAACGACGTGAGAATATAACATACGTGATATGACTAGGGTATATATTATCAATATCGAAAATAATTTAAAAAGAGAAAAAATATTTTCCAAAATCAATGTGAAGCTATAATATATTTACTAAATAACTCTTGTACAGTACTCATCAGTAAATCTAAATTGGGGATTTTGATACATTGAAGAGCATGGTAGGGAGACAACATTATTCCTTGGTTCAATTAATTAACCCTTCGGATTTAAAACCACTCGAGCATGAACATAACTCACGGCTCCTCATTTTGCACGCACAGGCAACAATATTGCACATGAAGAGGTAATAACATTCGCACACGTGAGTATTATTATCATATAAACGTTTTTACTTGACTAAGACAATTTATTTGTTTTTTTTATTCGGGTTCCATCGGGAATTCAACAAGAAATCTCCGAGGGCAAGTCAAGGGTCTTAATAACTATGCCACGGGGGTTGTCAACAACTTTGTAATAAAAAAAAACCAGGTTGCGTTATAAACAACGAAACTGTGATACAGTTTTATTTAATGAGATGTGAATTATACAATAGTTATATTTGTTTTATCACATCGTGTAGCCCATTATAGACGTGTTTCATGTGTCACTCAGCTCCTTCAGGAAAAATTTCTTAAATTTAGTATAGTACAACTTTTATACTATTTAACATGCTACATTTTGTCATAATGTTTTAGTGTAACATATAAACTTTTACTATTGTTCTTATCAAATAAGTCTTAACATGTTGAATTGTTAAGAACATGTTTTTTTGTACTGATTATGTTTGGTCCTTGTACAAAATACCTGAAATATTATGTTAATTAATTGAGTTTCAATAAATTGAGTTTGTGGAGAGTTGGTAGAGAGTTGCTGACTAATATTAAAATCCGAAAGGTGTCCTATTTGAATGATGTACTTAGAGGAGAAAAGCACAAATTATTGCACCTGATCATCCAAGGCAAAATAGAGGGTCGAAGTTGTAATTGAGTATCAATGTTTGTCAGGTTGATGAGAACGTGCAACGGGGTTTTGTTTTTGTGTAATAAAAAATCGGAAAGAAGTATCGATTTATTTTTTCATGCTAAATCTCCTCAGTGAGATACAGGCAAACGCCTAGTTTACTGGGGATACGATAAATGTAAGGCAACAAATCCAGATCCATTAAAATTGTATGTCCAAATTAAATTACCTGTTGTTTTTTCACAAATTATGTATATTTCTTGTCATGTGTAATAATAAATAAATAAATAAATAAATGAAGAGGTGTTGGCAAGAGGCAAATCTCCTGACTCCGCAATATACGTGATTGAACTGGTACAAGGAGCGTTGTGGATCTTTTTCGGGCTGCCGGTGACAAAGATGCTTACTCTCAGGTAATAGTCAACATTGGGGGGACCTGGCATGATACTAGGAAGAATAAAAAATGGAGTTTAATAAATAATTGAGTATCGTGACTCCTATGATGGCCTCTGACGATTGCTCTCTATCCATTCCTGCACTTCGCAGTTCTAAGGGTAGTGGTTAAGGGTAGTCCTGCAGCGTCTGTCACTTGGTCAGTCCAACGCATTGCGGCTCTCCGTCTTGTGCATCGCCCTTCCACACTCGCAGTGAGCATAAGCCTCTCCAAACTATATTTTTTGTTACTAGTGTTTAACCGAAATACTCGTTGTAGGCATGTTGTACGAGGGTCATCCAGAAAGTAAGGTTACAACATTTATGTAGGATCGAAAAATGCTTGTATTTAATTAAAATTCACAGGATACTTTACAAATATATTAAACTATTTTTCAACGTAATCGCCGTCGAGATCGAGACATTTCTGTAGTCGGGGCATCAGCTTTTGTATGCCAGTGTCATAGACCTCCACCGCCAGCTCTTTAAGCCTCTTCTTCACAGATTCCTTGACCTCCTGATCGTTGAAAAATTGTTGGGGTGTAGTGACACACCCACGTCTCATCCCCCGTCATGATAGAGTTCAGAAAAGCTTCTCCTTCCTGTGCAAAACGATCCAAAAATTCACGCGTGGCGGTCACGCGATTTTGACGGTGCTCCGGTGTGACCATTCTGGGCACCCATCTCGTACACAACTTCTTGTAACGAAGTTTTTTCCGACACAATATTATCAAGGAGACTTTGAGAAATGTCAGAAAATTATTCGTGAAGGTCGTCAAGCGTCACACGGCGGTTATTTCGAACTTGTTCTTCAATTTTTTGCACAAATTCGTCAGAAATCACTGCCTTGCCTCGTCGTGAGTATCAGTACGGCCTTCTCTGAATAACCTAACCCACTTCGTGACATGTTGTCGACTCATCACATCACTACCATAAACTTCCACGAGCTTTCAATGGATATTCGCAGCGGTATTGTTCTGCAAAACCAAAAAACTGATGACCGCGCGGGTCTCGCACGGACGAGAGTTGGCGGGAGCGCGCGACGACTTCTCCATCGGAAGAATTTACTGTGACTGAACAAAATGGCCGACAAACACGCGGGATCAAACAAACTGACCGTTAGGATCCCCTCTACACGCCAGGTGCACTAACTTCGAAACAAAAAATTCCCCAGGCCTCAGGAGCCCTTGTAGCCTTAGTTTTTGGATGACCCTCGTATATTTGAAAATGTTGACTAAATTTATTGGTTAAAAATATTCACAAAATAAAATAAATAATAGTGATATATCACATTTTTCGAAGGATTTATTGTAGACTGGACGTGACCGTCCTCGATTTCGCAACTATTATGAAACATTTTTGCTTACCTAGTAATTGCAAATAACATGTATGTTAATACGATTTTGCAGGTATATATTTATGACCAAAGCTATTTCGTTCTTCCGTTGGTTCGCCAAATATTCCCACAAAGGGGTAGAATGTTTCGATTAATAATACGTGATAGAAGGGATAACTCTAATTAATTTGAAGTAAACGTGTTAGTTTGAACATAAATAATTCTCTCCGTTTGTACTTCGTTTACAGTACAAAAATTATAAATACAAAAACAATCAAGAAGTGATAACTGTCTTATTGGAAAAATAAATATGCTCTGAAACGTGTTTTGAATATGGATTTTTTGCACTTTTCATAGATGTATTTTTGAGTTTCTGAATATCATTATTGGAACGGTATTTAATTTGTAATACAAGGAATTCTATATTCAAAACATTTTTAAGAACGTCTTAATTTTTTTAATATTATTTGACAGCTGTCACTTCATGACATGGTTAAAATCATAAAATAAAAATAGCTTATAAAATATTTATTAATAAAATTGATTTTATAATTGAACTGAATAATATATGTTACATATAAAAGCTTTTAATTTACTTACGCCATTATAAACGGGTTATTATTTCTCGTTGATTAATCATTGGGTGACCCAGGAAAACATAAATTTACATTAAATTACACTTTTGTTGTAAACAACATAACTTGGCAAGTTTATTGCCATGTAATAATCTATTCCAATCAACCAGAAAGGTTTCAAACAAACCTTAAATGAAAACGAGACAAAATATAAATTTTTAAAATCTGGGTATCAACGGGATAAGAACGCACAACTTTTTTTCGAATGGTATCCTTTAATTTATTTGAATCGTTGATTCGGACACATTGAAGAGCATGGACGGGACACAATATTATCTTCAGTCCCAGTAATCGAGCCTTCAGATTAAAACCCACTAGAGTAGACACGGATTGTGATTGCTTGAATTTTGTTAAGAGACTACAAGACTCGTATGCGTGCGCAATTATTGATACTTGACGATCACTTTTATCAGATAGGAACATTATTGGATAATTATTTTGGTATCATCGGTTATCGAACCCAAAGCCCCCGAGTGGAAGTCAAGCGTCTAACCAACTAAAGTCTGGAAGTCCTTAAGTGAAATAATACTGAAACTCGTTGTATAGGATGACCGAAAAAAGTTTAGTTGGACTAAGTTAAGGAAATTTTGAAAAAAAAAGAAAAATATGGAATAAGTGAAACATAAGGGATGTGTGAGAAGATGTATGATTAAAGAGGAGGCGAAAGAATAATGGTGTGGTAGGAGAGTCTGGAATATCTTATGCCCACTCCAACAGAGATATAGCGTGAAGTATCTATGTGTGAATTTAATAATTATTATTTCTTTGAAAAATGTCTTAACTTGTTAGTTAAGTGGGATTTAGAAACAAAATAAATTGTTCGAGACCAAATAGGAAAGAAAAAAAAACAGTTGGCATAAATTGTATTGTAAATAATATTTGTTGTGCTTTGGTATGTTTAAGCATCAAATTTTGAAGGATTAATTTATGATAAATTGTAAGATATTTTTTGGAGGATATTGAAAAGTGTGGTCTGAAAAACATCTTGTACCCTCGCAGCCGGGCTTGCCCTCTTTTGTTTAAGGGGGAATGTTTTGAGATGAGCCCAGACCTTTTGATAACCCATCTCTTAAATTTATTTTCTTCGACATTATCTTGAGATATATATGTAATTTGGGTTGTGGGCTGAAAAATATCTGGTGTCTCCATGGCTGGGCTCGCCCTATATTGGTGGGGTGTATCTTGGCCGAGGGGGTGTTATTAGATGAGTCCAGACCTTTTGATAGCTTCTGTTTTTTAATGTATTCTCTTTTTAATGTGTTCTTGAAATATGTCTAAATGTATTATGTACATACTATGTTGCTATCAATAAACCTGTATTTATTTATTTATATACATAAATACAAATATATACATTCTTACTATCAATAAACCTATATTTATGTTATATTGAGAGTATTATGTAAAGAATATTTAAGTCTAATTTATTTTTTTAAATAAATAAATCTTCTCGCGCGCCATAGAATATATCAGATCCGAGAAAGGGCTGTGTGATCAGCACAAATCGTTGAAATGTAAAATTCATCCATAGGAAATTATAATACATATGTTTCAACTCTCAAAAACTTGTTCTCAAATATGTCTAACAAAAATTGTAGAAATCCCTCAGTAACGAATGCCAATAAACTAAGAAATTTAAGCTGTCAAAAATCGTTGTTAGCTGATTGATTTCATTTCAAACGTTCAGTCAATCAAATGTTATATCGCATTCAATCAATATCAGCAGTTTGAGATAAACATTGTTGTATGTTTAACTACAAAATACTTGAATAATCAATAAATTGAACCATATAATAACCTTTTGTTTATTCTCGATTAAAAATCACGCAAACAATCAAGAGTGTTTAAATTAAAGGTTTTTTTTCGTTTAATCAATCCATTTGTGTTACCGACAGAACTTTTAATTACATGAAAACGTTTTCAGAGAGCTAACAACCGACAACACCAGCACAGCATCTTATTTGCATTCCCAACTGAGTTTCTCGTATGATGCTTTTGTTTGTGTATATTTTGTTTATTTTACATGTTTCTAAACTTTTCTATGCTGGGACAAGTTTCATCAAATTCAGCTTTCACGATTCCCTTTATAGTTGCAGCAATTTTAGCATTTGAAGCTTTCGAATTTTCAAATTCTATTGCATGGAATTTTTGTTCTTTTTTGTAAAGACATTTGAGTTGGTGATTCTAAATAATAAAGAAAATATTTAAAGAATTGAAAACATGAGAATATCTTAGCTTCGTAATTTTTCTTTTTTCCACTTTCATAAGGATAACCTTAAATGAATTATTTTGCTCTAAGTGTGCCGTCATTGCTTAGAGATCAGTATTTTTTTAACGTATGTATGAATTAAATATTTTAGTTGTAAAATCTCTCATGGATTAAAACGTCCATCTATTAAACTACTGCTTACCGATAAGGCCGCTAGATGTACCACAAAGGTCAATAGTTTCGTCATGGCCAAGTGTAATCACAGATACCACGTTGGTTTACCGCCATATTTATTTCCTAAACTGAAATCAGATTTGTGTTGAATTGAAAATTAAAAGTGACGAAGAAATCTCCGTAGTGTTTGATCATTTTGATAAAAAAACTATTGAATATTTTTTAATGGTTTCGAAACATTTAATTATAGTTCTAAAATTGTATTAAATGAACTAAATGGTGAAGTGACTATTGAAAATATATTTTTTTGTTTTTTTTTCTGTCCGGAAACTTTTGGACCTAATTAGGTACCATGTATAACAATGTACACAAAAAAAAAATAAAACAAAGTGCCGAATGATTTACAAAAGCTACGTGTTGTTTATTAAAGCTCTTTTCAGGGTAAAAGAACTTGGTAAGCTTTTATCAGAAAGATTTTTTGCATCGGATTTTAGAGAGGAAGTATTTACACTATGCAATTTTTTTCTTTGTTACTTAAAAGAAAAAAATATCACAATGACAGGTATATCATATGTTGAAAATCAATATTTGTTTTATCGTTAATATTTATTTCTTCCTTAAAAGGTGTAATTAATAAAAAGTACTAAAAGAAAGAAATATTCTGTGATAAAGAAGGCGCAGATAAGAAATATAATGAACTATTCAAAAAATGTATCAAATGTATTGATTTGCTAAAAAAATGGGATTTTTTTTAAAGTTAAATTTATAAAAGTAATTGTTTTCAATGAATACTCATGATAAATCTTTTTAATATAAAATTTGTTTTTCTCATCGACTTTTAACGAGCCCTGTCAAAAAATATTTGGACAAAACGAACAATTTTTACAAAATTATAAAGAATTATTATTAAAAAATATATTCTAAACGTTTTAATATATTGTACTTCATTGTTACGATTCATATTATAACAAGGCTCTTGTATTGTATTTCCTTGTTACGATTCATACAAGGCTCTTGTATTGTATTGCCTTGTTACGATTCATATTATAACAAGGCTTGTATTATATTTCCTTGTTACGATTCATATTATAACAAGGCTCTTGTATTATATTTCCTTGTTACGATTCATATTATAACAAGGCTCATGTATTATATTTCCTTGTAACGATTCATATTATAACAAGGCTTGTATTATATTTCCTTGTTACGATTCATATTATAACAAGGTTATTATATTATATTTCCTTTTTACGATTCATATTATAACAAGGCTCTTGTATTACATTTCCTTGTTACGATTCATATTATAACAAGGCTCTTGTATTATATTTCCTTGTAAAGATTCATATTATAACAAGGCTCTTGTATTATATTTCCTTGTAACGATTCATATTATAACAAGGCTTGTATTATATTTCCTTGTTACGATTCATATTATAACAAGGCTCTTGTATTGTATGTAGAAAAATAAATAAATACATTCATACATATCACGATGTCGAGCCCCTTGCGGATCAGGCATATATAACAGATCTCCAAACTTTTCTATCCAAGAAGACTACTTTGACCTCCTCCACATTCATACATCTCGTCATGCACAATCTTATATAACTCATACTTCTCACGTTACCTTCTATTAAAATCTTGTCCAATTGATCCCGCCACGTTTTTCATGAACACCTTGCACTTCTAATTTGTATACTCGCTTAATCATGCATTCTCTCCACATGTCCAAATCATCTTGAAGCTCCTTTCTTCATCGTATTTTAAACATCCATTTCATTATGCATTCATTTTATTCCGCCTTTTTTCAAACATTGTCACTCCACAAAGTTTCCTTAGTGTGTAAATCTCCACAGCATTACACTTAAAGTACCCGGCAGTAAGTAAAGACTGTCAGCCATAATCGGCTAACTTCGGATTTGTAGAGCGTCATCTCTGTCGCACGATGCGCTAACAGTCCAGTTGACAACGACTGACAAATCGTGACGGAACGTGTATGAATAATAGAGACGACGCTCTACAAAGCCGAAGTTAGCCGATTATGGTCGACAGTGTCTTTCTTTACTTACCGACGGGTACTGTACTATTATCTTTCTTTGGCCAAGTCAACGTTTCAGTGCCATACTTCATGGTGGGTACCAAAACACTATTAAGTATTGTAATTTATTGCTAATGTTGATATAGCGCGGTTGTTGTATATGACATTAAGTAACTCAATTACAAATAAAAAGGAAAAATATTTTCATATATGCGATTTATTTAATTTGACGCTACAAGCCACCTTTATAGAAACCCTGGTTCACAATGTTGCTTGGTTAGAGATTCCATTAGATTATTACCAGAAGCGGTAGAGATAAAGTGGATGTCAAACAAGTAGTTTACGTAAATGTAGCTTTCTCAATAGAGAAGACTCCTCGTATCAAACCTTTATTAGAAATTTAGTTTTTTTTAAATAAAATTAAATAAAAATATGAACCTTGACTCGATTATAAAAAATAACTTTTGGAGCAGTATTAGATTTTTTTGCGGGGAAGCTATAAACCACTGCCGCCAACTTTTTGTCCTTACATGTACTCTTTTTTGTAATATTTTAAATCTGTCAATAATTGTAGGTTCGAATCACGCCTTTGAGAATAAATTGCTCTCTAAATGGCACCTGTAGAGAGCAAATTCTTCTCAAAGGCGTGATTCGAACTAGGTGTGTCTAAGGTGTGTCTCAATAAGGTGTGTTTCAATAAGAGTGTGTCTCAATAATTCTCTAAGGTGTGTCTCAATAAGAGTGCTGGATTTCGTTAAAACGGTCTGTTGGTTTAAGTTCTTGGGTCAGTTGGATCTTGTTGGTATGCAGCTCCATAGTTTTTGGAAGAATTCGATGTAAGGTGCTTCTTGAAATGTCTAATTTGTTACGACGAAGGCCTTCTAAAGCTCTTTTTTATATAATATTATATGTACAGCACCGGTACACAGACTGTGAAATAGATGGATGACTGCCGCTCAATACTCTGAGATTTCCGTTAACTTCTTGTGTTTTCGGTGAAAAGTAGCAGGGTGAAGAGATTCCTCTTTAGCAGGTAGAAGTTCATCGTAAATAAAATACAGTAGACATTCCAGTAACTGATAATGTATTTTGCTCATTTTTCGTTCCTGTGCTGCCCATCGCTCATCGTAAGCCCCTTCGTCGCGGCTTACTAGATACTTGCTAAATACCATGTGTACTGCGCGCTTTCTGCATGCATGGGCTGTTCGATTATTTATAGTGGACTATTGCGAAGGCCATGCATAAGAAACATTTCATTACAATAGGTACAATGATAACATTTTTTTATCTACAATATTTACACAGCAATTACAAATAAAATCATATAAAGTTTAGGTGACGCATACGTCCGATACATTAAATGTTAATTTGAGGCAATTAAAAGTTTATTTTGTTATACAAAATTGGTTTTGTTCAATTTTTCTTTTATTTCAAACACTTTTTTGTATTACAAAAACTAAAAGTTTACTTAAATAATAGAAGTTTTAAGACATCATTCTTCATAGTTATTAAAAACTGAGTATTGTTATGTTGGCTGATTTTTTATAAATATGAGTTATAATACATTTTTATGTTTCGAATTTTATAAAAATATATATTGTAAAAAGAATTTGGTAAGTTTTTTTCACTTTTACCTATTGTGATATTTAAATAAAAGTCTGCAAAATGTTTTAGTCATTAATTTTCCATGAATAGTTTATTGTTAGTAATAAAGATAATTTATAAGAATTAATGTAGGAAAATTATTCTTTACAAATTATCTATTGTTTGTGCGTAATCCAAAGCATTTTTAACCTAAAATTAATTACTTTAACTTGTTTTCATTTCTGTTATATATTCTTTTGCGTATAAAAATACTTTGGTATTATGATAAGGTACATGTTTTGAGAGAATATCATTTTAAATATGTTTCCAGAATCAGACAGAGCCAAATGAGTGCGAAAATGTATGCAAAATGCGAAGAAAAACGGGAAAAATGGTTGTATTTTTTTGGTAAAAAGTGTAAGCCGAAGTCCATATATCTTTGAAACATTTTACAGACAATTGAACTTGAGGGGTAATTCGCGATAAGACGTTTCGCAGGAAGTTAAGCAGAGATACAAGAGAGCTGCACGTAAGGGAGCCTCCGTGGAGGGTTGAAGCATTACACAAGCTTTTTATTTTCATTCGAATAGAGTTGTAAAATAGCAAATCGTAAAAATTGATGGAACGTTAAAATAAAACATTAAATGTTGTTTTCTTCCATTGTATATTTTTAATATATCACTATTCGCATTTCAACACAAGCTTCGTCCTCTTTAGGTGAGTTTAAAAAAAAATACACTTTTACAAAAACTGACTCACCTAAGGAGGACACCGCGCCTGTTGAAATGCGTAAAGTGATATGCTAAAATATATTGAAATACAATAAATTTTTTTTGTTTTATATTCCATTTATTATGTATTTCTAGAAAGCGCTTGAACTGTGTAAACCAAGAGTTACCAAAGTGGTCGATATCGATCCCTTGGGGTCGATTTGATTTTTCTAGGGGTCGATAGATACAGCAAAACTAGACCCCCTTACTACTGATATTTGTTTGTTACTTCAAAATATCTAAGATTCCAATAGGTACTTAATTAAGAAGTAAAATAATAAAAAAAACACTTTTTTGATAAAAACACATTATACTAGGCGTATCCAGAAAGTAAGTGTACTGAGGCTCTCACGACCGGATGGATTTATTTTCGACATGTTGGCTACACTTCCGTGTAGCCTGACCCTTCCCCTCCGCAACGAGACTGGTTTGAGGTCAGTACGTTGAGAAGTGTCGACGCGACAACACGTTTCGTGAAAAATGTCAATCCAATCTCCCGTCAAGTGCGAAATAAATAATGCCGGGCAAGAGTTTTTGAGGCGCTGCAAACTCCATGGAGATGAATTTCTCCACTCCATCGTTACTGGAGATGAAACTTGGGCTGCACACTACACGCCTAAAACCAAAAGGCAGTCTCAACAGTGGCGTCACCCCTCTTCGCCCTCCGCCAAAAAGTTCAAAACCACAATTTCAGCCAAGAAAATCATGGCATCCGTGTTTTGGGACTATCAAGGCATAATTTTAATTGAATATATGCCTCAAGGGCAGACCATCAACTCTGCAAGATACTGTGAGACCCTAAAAGAATTGCGGAGGGCGATTGAAAACAAGAGGAGAGGCATGCTGACAAAGGGAGTCTGCCAGCTGCAGGACAATGCCAGACCACACACGGCCAACGCCACGAAGGAACTGCTCCCCTCGTTTAAATGGGATGTCCTGAACCATCCCGCGCATTCCTCTGACCTAGCACCTTCAGATTACTATCTCATTACCTTCCTGAAGCTGCACATGGGTGGAAAAAGGTTTTCAACCGACGAGGATATAAAGGAGGAGGGGGAGAAGTGGACGGAGGGGTTGGTGGGAAACTACTTCGAGGAAGGCATCAAAAAGTTGATACCCCGCTTCACCACCTGCATTGAGAGGAATGGCGACTATGTCGAAAAATAGCTTACATATGTACTACGGTAACCACGTAATTTTTTTGTTTAAATAAAAAAAATTGTAACCTAAAAAAATTCAGTACACTTACTTTCTGGATATGCCTCGTATATTAAACTTGTGAACGAAAAGGTAAAATGTGTCATTAAAAGAGACACACGTAAGAATGCATGAAAACACTCGCACATGTAGCTCAAACATGTCTGTGCATTCTCTTATCGAACTTATCAAAGCAAGTGCGGACATGTACTTCTTTTGAATTTACATATTTATTTTATAAATATCAAAAATTAAAAAAAAACTCTTCGTATTTTTTGCTTTAATTTTCGCCAGCGCAGATTTCAATATTAAATGTTGCACAAGATAATGCCATAATCCGTAGTCCTTTTATCTTTTTCAATAATTAATTACAATTGATTAAAATGAAAAGTTTGATATCTAGTGAAATATTTAATATCGGCTTCTGAACAAACTTATTAATTTGAGTAAGTAAAGTCAATGACTAGGGGGTCGACGGATTTAAACGTTTTTGGTAAAGGGGTCTGCGGCCGAAGAAAATTTGGGAACTCTTAGTTTAAATTAATGTAAAAAGATATTGGAATAGTAAAAAAATGTGATTGTCGAAAGGTTTTTTCTAAAAACTTGTTGAATAATTTTCTGGTTGCTTGGAATAGATTTTCACATGACAATAAATCCGTCCGGTTGTATGGCGTACAATTTAATCGTAATACAATACAACTGTACAAGAAATACTTGTTTTCAGCGTTTTTTTCTTATTGTGATCATTCGAAGTTTCACCTGTTCCTTTAGACTCAAACGAACGAGTTGTTTTTAAGTTTGAATTCGTCTGTCACCATACGAAAATAATCTAAGGGAAGCAATGTTTGTCAAGTAGTGTTCATTATTTAATTTACGCATAATATTATTGTCGTCGTTACTGAGCCTCGTATTCGAAGATCTCCTCGACATTCCAACTTTAATTCAATTTAAAAGCGAAGCTGTGACGTGGAGTTTACTTTTTAAGTGAGTGAGACGTAGCACACCAGCAAACTCACCCGCTACACCGCTGTACTGGATCCGATGGCACACCTAAAGTGAGACGATCGGATTACACCGGATGTTTTATTTTTCTATTCTTTTTAAATAATAGATATGACCGAAGTCGTAGGTATTCTTATACTTCCGAATACTAGGCGGAAAAAATGCCTGTGTCATTCGAGGGGAGTGACACAGTGCGGGGTTCGATCTGGAGACGTTGTACACGAAAGTCCAGTGCGTTATCGCGTGGCCATGCACGTTTAGTTAAAGTTATTGTGCGTGTAGTTATTGTGTATGTGTACAAATATATAAGATGGTTTTTATTTTTCAAATGGACAGGTAAGCGAAAAAAGGTCTGTTTGGCTTTTCAATGTTTTTCGTTTTTCTGCGCCACTCAGGTATCTAACACACCGTGTGATCGCTGTATGATTCACACAAATATACATTCCTCACGAGCGTCGTTAAGGGAATAAAACACCTTAATAGTGTTTTATTCACTTTTGTTTAATTCGAGATGGTAGTGATAGTGAAATTTTAAAACCGTTATCTTCTCGGTATTCAGATTACTTTTATGTTAAACTTTCAGTCGATTTGAATTAAAAAAATAATCGTTCCTGGAGAGAGATATTGAAAAAACGACGCTATAAATTTTAAAAATTAAATGAATTTATATTTGAATATTAATATTTTTTTTCCATTTATCGCTTTGTATATTATTTAATTCCGAGTAAATAAAAAAAAGGTTTTATCTAATTGAAAAACATGACCTTAAAAATTATTGGATAACCTTTGAATTTCTCTCTTAGTTAATAATTCTAATATAGACAAAAAAAAAACATTTCAATAATTCTAATATAGACAAAAAAAAATCATTTTTACGTAACTTGGAGGTTTTCTTTAATTTTCTCAAAAGATTTTCATATCAGTGAAATCAGTGGTTCCCAAACTTTTTATACATCTGACCCTTAGTTTCATAAATAAATTTTTATATCCATATATATCATCACGCCGTGTTGCTTGCGGGCTATAACACTTGATTCTCTATCAACGTGCCTAATTTCTCGTCTTTCATATTAATATATCTCGTCATGCACAGTCTTTTTTTATTCATATTTTCACATTTTTCAATATCTGATCCACTTGATCAAGCCCGGTTTTCCTCAGTCTATCTCTTCCACGCACAACTTTCACCATCTTCTCACTTACGTATACTCGTTGAGTTATCATTTCAGCATTTATTCCATTCCCATATCTAAATAATCTTAATGCGCCATTTTATATTTTACTAAATACATCAATTTTATTCTGACGTCTTCATTCAATCTTTATTTTATACATTAACACTCCAAATTTTTTTTCTTTGCTAACGTATCGCCATAAAATTAACATTTTTAAAATCATTATTCTGTTAAGCTTAAGTTTAATATTCAAATTTCAAGGCGAGTACCAACACACTGCTGTGCATTATTTATGATATTTTTGATAAAAAAGTAAAATATTTACTTGTCACATTGTTTTATTATATTTTTAACCCCAATAATGCTTTTAGAGTATTAAGCAACTACTGAAAAATACTTTGAAAGCATACTATTGTAGTTCAGAAGTGTATCCATCGGGAATACATCTTAGATGCTAAGCAAGTATAGTAGCCATAACCACAACGCCACGGCCCTTACTCAATTTATCACATTTGGCGTTGCTTTGATTTATTTTAAAATCAATTCTGCGTTTAGAAAAACCAGTTCAATTTGAGTCAATCGGGAATCAAACCTTGAACCCAGACGTTGTGGTTAATTATAAAACGACCGCTTCTACCAATGTCGAATCAACCGTCTGCCTCTTGGTGCCCCCCCATTGTGCTCGGAACCCCCTCGAGGAGGCGGTACTCCCAGCTATGGGAATCAGCAAGTAATAGTATGAGAGAAGTCTGGGAGTATTTTTTGCAAATAAATGGTGTATAATCTATTGTATACAAAAAATTCCATAGCAGTTTGGGGCTCGAATTTAAACTATTTCAACTATTTTAAATTTATAATGTAATGGACGCACTGATATGAATTATCTGGAACCAAGTCCATAAAAATGGAGAGAGAGACAAATGAATTCATAATTCATAAATTCTTCAAAATTATAATTGCATATTTCTTTAATGATAACATGACCTTCATCTGAAAGTCCAATTTCTAGTTGGGGGGGTTGTAGAACCGATTTCCGTTGCTGCCCGGATTATTAAAGAGGGTTCCAGTCTGGTCACTGAATTATTTTTTCAGAACTCTCAAACATATTTCTTGTCGGTTGAAACAAATTGTCACATAGCAATAAACATAACTATTGTCAAGTTCTGATCACCTGGAGTAAGCCGACTGAATAATTTATACTGTGTTTAATTTTTATATGCAAGTGTTTTATCACTGGTTCTTGCATGTTTCTTTATAATAACTTATTATTTTATTTATTAATCTGTTCTCTTTGGTGAAGAGGAAGACATGTCTAAGTTGTATTATAAATGTTTATAAAATTGATAGATAATTCATTTTATATGGGCTTGGAGAATCGTCATATCCTTCTTAATGCCCGAAATAATGTTTTATAACTATTTTTTAATTCTATTTAACCTTTCCCTTCCTGAACTAAACAAATCCATCCGTTCCGGTACTGTGTATTCAATACACATCAAAGCACATGTAATAATGAGCGATTTAAAATCGAAAAAATAAGAATATTCATACCCAATCGCTTAAATTGATTAAATTTGAAGTCAAAAGTGATAATAATTGAAATTTAATTGCTAAAAACATAAAAAAAAACATCAACCAACGTTCACAAAATGGGAAAAGCGACCACCTCGAACGAAAGCCGCCGAGCTACTGAGCGAGAGAAGCGAGCGAACTGAGAGCCTATTTTTTGCGTTCCTATATACTGAAGTAGAGTGAGAGTGAGACGTGAATAGTGTCGCTTCCTCATCCATAACGGTTTTTTAGAATGAATATACCTACGCCACACACTGGCACCACACGTTTGATTGTATTGGTGAATTAATTCCCCATTTTCACAAAATATCACTAATGTGGCTGATAAGTGCTAATTATTATTAATATTATTTTTTTCATTCAATGCGTAAATTTATTACGGAAGAATACCTAAAATCTGAACCCAATATTTATTATATTTAACATATAGAGATATTAAAGTATTTAGAAGCAATGTGTACTAGTTACACATCACAGGACAGGAAAGGTTAATGACGTATTTTTAAAGTTATAAAACTTCATTGATATTGTTTGTGAATAGGAATAAAAAAACTGGGTTTAATTGCATATATTCTTATTACCACTGTTTGGATGATAATTTCTATTTACTTAACTTGTTTTAATAATTATTGATAATTATCTTGCAAGCCTAAATAATTGTCTGACTAATACGTTCTTAGTGGTAACATGTGAAATATCTTAGGCACTAGATAAACAAATGCTTACACATATTTTGGACGAGGAAAAAGGACTAACGTATGAATTTTTTTGTGGTTCATTTAATATTCTGCAATGTTGACTTAGAAGTTTATTAAGAGTCCGCGGACTCCAGCCTTACATCTCAAAGTTTTTTTATCATAAACGAAAAATAAACAGCAACCTAAAACTTTTTGTACGTTGGGAGAGGATGACATTCAATCTACAATGCATAGACAACGCCTTAAAAAGATTAGTCCATGCCATGCACTGTTTCAGTTTTATTAAAACGTTTCTGTACTTATATAAAACAGTGCTTATAAGTAAAATGTTAACGAGGCTTTATACGTACTTCTATTAATACATTTTGTATCAATTTTTCAAATAAAGACAGCATTAAACACAACAATACTGCTCCGACACATCATGACAACTGAATGTCAACACTATAAAATCTTCACTTGCGGCTATAATTTAGTAAAAAAAAACAAGTGATCTAAATTTTTGTAATTTCACTATAACAGTGTGTGTACCATTTTATTAAAAAAAAATAGTGCTACATATATTATTGCAATTAAGAACTATCTATTATATTATCGGCAATAATATGCTATATGAGCGACATCTGTTTTTAGATTTTACAATTTGTTCCAGATAGATCTGAGTGTAAAAATATATAATCAGTATGATGAAGATTAAAGATAGATGGCGTATATCTTACCTTGACCTTCTTGTCATCGGGGCGATGGTCTTGCGGGTGGTGGCTGAGGAGTTGCGGCATATCGAGCCGGCAGGTGGAAGGGCGCCGTCCCCCTGGCACCTCTCCTGGACCCCTCTCCTGATCTTGATCCTGGTCTTGGTCCTCTTCATCCTCACCCGCGCTCTCTGCAACAATATATACAAACACGGAAATTAGACATATTTCATGAAGAGTATCACATTTCTGAGCGCACTGTGCATATACCATAAATGAATCTCCAATTGCTGAAATTATATGTTTTTATTTATTTAACACTTTTATTGCAATTCAATCTGGCGGGCTTATTGCCAGGCGGCAATCTCTTCCAACCAACCAGACAAAAATAAATGAAGCAAGTTACGTGGTCGCATAAATCATTCAAATGACCATCCATCCCCACGAAATCCATAAACACAAACGTGATCATATGTCCACAAACCCCACAAATACGGACAATCACCCGAACATTATTTTTCATATAAAGTGAGATATCATCAATCAAAAAGAAAGGAAGGGATGGTGGAGAGGAAAGGAAAAGAAAAATCAGGAATGAAACGTTATTTTACTGACTAGAAATTAAGAGTTTTTTCAGTCGCTTCTTAAAGCATGCCAAGGACGGAGCAAATCTTATATTGGTTTGTAATGATTCCAGAGTCTCACTGCATGGACAGTAAAGGACGACGTAAAGAAAGAGGAGCGTTGAACTGGAAAGGCTAATAAACAATCTCTGTTTGAGCGTAGCACTAATCCATGATTGCAAAGACGCTGTAAAAATTTCGGCGAGATAAGAGGGGGTGGTGGGACAGTTAAGGATATTATACAATAAAGACATTGTGTGAATTTGGCGTCTATTTCTAATATTCAACCAGTTCAATGCCTTCTGGTATGAAGCTATATGATCGTACTTACGTAGGTTGAAAATGAATCTTAGACACAGATTTGGAAGACGCTGTAATTTGTCCAGCTGTTTCTCTGTAACATCCAAGTAACATACGTTCGCATAGTCCAGAATCGGAAAGAGCAGAGATTGTACGAGTAAAAATTTGATTTTACTCGTAGTTGGTAGGAACCTTTGCAACACTTTAAGGGAATGAAGGCTGAATAATTCTACATCAGGTTTTACAGCTTGCAAATAGAGAACAATGATGAATTAAATATATACCATCACATCATCTCTCTATCGGGATAAGTAGAAAGGAGAGGACGCCAGACTTTCCTATCGCGACGCACATCTTTCGCTTCTTCTATACTAATACAGCTTCTACGGTTTCTCTGACATTTTACATTTACTTCTTCTTCTTTCAAAATATCATACACTTAATCATATTATATTATCCTTCGTCTTCCTCTACCACGCATTGCACTCGAATTCAAACTGTATATTTGTTTTGTTAGTCTTTCTTCGTTCATTCGTTTCAGGTGCTTAAACCATATTAAAATTCATAACTCCAAAAGTTTACCAAAACTGGTAAACTAAAGATTAGTTGACTAACACTTGAAGGTCACGCATGCCATTTTTATTTATTTATTTTCCCAAAACAGGCTTATCAAAATTACTTTGAAAAATACAAGAAATGTTATCATTAAAAATAAAGAAAAATTATATAGAATAAAAAAATATTATATAAAGTAATGTTTATGCATACATATATACACACAAACATACACATATATTCAAAGTCACTTAAGTACGTTAATGAGTGCTTTCTAACGCACTCAGTCTTAGAAGAAAATTTACTTTTGCTTTTGGTAATGTGATGTGAAATATGTCAATATCCGAAGCAGTCCCGTTCAAAAGAGTTAAGGCCCTTCTAACATGCATAGCGGCTGGAAGACCCGTTCTTGCGTATGTTATTGAGAACAGTTCTTGCCGGCGCAGTCTAGTGTAATTGTTAGAAACATTGAACGCTAATTTTTGTAGTAATGCTGGACAGCTCACAACTCTTCGAACGAGTTTGACAACGTATACCAGGAGACGCAGATCTGTTCTTACGATCAAGGAGTTATACCCGAGCATGCCCAGCAGAAACTGAGTAGGATAAAGTCATGGATAGACACCAAACTCACTCATATAGAGATGTAAAAGACAGCTGGGCAATGGACAACAACAATTCAATGGTCATTTTGAAATGTATCGAAAAGAGGTATTACTTGAAGGAATAGGAAATGAAAACCTTTTAAGGGGTTTTTGTCAAAATTAATGATTAATTAGTATACTCGTGTGAACACTTCACACAAACACTAAACTTGACCTCAAGCCGAAAGTGTTACTATCGCATATTGAAATAACTACAACATTTTCTTTCTAACTCGTTTTTTGATATTATAACTAGATATGTTACTATAAACATTTGCAGATGCGGGGAATCATACAATCAAGGGGTGATATCCACCATTGTCCCATATTTACATTCAACTTCTGCGAATGAAAAAAATATATAAACAATTTAAATGTTAAATTTTTCAAATGCGCTCTTTAGGAGAGCCTCTCCTCTAAACTGCGCTATATCAGTTGTATTTATATTATTATTTTCAACGCTTTTTTCATACTGCTTTTATTCGAAACTTCACCTCGTTATTCAGATTTCTTTGAATAACAAAGCAGTTTTCAAGTTTGTATTTGTCAATTACCATATGCAAAGAACGACAATATTACAAGGAAAAAGACAACCAAAGTTTTTATATTATTTTTAATTCATTCAACGTTTACGTATAAATCTACTTGGAATTGAATCAATTTGGAATGATTTAATTTTTTCATATAACATACGCCCTTGACAAGTCAAGGGCGTATGTTATATGAAAAGCTTTAGAAGGATATATAATTTTTCCTTTTAGAATTATTATTATGGACCATAAGAAGTAATAAAGAAGGTTTACTAAGCCTGCTTGAAGGCAGGGTCCTTGCTCTTACAAAGCCACAGCCATACGAGATGAGAAGTAAATTGGAAATAGGAAACGGAAGACGAATTTCCAAGTACCGGAGTCATTATAATCAAATTCTGTACAACATTGTAAAAAAATCCTAACGTTCGCCTAGACGGTAATAAGAGAGTTGCAAATCCTAACGTTCGCCTAGGCGGTAATAAGAGAGTTGCAAATCGTTTATTCTGTTTGATGAGCTTAACCTGATATATTTGAGGACATTTTACTAAAGGATATGAAGAAGTTTAATTCATAGATTGAAATGTTAATCCGGCTATTATTTACAAGCCTTCTTCCTAGTGTCATGTTAAACACACTAAATTGTTTCCGTTCTAAATTCTACCACAATGATAGTACTGGGAATTTCACGAATCAAGTCCTTCTCGATGTAGACGAAAGTGAGTATTTTCGACACCTCCTTCTGTTCGCGTTCAATCGAGGGAATAAAGCTGCTCGCGATATTTGCAAAGTGTACAGTGAAGATGCTATGAATGAAAGGACAGCTCGTCGGTGGTTTTTGCGTTTCAAAGAGGGTAATTTCGACCTGAAAGACATGGAGCGTTCCGGACGACTAGTGGACTTCGATGAAGACCGCTTAAATCATATTATTCATGAAAACCCCTTTCAAACTACCGTAGAATTGGCTGAGCAGATGAATTGTAGTCACATGACTGTATACCACCATCTTAAATCAATGGGAAAAGTCCAGAAGTTCGGCACTTGGGTTCCACATGTTTTGAGTGAAAACAACAAAAATCAATTGTCGAACGTCGAACAGAAGGTGTCAAAAATGCTCACTTTCGTCTACTTGACATTCCATTTTGAAGGCTTGTAACCAAATAAAATAATATATGTAACGTAAAAGCAAACACAATATCTTGTAAAGCAGAACATTTTCTTTCGAATGACGTATAACTTTTACTATTTTGTTTAACTTTTGGTGCTCATTTTCAATTTGAAAAAAAAAAAAACGGACACAACTTATGTTAACACTAAATACTTCTCCTCCCCGCAGATGCAGAGTTGAACCATAACGTTTTATTCCATATTTCGTCATATTGTTCTTTCTTCTTCTAATTTCTTTTCCGAGCCTGTAAAAAAACTTCAAGTTCTCCAGGGTAGATCAAGGTGGCAATCTATCCGTTGATGTCCAACGTTCTCTCCACTCATTCATTGTCGCAATAACAGGTGGTTGTTTCATCGGCTTAGGGGTCGTTTTGATGAAACTGTGCTTGGATTTCTAGGGTTATGCAAATGATATTTAAGGTTATACAGTAGGTTGGATCTCTGTGAACTGCTTCTAATATATCCTGATTTTTGAAGTAGCAATTCCGGATGGATGTGAACCTTATTTAACGGGGCTGGTTTTAAGAAAACCCGTAATCAGACGGCATGTCTCATTCAAGGCAATATCCACCTGACCAGCGTGATTTGATCTGTTCCAGCCAGGACAGGCGTATTTATCTGCCGAGTAGCACAAGACCTGTCAACTAATGTTACTTCTGCGTTATGTGAATAGCGAGTTCACAGTTCTAGCAATTAAATGCGTTTTAGTTGCCACTCAAAAGTGGTTTTGGGTTGATATCGATTCATTGAAAAATAAGTATCATTCGCCATTTAACGAGAGTCTGCCCTTTATAGTCGAACATCAAATAGAATTAGCAGAAGGGTATTTGCCATAAAATGTGATACATCTTAGCTATTAAAATTATTTCACATGAACGATGTCTCCTAGAAAACATTTAGGTTTGATCTTATTCTTTACATTTCTTTATCTTTTTGATCACCAAGTTCAAAGATTTTCCTGAAAGAATCGGATTATCTTACAATTCTCAGTACAAAAATGTTTAAGCGATGTTTTTCTGGTTTTGTAAAATAGGAGTATATTTTATTTTCTCTTATTGAAAATGTTTGTATATTCTATTTATTTTATTTATCACTTCGCACGGATTTTTCCTGTTAAACAGGAGATTTGCTACTAGTAAGTATATTCGTCAGGAAGAAAATCTGCCAAGATTTTTCTCATACTGCTAGGCGATGTCAAGAATATGTCCACAGTGTCACTCAGTTGGTTCAATATCTCTATATCAAGCGTGACTTGAGTGTTTGATCATGATATTCGTTCTCTAAGTTGATTTTTAAAACACAGGGTTATTTCTTGTATTACTATTGTATATTTATGAGCGATATATTATTTTTACTTCTAGTATCGCGGGACAATTAAAACTACTTGAACACTTGCCTTACTGTGCTAAAAAAATCCGCCAACCACGGTGCTGGACGCTAAGCGTCCAGTAAAAAATGTATATTTTAAATTAAAATTATGCAAAATCTGGTAGGTTATTTTTTGTAACTAACTATAAAATCATTTAATTGTGTATTAAAACGTCAAATAATCAAATAAAATATAAATTCTGGTCACTCGCTATCCATCACAGGATGGCAAGTGTTAAAAAACCTTAAGTACGAATATTGTGATAGATTCTTGTCTTATTATTTCGGAGGTTTCATAATCACATCGTCTTGTGTGACCCAAAAATGGCAATAAAACTGAAAGGAAAGGTATACCAGACTATCGTTAGACCCGCAATTATGTATGGCTCAGAATGCTGGACTATGTACAGCTCCTACTCTAGGCAACTTGAAACAGCAGAAATGCGAATGCTTAGGTGGTCGGCAGGAGTATCACTAAAATATAAAATTAAGAGCTCACGCATTCGTGGTAGCCTGGGGGTGACTGACATAAATAGTAAGCGGGAAGAGTGACAGTTGAGATGGTATGGGCACATAAGACGGAGACCACCAGACAATACTGTATATCAGGCAATGTCTGTGGATCTTCCTCGACAGCCGTCCAGAGGAAGACTAAAGAACTCCTGGATGATTCGATGCTCCACAATCCTGCAGAGAAATGGCCTAGATGAAAGCGACACCCAGAACCGAAGAATATACAACCTGAGAACGAGAAGAGCCGACCCCAACAGCCTACCTAGGCAAAGAGTTGGGACAGTGCCAGGAAGAAGAAGTTTCATAACCGCATCAGTTAAACATTTGACATGGGTGTGCACATTATCATCCTTAGTTATGTACCATATAAATAAGTTTTTTTTCTTCTATTTATACTATTATAATTAATGACCTCCTTTCGTGGAGTTTAATTCTAGGCTTGTCTCCTTCTAGATCTGCTGTAAACATGGATATAATCCCCTGGAACCTCAAAGACCTGCTTTGTATGCCCCTTTACTAGCCAAACCTGGCATTGAACAATTTGCCTATAATTTCCCTCAAGTTCCAGTTTTAAGCATGCTTCTTCGAATGCAAAATATTTACAAACCACTGGTAAAACGGTACAATAAATCTCTCTCTCTCGAAGTGTTCCTCAAGTCTATACATATAAGTGGGGATAAGCGAGACATAACGAACTATCGTCTAATCTGTTTGCAATCAATTGTACCGAAGATCTCCCGAGAGTGAACTTGGAGACGATTTTTACTAAGTTGCACTTTATTGTATCTAATGAGACGCCATATACGAGTATATATGAACTTCAGTAAGAGTATCATGGTTCATGGTTAACCTTATCGAAAGCTTGTTTCGAACAAGCCTTCGATAAGGTTAACCATGAAATTTTGCTAATGTTATTTTGATTTCATTAATATTTTAAATGATTGATAAAACATCTGCATTATACAAGATAAATAAAGATTTCACTTTATTATCTAAATATCAATGCAAGTTAAGTAAATAGCGCATAACATTTTAATAATCCCCTGCAAATATTTGTTTAGAAGAGTCCACTTTTGTTATTTACATAACAATATGAGTGAAGTAAACAGTTTATGCACTTTTAATTATCCCTTGTACTTGCTTATTTAGAAGAGTCCGCCTCTGTTCTCTGAGTAACAATGTGAAAAAAAAACAGCTCACTAAATTTTAATAATCCCCTGCAAATGTGTGTTAAAAATAATTCACCTCTGTTCTATTAGTAATGATTAGTATACAGCTCACTTAATTTTAATAAACTCATGCAAATCCTTGTTTAGAATAGTTCGCCTCTGTTCTACGAGTAACAATGCAAGTGAAGTAGACGGATAACTAATTTTTAATCCCATGCAAATGCTTATTTAGAATATTCCACCTCTGTTCTATGAGTAACAATGCAAGTGAAATAAACAGCTCACTAAATTTTAATAATCCCCTGCAAATGTTTATTTAGGATAGTCTGCCTCTGTTCTATAATTAACAATGCAAGTGAAATAAACAGCTCACTAAATTTTATGTTAATAATCCCCTTTCTAATGTTTATTTAGGATAGTCCACCTCTGTTCTATGAGTAACAATGCAAGTGAAATAAACAGCTCACTAAATTTTAATAATCCCCTACAAACGCTTATTTAGCCCGCCTCTGTTCTATTTAGAATATCCCGTTTATATTCTATGAGTAACAATGCAAGTGAAATAAATAGCTCACTAACTTTTAATAATCCCCTGCAAATGTTTATTTTGGATAGTCCGCCTCTGTTCTATGAGTAACAATGCAAGTGAAATAAACAGCTCACTAAATTTTAATAATCCCCTACAAATGAGTTTCACAGAAGATCCTTGTCTAATGGAGAGCGCTCATTGGATGATGAGAGTTCATTTGGTACCGAATAATACAAACTAATGATAATTGTTATTGACAGAGCTGGAAATAAAAATTGATTGCAAATAAATACGTATAAGAGTCGGGAGAGAGAGGAAGTAAAAGCTGAAATGTCTCTTTATGATTCGAGATACGCTTTTATTGCCTTATGCTTCGCGTAAATGTTCTTCTAGGCTTAAATTAATCGTTATGTTGATGTGTTTTTTTTATATCAGTTTATGATAAACATTAATAATAAATCTACTCAACTTCCAATCTACACACAACTTTTTCCTATTTGTCACTTATATCATTAAGATCTCAACATTTTCGGTTTAACCCTTCCTTCTCTGTGATGTGTAACTAGTACACATTGCTTCTAAATACTTTTATATCTCTATAAATATAATAAATACTGGGTTCAGATTTTAGGTATTCCTCCGTAAAACATTTACGCATTGAATGAAAAAATAATACTTATAATAATTAGCACTTATGGGCCACATCAAAGATATTTTGTGAAAATCGGGAATAAATTTATCAATACAATCAAACGTGTGCCAGTGTGTGACGTAGGTATACGCATTCTAAAAATACGCTATGTGTGAAGAAGCGACGCTATTCACGTCTCACTCTCACTCTACTTCGGTATATGGGAACGCAAGAAATATAATCTCAGTTCATTCGCTTCAGTAGCTCTCGGGCCTCCATTTGAGGTGGTCTCTTCACCCGTTTTGTGAACGTCGGACGATGTTTTTTTCATGTTTTCAGCAATCAAATTCCAATTATTACCACTTTTGACTTCATATTTAATTAATTTAAGCGATTAGCTATGAATATTCTTATTTTTTCGATTTTAAATCACTCATTTTTACATGCGTATTGATGTATTCAATTGATGTATTATTGTTGTATTCTTGTTGTATTCAATACACATTGTTGTATTCTTGTTGTATTCAATACACATTCTTGTTGTATTCAATACACATATTGATGTATTATTGTTGTATTCAATACACATCAATACGCGTATTGATGCGTATTGAATACATTGGTGTGTATTCAATACACATCAATACGCGTATTGATGTGTATTGAATACACAGCACCGGAACGCGCGTATTTTTTTAGCACAGGAAGGGAAAAGTTAAACAAGTTAGATAGTGTATAGACATATCACATGTCCAGCGCATAGTCAGTAAAAGTTACAATTGAATTTTCATGCCTCTACCCTCAATACTATGTCACTTGGAGCTTAACGCATCGAAGTCCATTGCGTTACAGCGCGACCATGCGCTTCAAAACAATTTATGGCCCAACACGGAAATAAATTAATGACATAGAACAGTAGAGTGACTTTAGATACATAAGTATTGATTCACATAGCGCTGTTTAGAAAAAAAATGCGCTCTAAAACTAGTATTTGAATTCATATATCTAGCAGCTTCTAAGTGTTAGAAAAATCACACTAAATGAGGACTAAAATCCGTCGAAAATATAGCATATAATAAATGTTATATGTTCTGGAGTACAGACAGGCTGAAGACTTGGGACCATTGAAGAAGATTCTGAACTATTTAAGATATTAAAACGTGGAATTCTTTGGGATGATCTTTGATCTCTGTAAATAGCCCAAGAAAAATAATACACGAAAACAATACGAGAAACGTGTTTTAAGGTTATATTCTGAAATGTTAAGAATTTAATATCGTACAGTTATCAAGTTTCTTTCCAGTTCTTTTCAATATCATTTGCACCTGGTATACTTTGTCAGACTCGTTCGAGGAGCTGTGAGCTGTCCAGCATTACTACAAAGATTAGCGTTAAATGTTTCTAACAATTACACTAGACTGCGTCGGCAAGAACTGTTCTCAATAACATAGGCAAGAACGGGTCTTCCAGCTGATATGCCTGTTGGAAGGGCCTTAACTCTTTTGAACGGGACTGCTTCGGATATTGACAACATCGTATTTCATATCACATTACCAAAAGTAAAAGAAAATTTTCTTCTAAGATTGAGCGCGTTAGAAAGCACATCAACGTATTTAAATGACTTTAAATGTATGTGTATGTTTGTGTCTATATATGTATGCATAATTTTTTTATTTCACAAATTTTTTATTTTATATAATTATTTTTTTAATGTTAACATTTTTTGTATTTTTTAATGTTTATTGGGCTAAGCCTGTATTGAGAAAATAAGTAAATAAATGAATGATGCATTTGTTGTTTTTAGTTTTTCTTCGTTCATTTACCCATAGTATATATATTTTCAACCCTGACTGCTCCCTTTCATCCAAATCAACACACCACCCTTAAGTTCACATTCCTCCCTAATTACTTCATTTCGTATTCTGTCATAGACTGACACTCCATGTATTTGTATCAGTACGTGCACTTCTACAGTATTTTTCCTTTCAGTATTTTACCACGTCTACGTTTCACTTGCATGCATCAACGTTAAATTAAATTAAGCGAGTTGCCAAAGTCGGAGCCAACATTCATTAGATAATCAAACAAACACATTTTAAAACAGTAACTCCTTATAAATTCCCGTAGAAAAGATTTAATAGCATCAAACGGTGTGTTAAAACGGTGAAAAGGAGCCAATAACAGTGACGAAAGATTGACTAAAAAAATAAAATGTAAATATAAATTTGAGTTTCTTTAGATGACGTGCTAGAAAATTATAGTCAAACCAAGTGATTGAAATTTTAAAGGTAAGACAAAGAGAAGAAACTGTGTGAGAATATGTATGGATGTGGAGAACGCAAAAAATTAGTATATCTAAATTGAAAAATTTGCCGCTTTGTCTTGTATTGGATTTTCGTTGTACATATACAGGATAATATTCCAACCAACCAGAAATATGTTAGAGGCCTTAAGTAAAAACCAAAATAAAATCCTTTATAACAAATCTGGGTTACAGCGGGAATTGAACCCACATCCTCCGGGCTGAGAGACAGACGTCTTACTAGGCCTTATCCTCTCTTCCTAATCCAGCAGGGAAATAGCGTAATTAAATGCATGTTTGAATGTATTATTTAAATCTGCACCTGTTTAAAAAAACATACAACCCGGAACCTTCATGTAAGTCAAGCGACATACCTACTAAGCCACAAAGGTCACAATTAAGGCAGTAGTTTTAATTCAATTCAAAAGGACAATTTTATATAGCGCCTTTTAGAGGCAAACTCTTTTCAAGGGCGCTTTATCTCGGAAATTGAATTCACTAAACCGAAGATTAAACAAATCACATCTGGGAGCTATAGCAGCGCACGAGTGAATCATGTATAAAACTTTCTTTTTGTATATAGTACAACCTTGTGGGATTATTGTCATGTGACAATCTCTATCAACCAACCAGAAATATGTTAGTGAGGCGTAAATTGGAAACCAGAGGGGCTTTTTTTTAAATTGGTTCCATGCGGGTAATCGAACTCGCAACCTCCGGGTAGGGAGACAGGCGTCTTAACAAGGCCACGTAGATCGTTAAAAGACATGGTAAAACATAAAAAGGAGGGGTATTGAGGAATATAAGAGCTTAAATACAGAATTACGTATTTTCGTTTATATATTGTTGCCGAAAGAATGACAAAGAAAATATGAAATCATACTTCTTGGATAGTATATGCGTATAAAAATGTAAATCAGGATTTGACATTTTTAACATCCAACATTGTCTGGATCGTAAAATGAGAGGGATCATATATCTTCGTACCCTCAAATTTGTTTTCTCCCTATTTCATACCAAAGAGAAAAATAATATTTGAAAAAAAGACACATAAAACGTATACAACTAGACACGGCGAATTTATTTTGTTAATTTATCAAAGGTTTTTGCTTTAACTTTTATAGAATTCCATCGTCGTCTTTGGTGGACCTCGTAGTCGAGGATTCTCTCGCCATTCCAACGTCAATTCAGTTTGAGACAATAGGAGCATACCGGCATGTTTTTTTTAAAGAAAATATGTCATCCAAGTCACAGGTGTTCTAATGGCCCCAAATATATATTATATTAGGCGGAAAAAATCCTGTGTCATTCGAGGGAAGTTACATAGTTTGGGGTTCGAAACAGCGACTTTTGGCATGGAAGTCTAGGAACTCCATACTTCTTTATGGTTCAACTCCATAGTTCTCGGTGAGATACAGGCAAATACCTAGTTTACTAGGGCCACAATAATTGAAAGACAATAAACACAGATCAATATACGCTAAACGGAAATATGATGAAAGACTAGCTAAATAAATGTACAGTGCAAGTAAGAGAGAGAGTCGTGGTAGAAGACGGCCGAGAAAAAATGGTTGAATCAAGGGAATGATATTTTGAAAGTAGGAAAGGTAATGAGTATGAGAAATTAAAGGAACTGTATGAGAAGGTGTTTGAATGTGGAAGAGGTGAACGAAGTACGCCGTTCTTATTACCTACCCCAACAGGTTATATGTGTTCAAGTATTTCTATTATATGGCACATTTTAATTTTATTGCATTTTTTTGAAATACAAATTAAAAGGCAATTATGATTTAAATTATATAACCAGCTTATCAACATCATAATTTCCTTTTAATTTATAGTAGAAAAAATTAACCTTTCATTATATTCCTTGTAGTAAAATATAACAGATAATTTCAATACTCTTAGTTTGTCGGTTAGGAGGAAATATATTAGTTACAGACTAAACAGTTTAAGAAGTAAAACCCAATAAAGTGCAGCATCTTGACCAATGAAACTGGTGAAGATATCTTCTGGCTTTAGCCACAAAGTGCACTTGAGTTAAACTTCAAACTTTCTGTTGAAAATGCGGTAATATATATCGTGAGAGATCTTCTCAACATCAAAATAAATACAAAAGTTTCCCTTTTCAGTTTTCTGATAGATACTTGTTACACAACTCTGAGGAAGGCTACACTTTATAGATATACGCCAAAGTCTACATATATACCTTCAGAGAGTTTATAAATATACTTCAAGTATATAAAGTACTGAGAGAGCTTCTTTCATAATGGCAGAGGATGCAAGGAAAATGATAAAGTGGCGGTGTCTCTAAGGAAATAGAACCATTTTCAAGAATGTCTTAATTTATGTGCTACAATTTTGTTTCCTGAATTAAAAAATGTATCATTATTTTAGTTTTTTTCTTATATCTACCCGAACTGGAATTAATTGCGCCACCAAATTAAAGCCATTGCGCAATTGTATGAGTCAATATAAAAAAAAACTAATTATATAAAACTATTTTATTGACATGAATTCATTTTTTTCAGTTAATAAATTCCCTGAATAAAAGAGAACATGTACTTTAATTCTTGTAAAATGTATAATTTTCTAGAATATTTAACACAAAAATTACATTGTTATTTTACCCACTATATAATACCCGCTACACGTGTTTCTACCTCATATTCCAAGGTTCTCTTTAAACGAAATGATCCAGGTTTGTTACGAGAGTAGTGCTTAGGTCAGACTGGTGTCATGTTACATCCGAAGTGTGTATGGTCTATAATTTATTGTCAAATAGTTTAATATGGAGTTGCACAAAATTAAAGCTGAAACCTTTTCAACTTATCATTTTCAAATTTTTTAATTAAGTCTACAATTTCTAAACTGTTTTAAAAATTATTTTGAACCTATTGAACATCGATTATACGTCGTTGAAAGAACTTTTTATTAAAATTTACAAAAAGCATATTTATCATCCCATGAAACGATTCTTATTAAGTTTTTTATTAAAACATAGAACAATCCGATGAACCATTACAACATATTAACTGAATTAATTAAGTTACAATATAAACAATTATAAGGGATGAATGGAAGTTTAAAAAGATCTAAACAATGTCCGTACACATTTCCCAGTTTGTATACTTTAACCATTGACGAATTGTATTGTAGAAATAATTAGATTAAAAAAGTTAGAAGTTTTTTGAGGTCTCCATATAGCTATAAATGTATTTCTTGAGGTCTACACATAACTATGAATGAATTACTTTGAGGTCTTCATATAGCTATAAATGTATTTCTTTGAGGTCTACACATAACTATGAATGAATTACTTTGAGGTCTCCATATAGCTATGAATGAATGACTGAGATCTACATATAACTATGAATGAATTAGTTTGAGATCTTCATAAAGTTATGAATTAGTGATTTTTAGGTATTTATATAGTTATGAATGAATGAATGAATTTGAGGCCTTCATATAGCTATGAATGACTTATAGAGGGTATAATGGTTTATTAGACATTATTTTGATGTGATTGCTGAGATTCGGTTAGAATTATATGTTTGATAACTTAGGATTTGAATACTATATATACGTATATAAGGATGTGAATGCCGAGTGTGACTGTTGCTTAAGAATTTAGAACAATTGTATTGCTTAAGAATTTTGAACAATGGTATTCCGTTTGTGATAAAGGAATAAGATCACCTCGTTACAGGTCTTGTCTGGTGAATTGGTTCTATATATCCCTAAAAAGGATGATATTTTTTATTTAGTACATACATATGGTACACCTATACCCTACGATTCAACTTTCTATGAAAACGCTGTAAATTGTAAAGGAATGAAACCTCTTTGTTACCAGGTTCTCTATATCCATAAAAATGGATGAATTTTTTGCTTTGGTATATACATACTTATTCCCCGCGGTTCAAAAATCTATCAAAACGCTATAAATTGTAAAGGAATGATACCACTTTGTTACCGGTTTCGTCAAGTGAAGTGGTTATCTATATCCACAAAAATGGATGATTCTTTGGATTGGAATGTACTCACACCCTACGATTTGAATTTCCATTAAAACGACGTAAATTGTGAAAAAAATAATTTATTTATTAAATAGGTTTGTCAAATCTCCCCATATAATCAAAGCAATTCATATACGACAAAATCAATTAAAATGCAAATAAACACGTGTGAAAAATTCTCCACCAGCCCTCCCATTCAGATTTCATCGCTTGGCAGTAATTAAGGGTTGGCTGGCTGAAGCGGGTTTCATAGATCTAAAACTTTTCACATCAACCCTTTAGATTATATCGCTTGCCAGTAGTTGTGGATTGGTTGACTGTAGCAGGTTCCATAATTTAATCAGGCTATATAGTGTAACGAAGGCTCCTGAGCCGCAAATGTCATTTGCAACCGAGCTTAGCTATTTGCTATTCGCGACACGTCCTTACAGGAGTACAAATCATTTTCTCTAATCAAGACTCGGCATCGAGATACGAACAGGACTGTTCGCTAGACTTGTAGAAATGTGATATGTATATATGGCATTAAAAACATAAATATATTTCTTTAATTAAAATACCACTTACAGGAAATTAATCAAGATTTTCACCCAAAACATATAATTTATAAATAATTGACATCTCAATTACTAGCGTTCATCTCATGCACAGTTCCGTCATGTCAGTAGATTAGAAAAAACATTACTAATTATGTACAATATATGGACAAATAAAAAGACTTCTTCCTCAGTAAATTCATTCACCACCCTCATTTACTCTGGCAGTATTGAATTAAATATGTTTACAACAAAGTCAATTACCGCATTGTACTTTCGACATATTCTTACTATTGGGTTATAAGAATTTGATGTTACTTCTAAATGAAGCTACACTGAACAAAGTAGGTTTTCTAAAAAGGCTGGATGAATCGCTTAAATAAAAAATACAAGATCAATAGTATGTCTTTAAGTCTCAAACGGTCGAAGATCGAAAAAAAAGACAATCTATCACTGTACAACCAAAGACCACTTGGCCACCCTTCTTTATGATACATATACCTCAAAAATTGCCCTTGAACACCTCAAATAAACCAACATACAACCTATAGTCAGGTTTCCATAGAACAGGGGTTGCTTCTTACTAACGTTTTATACAATATCATATAGATAATAACTTCACAAGATAATACCTGGGAGGAAGTAAGCGTTCTTGTTCAGACTTTGTTGATTCAAAGGTACGAGGGGTACAATGCTTATGAAAAATATGACTTGGCATGCTTTAAGAAGCGACTGAAAAACTCTTAATTTCTAGTCTGTAATATAACGTGTTTCATTCCTGATTTTTTTTCCTTTCCTCTCCACCATCCCTTCCTTTTCCTTTAATTAATGATATCTTACTTTATATGAAAAGGAATGTTCGGGTGATTGTCCATCTTTGTGGGGTTTGTGGGTATATGCTCTCGTATGTGTTCGTGGATTTCGTGGGGATGAATAATCATTTGAATGATTTACGCGATCATGTAACTTGCTTCATTTACTTTTGTGTGGGTGGCTGGAAGAGATTGCCGTCTGGCAAAACTCCCACCAGATTGTATTGGCAATAAAAGTGTTAAATAATTAAATAAAATACTCAGCTGAAGTATTGTATAACCTGCATTTACATCAGTTCGGATATATTGACAACGATAAAATGAAAAAAAAAATAGAATAATATTTTAGAACATTTTCCAATACAATATTTTTTAAACAATAAACCAATGATAAGCAATTATAAACATGATGAGCAATATTATATTAGGAACTGACCCCAAATATATGGTATTGCGAAAATAAAGCAGATAATCGGTTCCGGCCCCTCCCCTGGGAGGCCCTGGTCTGCCCCAGCAGACAGTATCAACTGCCTGAGATAGGCGGGATGGGATATTTGTTGGGACTTGTCTCAGGAGCGAGGGATGTTTTTATCAGAATGTTAAATACACTGGTTCTTAAACTTTATTGACAGATCATTCTTTTTTATTTTTTCTCAAATTACTTCTAAAAAAATTCAGAAATAAAAAGAGCAAAAGAGATTACAAGGCATTCTATGTATTGAAAATATATGCATAAAAATGGATTAAATTATAATGCATATAAAATGGATTAAATTATAATGCATATAAAATGGATTAAATTATAATGCATATAAAATGGATTAAATTATAATGCATATAAAATGGATTAAATTAAAATGCATATAAAATGGATTCAATTATAATGCATATAAAATGGATTAAATTATAATGCTTATAAAATGGATTTGATTATAATGTATATATCATTTGTAACGAGAAAGGAGCTTCAAAATGTGGATTTTCCAGTTGTATAAATATTTTATATTATTATTAGAGTTAAGGCATTAACATCGTGGAGGTTTAAAGACATCGTTATTTGTTTTATCAAACACTGTTTGTACCACTTTATGTTAAAAAATATTTTGAGAGTGGAAAAAACAGTGTTTGGTGAAACAAATCACAACATTTTATATTGTTTATTCTGAGTTTAGAGACGATCTCCGTGGGTTAATTGGTGGTAAAACGTTAGTGTCGACCTGAGGGTTGTGGAATTGGGGGTTGTGGAATTGGGGGTTGTGGAATTGGGGGTTGTGGAATTGGTGGTTGTGGAATTGGGAGTTGTGGAATTGGGGGTGGTGGGGGTTGTGGAATTGGATTGAAACCCATTTTTATAATGGATTTCAGTCTGTTTTATATACGCCCTCTAAAGCACCTTTCTGCATAGTTGGACAAGATTGTCACATGGTGATAAACCCACCAATTTGTACTAAATACAAAAAAAAGTGTAATATAATAAAAAACAAAATGAATCTGAAACATTTATGCGTTTTAATCAATTTGTAATATTTTGACCAAATATTTATCATTTCTTGAATCTTCGAAAAGAATATATTGGGGGTTGTGGAATTGGGGATTGTGGAATTTGGGGTTGTGGAATTGGGGGTTGTGGAATTGGGGGTTGTGGAATTGGGGGTTGTGGAATTGGGGGTTGTGGATTTGGGGGTTGTGGAATTGGGGGTTGTGGAATAGGGGGTTGTGGAATAGGGGGTTGTGGAATAGGGGGTTGTGGAATAGGGGGTTGTGGAATAGGGGGTTGTGGAATAGGGGGTTGTGGAATAGGGGGTTGTGGAATAGGGGGTTGTGGAATAGGGGGTTGTAGAATAGGGGGTTGTGGAATTGGGGGTTGTGGAATTGGGGGTTGTGGAATTGGGTGTTGTGAAATTGGGGGTTGTGGAATTGGGGGATATGGAATTGGGGGTTGTGGAATTGGTGGTTGTGGAATTGGGAGTTGTGGAATTGGGGGTGGTGGGGGTTGTGGAATTGGATTGAAACCCATTTTTATAATGGATTTCAGTCTGTTTTATATACGCCCTCTAAAGCACCTTTCTGCATAGTTGGACAAGATTGTCACATGGTGATAAACCCACCAATTTGTACTAAATACAAAAAAAAAGTGTAATATAATAAAAAACAAAATGAATCTGAAACATTTATGCGTTTTAATCAATTTGTAATATTTTGACCAAATATTTATCATTTCTTGAATCTTCGAAAAGACTATAGTTTCACATTATGGTGCCATTTTTTACATAAAAGGAAAAAATAAGTAAAATAAAAAACTTATTTTATATTTTTGTGTTCACCACAGGTTTCATTTAGGTTCACAACTAGTTTCGAAGACCACCGTCTTCTTCGTCAGGTGAATATAAACTAAGTTGCTAAAATATATTCTGTACAAGTGTAAATAACCTAATATAAAAGAGGTGAGGTAGGGGGAGTGAAGTGGGGAAAGATGTAATACAATGGTGAATGGGGCGGGGGAAAAAATATGTGAAAGTGAATGTGAATCTTTAAGACAGGGGAGGATTTTAAATTGGAAACATATTAAGCAGAGGGCTTTTATGAAAATTGGTTTGGTTATTGATGATATTTAAACTTAATTCTATAGATTTTTTAATCTCGAGAATTTCCAAATTGTCAAGATGCTATCCCCCTCGGTTTATATGTAGAATCCTCAAACCACGATTAATATCGAACGAATGGTTGTTTTCAATTAGGTGGTTAGCGAAAAATTATTGTTATTCAGGTATCTTAAATGTTCCTTAACTCGTTTTTCAAAATTTATCTTTGTCTTGCCAATATAAAAATATGAACAATCATTAAATTGTAATTTGTAAACTCCAAATTGAGTAAGTTAACTTTCCGTGTCTCTATGTATAAAAAGCTGGTCGGATATTTTTAGGCATTGTTTTGGACACCGTTTGGGCTAAATCGTTATTGATATAAATTATTCGGCGCAATTGTTTCTGTTGTATTTGACATTGGACCTTCCCAATTTTTAATTTATTTTCACGTAATTATCTTGCATATGCACTGTATATCATTTTACACTCAAAAACTAATTCAATATTTTTTCTACTTAAATAATACTCAAATCTTTTTTCAATATTTTAACCAAAGACAGAGAAATATTAAATACGGACAACGGATATTCTCGGTTCATTCAATACTTTTTTGTTATTTCGTTACAAATATTGAAATATTTGTGAGTTATTTTTTGTCATTTCGTTACAAATATTTCAATATTTGTGAGTTATTTTTACTTTTTGGTTTATATATGTAAACTTTAAATCACACTGAAAAAATATATAAACGACGCCAATTAAGGAATACTAGTTGCAACCCGTGAAATATTCACGGAAGTAAAACAAATTATACATTTTTGAAATAGCGAATAGAGCAAGATGAGCTTAAAGTTTTTTGGGTTCATTAATGTTTAAAGTTTAAAATAAAAAAGGTACATCTTGATTGATGAATTATTTTATTCTCAAACATCTCTTTGTTCACGATGTTTTGTGTATAAACATTACTGTTGTTCAATTTAAATCGTTGATCAAGTTTTCCTTGAAGACTTGTTTCAGATATATTGACTTTAATGTTTTCGCGTTTCCGACATCTTGAAAAAGCTACATATAATTGTCTGCATTCAAAAAAAGAGCATAAGATAATTAAACACAAGTAATTATAAGGTTCAATATAATAGGAAATAAATGAATTATTTAATGAATAACAATTCAAAATAAATTTACATCGTCCCCTTTTACACCGGTTCGTTCAGTATAATTTCAATCTGTTTCGAAGTAGTAAACACAAGTAATTATAAGGTTCAATATAATAGGAAGTAAATGAATTATTAAATGAATTACAATTCAAAATAACTTGGCATCGTGCCCTTTTACACCGGTTCGTTCAGTAAATTATCAATCTGTTTCGAAGTATTCTTCTCTCGCTCTCTTGTATTCAAAATTCAATTCTCGTATTCTTTCTTTGGCGACAACCGTACGGGTTTTGGCCTATTTATATTATGATTATTTAACCTCGATTAAGTAACTGTTTACTTGGTTGCAAGAATTGTTATCTAATTGTAAGTTAGTATGTAGGTGTTAACTATTTGTAACAAGTAAAATATTAAAATAAAAATAGCACGAAGGAAAGTAAAATTAAGTGAGTTCATAGTTATAATACTCGTTTATAAATTAGATTAGTTCTTAAGATATACATTCGTGTATAACTTTTTCCAAATGTTTGTATAATTAAATAAAAAAAATACTTTATTAAATTAAAAAAAGTTACTGTTGTCAAGATTATATAAAATTATAAAAAATGCGAAATTTTTGGCTCATTTTATGTACAATAATTTTACACTTAATCAGAAATTGGTCAAAGACGTTTGGAATATGTTACATGTTAATTTTACACTTAATCAGAAATTGGTCAAAGACGTTTGGAATATGTTACATGTAAATTTTACACTTAATCAGAAATTGGTCAAAGACGTTTGGAATATGTTACATGTAAATTTAAAAAAATTACTTAATTTATTTTATTTTTAAAATTTGAACCATATTTTGTGACGATTGATTCTTTTCTATTTTTTCTAATCATTGCTCGGCAGCTTGATGGGTAGTTTTTTTATGGACTGTATGTTAAAGTATATAAAATAATACATTTTTTATAAACGTCAAGTTTTGGCAGATTATTACGTCCAATGAATCGCTTCTTAATTATCTACTTTATTTTAGTAAGAAAATCTTCTATCCGTGGCCTAGTTGATAAGAAGTCTATCTTCCAGCTCAAGGGTTACGGGTTCGATTTTCATTATTACCCAGTTTTATTAATAAAAGGTTCCACTCAGGTTTTCCCTTGTGGACTTTGACATTTTTCTGGTTGGTCGAAAGAGATTTCCACTTGACAATAATTAAAAAATAAACACGAAGATGAACCATCCGCTTTGTCACTATTTACCTCCCACTTCGATAAGTTAAACATTAATTGTTAGTGCAGTGGCTGGGGATAATCGTAACTCACGCCAATGTTCTGTTCATGTTTTTATATATATTTTCACAATTTATCACTTAATAATCGTTTAAATAAAACCTTTTTTGCTCATGTGTGCCCCATATATTACACCCCCCTAACATAAAGCACCAGTCACCCTGTATACGTAATTGCTTTTCATAAAAGTTAGATGACGCAAAAAGTTGAAAAACCACCAGTAAAAGAGAAACGGTGCCGAAACTCGGTACAGTTAAAAGAGCTTTCAAAGCACGAACTCTAGCCTAAAGTATTAACTTTGGAAGAGCTTGGACTAAGTCAAAATTGAGAAGGAAATATTTACTAATTCAACAAAGCAAAAAAAGTTAAAACGATTTTTTTCCTGGTTATAAACGACGACCTCTATGGTCGCTTTGGTAAGTTGGTAAGACGCCTCTATGCTAACCTGAAGATTGCGGGTTCGAATCCCACTGGAAACCAAATTTAAAAAGAAAGGATTCCAGTATGGTTTTCACTTAACACGTTCAGTGCTGAAAACGCATATATGCGTTGATATAAACTTTGCTGGGTTTTGAAAATGCCTATCGTCGTTCTATTCCCAATTTCTTTGGGTGAATTATAAAACAAATGAGTCCAGAGTGACCTTATGGTACTATAGAGTTTGTAAGGGTTGTGTTAATGAAGTATACTATACTTGCTTTTTTTAATTTTTTAAAAGTACAGTAAATATAAAATAAATTATTTAGCAGTCAATATGTTAAGGCTACTTTAACACATCTTTTTGGTTCGTTGGAGGAGATCGCCACATGGCAGTAAGCTCTCCAGGTTGTACTGTATACAATGAAAGTGTAATAAAATAATACAATACCTAAGAAGGAAGTAATTTTGTTGAGCTAGAACGTTTTAGTTAAAGGTAGTAGAATCCTAAGCGGCTAGGAGTGGAAGGATACTGGGAGGAGACGGTAGTGACCGATCAACTTGGAGAAAAATCGTGCCTAGTGCAAAGTAAAAAGAACAACTTTCCACCCCTTACGTTTTTATTTTAAATATAATCAAGGGTAAGGCATGTTGTATTATATTTTTATATTTTGCTTTAGTTTTATATCGTAGAACCTGACAGGTTTATTACCATGTGTCAATCTCTTACAACCAACCAGAAATATATTAACGAGACCTTAAGTGGAAATTAGACTGAAAACCATGTTGGTAAAAAATGTATATCAGTAGGAATCGAACCAGAAACCCTCCGATTGGAAGACAGTCGTATTTCCAACTAAGCCAAGAAGGACGTCATGATATAAGTTTGTGATAAATAATAAATAGTTTTGTTCCAAATGTGTATCATGAGTTATGAAAGTGATATACACATGTAATAATATACAGATACTTGTTCCATGACATAAGTATTGATATTTTACGGTTCATCCATTAAATAAGTACAGTACCCGGCGGTAAGTAATACATATCGTTTGTAGAGCGTCGTCTCTGTCGCACGATACGCTAACCGCACCGTGACTACGATACCGGACTGTTAGCGCGTCGTGCGACAGAGACGACGCTCTACAAACAATGTGTATTACTTACCGCCGGGTATTTGTAGTCATAAAATATAAAGAAATTGTACTGAATGTCGGCATATTTTTCAATAACACTGGCACATGGTCCTCTGTTAATTTATTCAATACATGCGGGTTGAATGAACGCCATAATTCTAAAAAGCTAAGACAATTTACCCCCTACATCATTTAAAGCTTTTAAATGATGTAGGGGGTAAATTGTCTCAATTTCTCATTTGATGTTTTACATGGTTTACGTATACAAGGGTAGGGGTAGGGGTTGATAAGCATTTGGCTTCTTCGCGGTTAGGCTTTTCCTCTAATTGGTGGGGGGGTATCTCGATTGTGATGTTATTATGAGATGAAGCCTAACTTTATGATAACTTATCTGTGTTATTATGAAATGATCCTAACTTTATGATAACTTAACTTAATGATAACTTACGTATTATCCCCATTGCCTTAATATACTCGTATATATTTTCTCGTTCGAGAATAGGGTTTATTTTTTCACTTCAAAGTCAATAAATACCCATCTGCATGATAATAAATGAAATTGTGATAATGCCAATTAAAAGGAGTCCACTTTTAAAAAAATAAGATCAAAGGTTCAAACACCAACCCTTGTGTGACACCATGCTTAATATCATGTGAATATTGTTTCTGGTAGACAATGGATTACCTTCTATAAGACAAATATGATTGAACCCAGGCGAGGTCATTATTTGAAAACCCATATCCATCCTAAAATCTTTGCAAGAGAACAATATCCAAATGTAATAAAGATATCCAAAACGAATGCATTCACAACATAGATGTTGTACTTAAGGCGAAGAAAAGTGAGGTGTGTGTGGTTTAAACATGTGAAAATAATAAATGACTAAGCAAGTATACAAATCAAAAGTGCAGGGTGAGAATGAAATAAGTGGAATAAGAAAAACGTGACTAGATCAAGAAGATTGGATTTTAAAGTGAAAAATATGAATATTGCGTGTCACAAGATGGATATATGTGGAAAGATGTGCGTTTTGATAAATTCCCTGCCTACCCTGTAGGGTATATGTATGTTTGTAATTTCAAAGGGTAAAATCCAGCCCATATACATTGCAGTAATATCGAGTAATTTTAGGTAAAATGTCGTTACACAATTTTTAGATGTGTTCAAAAAGAGACTAGATTTTCAATAATTAAACAATCGCGTTTCAAATTTTTTTAACGAGTTCTTCATCAGATTTTTTGGGTAGACGAGTCATTATCAAGCGAGCTATCTTGCTAGTGGATGAGATATGAGTAGTAATATGTCTCATACACCGGTAAGACAATCGTTCGAGAAAAACGGTCTAGGTGCAGTCGAAACATCGCGATTTTAAACACCTAACGTTACTGAAAGATACTTAATATGTGATATATACCTTACCTTCTCGCAAAAAAAAATTTTCGAACATTATTATGTTATTTTTTAATGAAGAAAATATGTTAATTACATAACAATTTGCAAACAGGCAGTGCACGGAGTTTGCACTGCCCTGAGTAAAAGCCAAAGCCCTCTGTATAAAGTTTTAAGTGAAAATTAGGGAAATATTTCTGGAATAAATTAATAGGACTGTGTTTTGTTATAATATTTGCATTTATAATCCCGCAGACGTGGAATTTGAAATTGTAATGTTTTTTTAAAGCTTAATTTTATATTAATATTTAACTTTAGTGTTCATTTGAATAGGAATTTGGAAACTTTTGACGTTTAGAAAATTATCATTTAGTCAAGTTTGACAGGAGTACATAACCTTTGTTCGGGACCTATGTTCATTACAGCATGAAATACATTTTTTAAATTGTTATTGACGATCTCTGTACCCTAGTTGATAACATGATTGTCTTCCAGTTCGGAGGTTGCATGTTCGATTCACGTTGGACATATTTTTTTTTTAAATATTACGATTTTGTTTTAATTGAAAGACTCTTAAACATATTTCTGGTTAGTTGAAAGAGATTGTCACACAGTAAGACCTAGGCCTACTTGGTGTACTGTTTATAACGAAAGTGTATACAATACAATTATTTCACGCTATTTAAGGTAATCCCGTTTGTAATGAATCCCGGTTATTTTCCATGCAGAGTTTCAGGTTCGATTCGTATTTAAAAAAAGGTCTGATATAAAGTACTCTGATAAAAAGTTTATCTACAAACTTATTGTAACCTTTTATCAAGCAGTAGTATTGCTGATACAGAATTGCATGCTTACTCTAACGGTTTAAGACCGAAGACTCGATTAACACGACTAAAGCCGATATTTTCGGTCGGTCACGTTCTTCAGCATATACAAAACATCAATATAGATTCGTTGTAGAATGGTTGAATGACACGTTAAAAGTGTAATGAATTTGCTTTTATGTATTGAAATGTTTATACTTTGATCAAAAGAATCGGTTGTACGAGTATAGTTGTAGAGAAAGCGAAATGTGCATGCCTTGACCAAATGAATTGTATGTACGAGTATAGTTGTAGAGAAAGCGAAATGTGCATGCCTTGACCAAATGAATTATATGTACGAGTATAGTTCTAGAGAAAGAGAAATATGCATGCCTTGACCAAATGAATAATGAATTGTATGTACGAGTATAGTTGTAGAGAAAGCGAAATGTGCATGCCTTGACCAAATGAATTGTATGTACGAGTATAGTTGTAGAGAAAGCGAAATATGCCTGCCTAGACCAAATTAATTGTATGTACGAGTATAGTTGTAGAGAAAGCGAAATGTGCATGCCTTGACCAAATGAATTGTATGTACGACTATAGTTGTAGAGAAAGCAAAATGTGTATGCCTTGACCAAATGAATTATATGTACGAGTATAGTTATAGAGGAAGCAAACGGTGTATGCTACGATCGAAAGAACTGTGTTTATAGTTGTAGAGGAAGCGAAAGGTGTACACAGCGATCGAAAAAGCTGTGCATATAGTTGTCGAGGAAGCAAAAGGTGTATGCTGCGATGGAAAGAACTGCATGTATAGTTGTAGAGGAAGGGAAAGTATATTGCGATCGAAAGGAATGTATTATTGTAGAGGAAGGGAAGGTGTATGCTTTGAAGGAAAGAACTGTTCGTCTTGTTTTAGAGGAAGCAAAAGGTGTACGCTGCGATAGAAAAGTCGGGCACAGGGTTTTATATTCCTAATCCGATAGATAAGCAGCGTGATGTGGAAGAGAATATGAATGTTCATTAATATAAATTGTTACTATTTGTTAACTTTTATGAATGTTAGTTAATCTTTTTGCGCTTTATGGCAGGAAATTATTACGTTGTTGTAGCAGAACACTCACCCACCATTTTTTGTAAACTCTTAAATACATTCCATAGATTACCAAAATACCAAATCGATCGATAATTGAAAAGTTTGGGATTTAGTCGCGTCTTTTTGTGAAAGTTTTGGAATTTTACAAAAGTCAATTTTGGTGTGAGGTGTGGATTGAATAAGCGGCAGAGACCGAACATTCACCCGATGGAATGACCAGAATAAAAAAGCAGCTATGTGCTTATTTTAGTGGACATCCTGTGTATTAGTTCAATACAGTTTGAGAACGATAAATAAGTATTCAGAATACGGACGTTCTCTTTGATCAGGCGATGAGAGACTCCTGTGCACACCAATATATCATGCTACATTGTAATTCGTTTTATCAAACACTGTTTATTCCACTAAGTGGAATAAACAGTGTTTAATAAAACCAATAATAATGTCTTTAAACCTTCACAATGTTAATGCCTTAACCATAAATAATATATCATGCTACATTTTACACATTTTCATTGCGGTTCAGTTGGCGCGACTGTGAAACAAACTTCCTTATTCCCATTTAAGAGAGAATATGGAAAATATTACATCTCTCAGAATGCTCAATATCCTTTCATCCTAAAATTATTTTGGTTCCCTCCCTTATCCTATAACAAACCCCTTTCTTCTAGTTTTACCATTATTGATAAAAACTAGCTTTTTTTCTTAAATAACGAATACATATAAATTTTTTGAACAGCTCAACTATTCAAAAAATGTATCCAGGATGAGCTGATTATAGTAAATTGCTGTATATCAACAAACCCGCCAGATGTACCATGTTTAATAGTGTAAGAATTAAAATAGGTTTTTCAATACAACTAAAAATATATTCAACATTTTTTTTTCGCAAAAAGGCGTAATACTGCGGAAATCACTTTTTATATTGGATAATAAATTCAATTTGCGAATGGTTGGTCAAGTTAGAATTTTTAGCCCTGAGAAAAATCGCTTTCTCCGATTAGTAGCAAAAATGGTTTTCCCAGGACGTTTTCATTCCTTAGCCCTTTTAATTCCACGGGGGCGATTATCGGCCCCAACTGGCGTATGCGGAAAGTTTTCATACAAGTTTTTATGTTGAATAATTTTTTTTTAAATTATGAAATATGAAAATTACTTATTATTTTACACTCTACAGAGGTCTCCACAAAAAATAGGGTTTAAAACTAAATATAAACTGAGATGAAATATAAAATATAAACTACTGTTTTTTTGCCAAAAAATGCTTGGGATTTTTCGCACATTTTATGCAAAATATGCTGAGATTAAAAGGGTTAAATACATCACTATTACATTATATTTTATTACGAACTAACGGTAAAAAGGTTAATTGTTATAAATTTATTTAATTTTTTTATAATTTCACCTTACTTGAGTTTAAAAAAAAAAGATATACCATTTTTGACCTCTTTGACAAAGTTCGACATCAAAGGCAATGCGATAAAACATAATAAATATGTATAGAAAATTACTAACACTGCAAAATATTCAGAATATTTTTTGGCGACTTGTTTTTCTGATATTGATGCAAGGTTTTCCTTACCTCCAGACAGTTCAACGTTCGCAAAAATACCCTGAAAAAGATTTCGTTGAAGGTTTTTTGGTGTTAGCCATCTGTGCGGATCTGTTAAATGTACCGAAACTATAAATGAGGTAAAATAGATATCCTCTATTCAGAATATTTCGCTTTCAATGCAATTTCGGACGTTATTTCGCATGACATACTGAAATTTACGTTCACGCTTGTGACCTTTCAATATTTTGCCATTTCGCTGGACTTTGTTGGACGAATATCATTTATTCTTGGACATTAAAGAAAGGTTAATTTTTACGAATCGGGTCCAAAATATAGTACCTTTGCCCTTTGGTAATATGTTTGTTTGCCTTACAATCAAAGGTCCTGGTTGAGTGCTTCTTATGAAATAATGACCTCAAATAATCTTCTATAATTGTAAGACACAATTAAAACGAGAGTTTTGTTAAGCAAGCATAAAAGTTTAAGATATTCAAGTTACAAAAAAAATCACTAGTGTTCAAATAATTGGAGGACTTGTCGAAATCATATTACTAAGAATCCGTCGGTGACTTTTCGTTTTTCAGGAATTAGTTCATTTTCCGTTTTTCAGGAATTAGTTCAATATTTTCAGGAATTAGGGACATTAGTTCAATTTGCCGTCTATGGAATCCGTTACATCCTTTTCCAGCATAACATTTCAAGTACATCTATTCCATGTATTTCGCTTGCTCTCAGAGTCCACGTATTCACGCCGTACATATTGGTATATATATTGCGAAGACAAGAGATTTTATTTGAAGCATTTCATTGTGATCGTGATGATTTTGCTCTTCCATATATTTTAATAATAAAATGACAATTTATGTATCGTCATTTTGAGAGCAAACTCTCCTCAAGGCGCAAGAGATATCCAGTTAAGGGATTTAAATACAATGATACAAAGTTTGAAATAGATCTGTTCACAACACTTGAGTCAGTAAAGTTTCGAAGCAAAAATTTGCACAGAGTCAGGTAAACCAGAATAAATAGAATTATAACTATCACAACACATGAATTAATAAGTGTTTTATATCTCTTTTTGGAAGACACACGTATAAATTAAAACTTTCTTAAACCAGTTTTGGCATCCATCATATGCTGTGTAAGATTGATAACGTGGTATGGTATTATAGTAGGACGATTAATTAGAGTTTTTATTTCCCTTGTTTTTTTATTCGTCTTATTGTCAATAGGAGTTTTTACTCTCTTGTTGAAAGACATCAATTTACCAATTTTAACTTTCTAAGACCAGCTTTGACATATATCATGTGCTGTCAAAGATTGATAACGTTGCATGGTATATAGTAGGACGATTAATTAGAGTTTTTATTTCCCTTGTTTTTTATTCGCTTTATTGTCAATAAGAGTTTTTACTCTCTTGTTGGAAGACATAAATTTACCAATTTTAACTCTTTAAGACCAGCTTTGACATATATCATGTGCTGTCAAAGATTGATAACGTTGCATGGTATATAGTAGGACGATTAATTAGAGTTTTTATTTCCCTTGTTTTTTATTCGCTTTATTGTCAATAAGAGTTTTTACTCTCTTGTTGGAAGACATAAATTTACCAATTTTAACTCTTTAAGACCAGCTTTGACATATATCATGTGCTGCCAAAGATTGATAATGTTGCATGGTTTATAGCAGGACGATTAATTAGAGATTTTATTTCCCTTGTTTTTTTTATTCGCTTTATTGTCAATAAGAGTTTTTACTCTCTTGTTGGAAGACTTAAATTTACCAATTTTAACTCTCTAAGACCAGCTCTGACAAGTATGATGTGCTGTCAAAGATTGATAACGTTGCATGATATATAGTAGGACGATTAATTAGAATTTTTATTTCCCTTGTTTTTTTATTCGCTTTAATGTCAATAAGAGTTTTTACTCTCTTGTTGGAAGACTTAAATTTACCAATTTTAACTCTCTAAGACCAGTTTTGACATCTACCATATGCTGTCAACGATTGATAATGTTGCATGGTGTATCGGAGGATGATTAAGGGTGGATGGGGGTGAGTAGAACGAGAGGAAATGGGGCGTAGGAGAATACGAATCCTATAACTGTTGTTTGTATTCATTTGGGAAGTGTCACACGCAGACGCACGCCTGTCGCTGGAACGACCGCATTAATTTATGTGCCAGATGTGAGTAAATCCTTTGTATGGCATGGCAGTCGTGGCAAATTATTATTTTGTTTCTAGTCATATCGCTGTCTGTATTTAGGGTTTTACATGTAATTCCGCATTTCGCGGAAAAAGGTAATGAATTAAAATTTGCCCTGCTGTTATAAAATATACATAAAAAAAGAATTGTTCTTTTCATAAAATAACAATATTGAATAAAAATAATTCTTCGTTCTTTATTATGGCGGATTTAAATTAAACCTCTTTTTATGTAATATTAATTTTTGATATTTTTAATAATGGTAAAAAAGAAATGCATTTGCTACATACCGTTAGAATACATTAACTTCTGTATTTAAACTGTATAACACTTGAGCCGTGACCTAACGGTTAGCATTCGCGCTAAGCAACTCAGATTCAATTCAAGGGCGCCCCAGATTCAATTCTTAGCGGATTCAATTTCTGACTGGTTTTATTCTTTGACCGTTTTAAATCTGAATTTATGTTTTGCTGTAGTTTATTTGCTGCGAGACATCACTTTTTCAAAAAAATAACACTGAATAAAACTCTGGCTAATGTTGCCGCGTAGCGCTCAGAGAATCGAGGTAGCGAATTCCGTAGCGAAGATCCAGTAGAAGAAGAAGAGCAGGGAGAGATTCCTCTCAGGCAGTCGAAGCAGGGTAGCGGGTCTCAAGTAAAACACGGTAAAGTCGGTGGTACTGAGAAGTATTAGTGTATTTCCAAAATCAGGGGGCCCTCTATATTAATGGTTAGTCGGCCGTCACAAGCGCCCATTGCCCGCGAAATACAACAACTTTCGGGGTTCGGGCCCTGCTTACGCCGACTGGGCCCCGACCTACTCCGATCGCACCGCCCCACAAGTCACTTATTTCCAGTGCGGTCGCGAACGCGATCGGAGTCAAACAAACATACATTTTACATATAAAATAGCAGACATTTACATATACAATGATTATACAAATACAGGAACATATACAAATATTAGGGTGAATTTCCCTCTAGATCTACACGGCATTGTCTATCTCATCATACCACATACACACACACACAAGGGTGACGCTACACGTCCGATACAGCATGTATGTATAAATATTTACTTTCAAGAGTTTATAAATAGAAACTTCTCTTAATTGGATATTATTTTTTTTAGTAACCCAATTAACAATTTAGATCATTTTAATAGAAAGGCGAACCATTAAATACAAGTACGACTACATACAAATGCAAAAAAAAACCATTTTATGGAAACAGCGAACCAGTTCACTAGGCAAAGCCTGTGTTGAAATAGCCTCATTTGGTAATGAAATAAAGGCGAAGGCCCTTTATAAAGTCGTCGTAAGTTTCTTCAACAAGTCTTTTTGTGGAAGAGGCGAAATAGGGGAGAAATATTTTCGGGAATACAAAATCCGGTGACTAGATGAAAAACTTGTTAGGGAATTGTTCAAGGCAAATAAAGAAATGGAATACAATATATCCCTAAAGTTATATTTCCAGCATTTACATCTGAACTTTTCCACTCCAAATCAAAGCGCAGTTTATGACGAATATGTAGGAAGGTTCTACTAGAATATTATTACCTTGGAAAAATATACGCTAGATAATACACTTCAAAAACTTTTTGTAAAAGGAAAAATACAAATAAAAATTATAATTATGTGTTTTCGCATTGTAAAAGCTATTATTAATTAATTTGGTATTTAAATTGTAGAACTTCGTTTTTAAGTATAATTATTTAACACTGAAATAATAAAAACTGTTACTCTTTACTCAAGCGTCAGTTTGACAATATTTTTGTAAAGTAAAGCAGGCCTGTCACTTTAATTTAAGTTTATTGGGTACATTTATTTCACATTTAAGTGTTGAATCATTATGCATAAAGATTATTGATTTTTACGTAAAAAGGAAAAATAATTAAATAAAAAATAAAAAACTTATTTTACATTTTGTGTTCATCACAGGTTTAATTTAGGTTCACAACTAGTTTCGATTATATTGGCAAGCTAAAAAGGAATGTTGAAAAACGAGTTAAGGAACATTTGAGATGCCTGAACAACAATAATTTTTCAGAGTTCGCTAACCACCTAATTGAAAACAACCATTCGTTCGATATTAATCGTGGTTTGAGGATTCTACAAATAAACCGAGGGGGATTTCATCTTGACAATTTGGAAATTCTCGAGATTAAAAAATCTATAAAATTAAGTCTAAATATCATCAATAACCAAACTAATTTTCATAATATCCCTCTGCTTAATATGTTCCCAATTTGAAATCCCCCCCTGTCTTAAAGATTCACTTTCACATTTTTTCCCCGCCCCATTCACCATTGTATTACATCTCTCCCTACTTCACTCCCCCTACCTCACCTCTTTTACATTAGGTTATTTACACTTGTACAGAATATATTTTAGCGACTAAGTTGATATTCACCTGACGAAGAAGACGGTGGTCTTCGAAACTAGCAGTGAACCTAAATTAAACCTGTGTTGAACACAAAAATATAAAATAAGTTTTTTATTTTACTTATTTTTTCCTTTTATATAAAAAAAATAGCACCATAATGTGAAACTATAGTCTTTTCGAAGATTCAAGAAATTATTGGTTTTTGTTCCAAGTTTAAAACTAAAATATATTTGCATGTAAATAAATCGTTTAAAGTGAACATTTGTTACAATCATCCCGTCAAAAAAGAAACTTAATAGGGCAATTTCATTTAGTACATAAAATATTGATAGTCATTTTTAATTCGTTGTACAGTACTTAATTTCCTACAGTCTTTTTCATATATTATTCGTAAATTAGTAAAATTGAAGCTGTAAAATGTATAAATTTTACGGAATATTATTTATTTTTATTTATTGAACAATTTCATACAAATACATCTAGCGGGCTTATTGCTTTAATTTTTTTCCGAATGTAGTGTATTGTATTACACTTTGTATACAGTATAACCTGGCGGGCTTATTGTTATGTGGCGATCTCTTCCGACCAACCAGAAATATGTTAAAGTGACTTTAAGTGAAAACCAGACTGGAAACCTCTATTTTTTTAAAACGGTTTCCAGCCGGATGGGAACCCGCAACCCCCGGGCTGGAAGACAAATGTGTTACCAACTAGGTTAGGGAGGTCGTCCAATCAACCAGCTTTTGGGTCAAAATTATTATCGCTATTCGAGACCGTGTCTTAAACTAAATAAATAAAAATAATATTTGGAAAATGTAATGAAAGACTTTAACTTAGTGTATGGAAAATAATATTTGAAAAAAAATTACTCAATGGATTAGGAATGGAAATTATAATATATGTGTGAAGAACGAGGAATATTTTGAGAGAAATAATTTTTCTTTAGTTCATTCTTAAATATCGATTAAGAATGAAACATTTATGATTGAGCCAGAAAGATCGTTTCTAAATGAAGCAGAGTGCATCCGATAAAGTAGATTACGTGCGATGTGTTGGTATACAAAGGATTCTGCCGTCGCCAGATCAAAGGTACAGTCCATGCTTTGAAACAAAAATTAAGTTATTGGTAAGTACTGAAGACTGCTTAGATAAAGCATCATACCAACCAAAAAATTGTCTTTTAATTTTCACCAAGTCGTTTGATATAATAAAAATTGTAAAAGACCTACGCTTACAGATTTCGATTTTATTAAAAAAGGTAAACTAGTAATATTTTATGTAACATACAGGTATTTTAAAATTGTCTTCGTGGCATGGTTTCATAGTTGTGAATCCCCTCGCTATTCCAATGTCAATATCTCGAACTGTTTTTTCACGTCAATAATGTGATCTTCGGTGAGATAACAGCTCGATCCTAGACGCGCACTCCCTCGCGCACACGTCACATACATGTAGATCCAGCTGACGCAAGTTCATGTCATGCTGACGCATGTTCACAGCACGCTGACGTCTTGTTTCTTATACGTCTAATTCTTGAGGCACTATCAGACTGAGAACAGAAAGTTTTCCACTTCCCACGATCTTGAACCACTTACTTCCAGTCTTCAGGTTAATGACTTCCGCAGACTCTCCTTATAGCGCTTTCTCTGCCTAACGATCGCTTAGCTTGCCCATTACTTCTCCTTATAGATCGTATGTTATCACCCATGTTCACCTCAATTTTGCCTATTCAAAATTTTTTTCTATAGGTTTACAGGTGGCGCCATACAAAACGGATACATTTGAGGCATTACCACTCCAGTGGATTAGATTCGGCGAAGGGAACGCTGGAAGAATATTTCCAGGCTCCGAATGTCCTTCGTGTAGTGAATCCAAGTTTCCTTTCTAGGGATTCTTATTAACAGCCTTATTTGACTAACCGGTTTTCTGTTATTTTTACATCCAAGAAAACGGTTATTAAATAATATATGTTAAGGATTCAACTTTACAAACAAGTAAACTGCGGAAATTCCCCACCCCTTTGTCTACAACTATTTAAAATGAGTGTCATTCTGCAGATCGACATTGTTTTGTGTATTTATTTGTTGACGCGCCGAAGGTATCTCCATACTTCAAACTCTTATTTAAGGAAATAAAATTTATGGTAGGATTATTCCTATATTCTGAATGCTCACAATATGATACGTTTATTAATTATTGTTGTTTGTCATAAGATGGCGTTAGTTAACCAACGTCAAAATGGTCATAAAAATAACTATTGTAAAACGCAATAACACGTCATTATTTTAAGCTATGATCAAACGCCGCACCAAAAAGTAGAACAGTAATGTCGTTGGATATGTTTAATTTTTTTAAAACCGGTTAACTGAATTCAAATAACCGGTTTTGGATTATTTTGAAATTGTCCAAATAACAGGTTAACCGGTTTTGGATTATTTTGAAAATTTTCCAAATAACTGGATAACCGGTTTTGGATTATTTTGAAATTTTCCAAATAATCGGTTAACCGGTTTTGGTATACTTTAGTTTGGAAGCCACCCATAGATAAATATGTGAAGGAAGGTCTAACTTTGTGGCTGGAGAAAATAATGATGCATTGCAATATGCCTGTCAGGTTACTTTTTTACAATACAACACAACATCGCGTACACAATTTGGAAAATGTCCCCTTATTTCGATGAAAAATAAAAATAAATTATGATTGTGCTCCCCAGCCGCAAAACCAAATATCCTGAAGTTTAGATTAATTTTCAAAGAATTTATGTGTTGTTCTCATTTTTTTTTGGAGCCATAAAAAGTGTTATGATCAAGAAACTTTTTGATATTGAGGAGGCGTTTCCTAAACCGTTAAAAAGTTTCCTCCCAATTTCTCAACTTTTCTAGCCGTGCTAGCAATTTTAGGGTTTCTTACTAAAGAAAAGCGTATTTTTAAATTATTTCTTTACATATAATAAATACAAGATAATTTTAACCCTTGAATAGCTTAAAATATTTGAAAAAAACATTAACAAAAAAAAAACATCATTGCCATTATTACGTTAAAACCATTTAAGGGCTAGAATGGATCCGTAAGTTTCAGTATATCTTGTTATGTCTTCCTAATCATGTTTTCTTTTTTAATATTCACTCCTGACGATGTGGGCTAAAAAACATCTGATGTCCTCGCGGCCGGGCTTGCTCTATATTGGTGGGGTGTATCTCGGCCGAGGGGATGCTGTAAGATGAGCCTAGACCTTTTGAAAGCTTCTATTTTAAATGTATTTATCGTGAGGTTTATGTGCGATTTTGGAATGCATTTATATATGTACTCGTACATACTATGTTGCTATCAATAAAGCTATATATATTTATTCTCTCAAAATATCTCAAATTTACCAAATTCTTCCATTGACCCAGTGCTCTTTGTATGATATAAATTAGTTTTTTAAAACCTTTAATCAATAAATCACAATACCGAATTCTAACAAGTTCATCTCAGATAAGACACACTACATATGTTAAGAGTGGCGTGAACAATTAGGGATAGTAATTTGTTAAATCAAACACTGTTTATTCCCCTTTATGTAATGGTATAACTCTACCTGTTTCAAGGCTTTCACCTGATCATTAGGGGAGAACCAACAATACTTGTTTGTGCTCACCTGATGATTAGGTGAAAGCTTTAAAATAGGTAGGGTTATACCGTTACATAAAGTTGAATAAACAGTGTTCGACAAAACAAATTACAACGATTTAAACCTCCACAATGTAACCCGACTATAAGGCGAAGTTTTTATTTAAAAATGCGACACGTGAATACGGGGGTCGCCTTATATTCGAGTCACAAACATAGTGGGTAACAATAAATTCACTAGAAAAATGGCAACATTGTAATGAAAGCGTTTAAAATGCGTCATTGTTTACTCATAGCCTGTGTGTAGTAATGTCTGGCAGTTTTTGAGGTGTTTTTTTTTTACTGTGCTTCGTTTTGCATCTTTACTACCTAAAAAAATATTATGACTGACCATATCGAAAGACGAGGAGCTCAAAACAATCATGTGAATCAAGAAATACGCAGAAGCTATGATTCCAATTTTAAGGTTATGGTGGTGCGTGCTGCAGAAACAACCAACAACTGTGCGGCTGCCAGACAATTTGGTATCACGGAAAATAATGTTAGACGTTGGCGTTTACAAAAAACATGACTTGATAAATGAGCATTCCTCAAGAAAAGCATCATATTTCTAATGAGACCATCATCAATGGGTTTAAAAAAATGTTGCATATCCAATAAAATGGACGGTGCTCAAGATGATATTTTGTGGGAAAATATGATTGAGGATTCCGAAGACGATAAAATCATTGAAGATGAGACTGTTGCTGAGGATGCTAAAGCCATATCTGAATCTGACTGATCTGATTAGCTACTGTGGTTGGACTTTTTTATTTCTTCTTTTCATAGCTTTGATGTATGAGAATAAAATGTGGGCGTGGAAAAGGTGACTGAATCAATCTGAATAAATGCTGCAGAAATGTATGAATTAAGAAAAATACAAGGGGGTGATATTACGTAACAGATTAGGGATGATGTGAATTGAGGCTGATGTGTTGTGTAAGACGAAGAAAATGACGCTGAAATAGTTTAAGCATTTGGAGCGAATGAATGAAAAAAACTATCAAAACAAATCAATCAATCAATGGCACTACAGCCCATTGTGGGCCCTGGCCTCCTCCAGCAGTCGTCGCCATTCCCTCCTATCCTGGGATGCATTCCTCCAGCCACTGATGCCAATCACGCTTGTATCACTCTGCACCCCATCCATCCACCTGAGCTTTGGTCTATCAAAACAAATATTCAGTACAAATGTGAGCGGGAAGCTAAGAAAATTTAGTTGGATCAAGTGAATTACATTCTGAAAGAAGGAAAAGTAGAGAGCCAGAGTAATCTAATAAGTTGTTTGGTAAGGTGAATGAATGTAGAAGAGGATAAGGATTTGTGTCGAGATAAGATAATCTGGCACTTTATAATCTCTGTCTAACCTAACAGGGAAATACCGTGATGGTATATACGAGTATGTATGTATTTACATAAGTGTGACGTTAATAAAATTGGATGTGTTTATGAAAGTACATTTATATTGGAATAACGCAGAGGGATTTTGTCACTAGGATACATGAACAAAGTAAACAAGCTTTTAAAATAGAAGCAAAAATTAACTTTTAAAATACGTAAACCTTATTTAAGAGTCCAATTATAATCTCAAAAAAAGATGATGAATAACAATTTTTACTTCCAACTTGATTTGAATTGTTTTTATTTTTTACTGAAACGAATGAAAAGTTTAATCAAGATTTTTATTAATAATATGCAATCCATCCATGTAAGGATGGTTTGTGCCTTTAATTTCGTTATTTAATATGAAAAATATTCTGAATTTCATAGAGTCCTGTTATTTAATTTTATTTAATTTTATTACAATGTATGGTCTTTTATCGACCATTAAAAAACGTTTCAAAAGAAAGCTCGAGGAAGAATTTTGAGTTTGTATGATTATAAATACAACTTGTCACAAAAATTATAAACATTTACCTAAAATATATTAAAAAAATGTCGAAATGAAGTACTCAATGTATACCAAATAACAAATTCATAAAATAAAAATTTGAATTAGGTCAAAACTCAGGCACTTAAAAGCCTTAACATACAAAAAGAAATAAAAAAAACATTATAGAAAATAATAAAAATATACATTTAATCAATCCACTCTCAACACAAAAAATAAAATTGACACATTATAGATAATATATTGACCTGTATTCAATTAAAATATTTTTCTTGACGGAATAATGGCGGTCTGGTTAGTAAGACACCGGTCTCCAACCCGATGGTTGAAGGTTCAGTTAAAAAATGGTTTTGTCAATATCTATCTAGTTGATCGAAAGAGATTATTACTTGTATATAATTATTATTTTCGCCGTATGTATCTGAAAAAAAGTATATCTACGAGGAAAGTATTTTTTAAGGTATCGAAAATAAAAAATTCTAAATAGGGAATTTAATTCAATGGAGTAAAGACATTAATTACACAAACACACCCAAGAAAAGGGATTCCCCTGAGATAGAGAAGGCACTTTAATTATCTCAATGCTCATGTGAGAAAATATACACTTTAAAGTCAAATAACCACATGCTCGTATATAATATATAGTAGGGTTACTTTTAAGTTTGTTTCTTTACATAGCATTATAAAAAAATAGTAGTCCAGAAATTTATATCTTATTTATGATGGTCAGGGAAAAAAATCGTTATTCACTTAATTTCAAACGTGTTGAATGTATATTATTAAGAAAGGTAGATTAAGGTTAAGCGTATTATCATCCACACAGAAGGTATATAACAAATATTCCCAAAGTGGTCTATATGGACCCCCAAGGGTCTATTTCGACTTGCAGGGGGTCTATGTCAGCGAGAAAAGAAAATGGGGGTGCACGAGATGTAAATGGTGGTCCACGTGAGCGGATTCCATTTAAGCAGACCATCATCAATATTTAGGCGTTCCGTAAATGTCTTATTACACCTAACACAGATTGTGTGTACATAATACTTATATTAGACATAGAAAATACTTATATAAAGAAATCGAATGCAAATAACTGAACGTGGAGATTTAAGACTATTCATCACTAATTTGAAGCCAAATATTGAACCATTACTATCAGAGCATTAGGTTCATCCCTCTCATTAACAGTATTATTTGTGTATTAATTTTATGTAAGAACTTAACAAGGTTTAAATTTGTTTCGTTCCAAAGCCAAATATTTACTTGCATTTTGTGTCTTTTCAATAAAAGTGTGATTAAAAATTGTACATGTTTTTCTTTTTTTCAAATTGTCCACTCCACAAAAAACCTTATCAAGGTGTTCACAGCTCTGGTGTCAGCTGTCAAAAACACATTTGAAGTTAGTAAGTTTAGGAAAATTCAATATTATACAGGCAGTGGGTCTACGGAAAACAAAAGAATCGGCAAGTAGGTGGGGGAAGTCTACGGGGCGAACAAGTTTGGGAAACTATGGTATAAAAGAACAGAACACCAGACTTTCCTTTCTCAAAACACATCTCTCGTTTCTTTCACACCCATACACTATATTACACAACTACGATTTCTCATAATTTTTGCATTTTCTACTTTCATAATATTAAATTATTAAGTTGATCCAACCATATTTTTCTAGTCTTTTATAATGCTTGTCACTCACATTTGTATCGTATGTTTGTTTCCTTAGTTGTTCTTCATTCACTCGTCTTATGTGCACAAAGAGTGAGTGAGCTCTTCAGAGTGATCTTATTTATCTTAAGTTATGATTCTATAACATCTTGTAGCTTATATGAAACTGATCAATAAATTCTTATAACCCTATTAAGTAACATACAAATACCACACTCAAGACTTACCATAACGAATGACTGCTGCAAATTAAACTTGTCTATCGTAACTTTGAGTTTGGTCTGCACAAGTGTAGAAATGCAATAGCTTAAATACAATAAACCAGTGTCTGTCAAACTTTTTTACTTCACGGCACACTGGTGAATGGGATTTGTTCCGCGGCACACCAAATAAAAATGCCTTAAAAAAGAAAATGTACCTTATTAGTATGAATAAAGGAGATTATGGTGTAGGTAACAAAATATTTTAAAATTTTATCAACATGTACATAGATGGTAATAAATTATTTTTTAACCTAGCGAGTTAATTGCCATGTGGCAATCTCTTCCAACCAACCAGAAAGATGTTTTTATAGGCCCTAAGTGTTAACTAGACTGAAATGCTATTTTAAAAAATCTGAGTTCCAGCGGGGATCGAACCCGCAACCTCCGGATCGGCAGACAAGTGTCTTACCACCAGGCCACGGAGGTCGTAAGTTTATTAGCGAGAAGGATGCAATTGATTTTTAAAAATAATTCAGTCAAAACGCGGCTCAAAATTAGATTAACAATCTGTAACCGCTCTCGTTTTTTTTATTTCATTTCCACGAGCGCTGAAAAACCAAATTCGCAAAGACACGACGATCCAAATGGCAAGATAGATTTAATTGCTGTTGTAGCCAATCGAGGATATTGACTCAAAAGCGATAGCAAAAATGCTGACAACTCTAGCTCAGAAAATGAGGCTTTGTGCACAGGGTCGTTTTTTAGATCTATTAAAATTTCCTCCTCTGTTAGTGTCAGGTGTGTACCGTCGAATCTCGCGAATGGATTAATGTCGCGTCGATCACTATGTACGAACGTGACAAATATTTATTTGAATATGTAGATGTTGAATTTATTTAAACTTGAAAAAAAATTAAATGAATAGGCATTATTTAAAATGAACAGTTTTGAGACTTCTTCCTTCGCGGCACACCCTGAGACTTCTTGTGGCACACTAGTGTGCTGCGGCACACAGTTTGGCAGACACTGCAATAAACCAATGCGTGCATAGGCGTTTTGCATCCACAAGATGGCTAACAAACCTACTATATGCCTATCATCCTTACACAAAAAAAATTTACCGACTAAAGTTTAAATAATCTAAAATTACGATAAAAACACATTAAAGGCACCGTAGAAATTGTAATATGACTTAAGTATCATTTTTAAATAATAATAATTATGAGTTAAAATGAGAAACAAAAAGTGCATGTTATTTTTTAACGTAGTCCACCCAAAATAACAAGATTTATTTAATCGAAATTTAATTTAATTCACAACACAAGTGTCTTTTTGTGCCATTCTATAAAATAAATGCTTCTAAATTGATTAAAGTTTCAGCTTATCCAGTATCCAGATTATTCTATAGGACTAATTGTATGGGGGCTACCAAAGTTCATAGAACGTACAACTGCAGCATTATTCATCAAGTCAAAATTACCCCACTGGGGATAACCGAAGAAAATGTGGTAATAGTTTCTTCAGGCTACAGTTAAAGGCTATTAAATAAATGTATCGAGCTTAAAAAGCTTCAATATCGTATATTTCTTTTCAGTAATTTTATTTCTCAGATGATGAAAGAGTTACGAGTGATATCAAATGGCGTGTAGCGATAGAAAACAAAGTCAACGTGGCACTAAAATATATAAAATCGCACTAGACGGCATCAAAAACTGTTAAGATCATGGCTCGCAACAATATTATCGTATCAACTTTAATGTATATAATCGAGGTGCATAGCCGTGCGGTAACGCACTGGACTTTAGTGCGGAAGGTTATCGGTTCGAGCTTCTCGCTGTGTTACTCCCCCCGAACGACACAGGCATTTTTTCCGTCTAATGTTCGGGGGTATAAGGATACTATAAATAAATATAGGTTTATTGACAGCAACATAGTATGTACAAAGTATATTTAAATAACGCTTCTAAAACACATAAATTGCAGATAGTACATTAAATACAGAAGCTATAAAAAGGTCTGGTCTCATCTAATAACATCCCCTCGGCCAAGATACACCCCACCAATATAGGGTGAACCCAGCCACGGGGACACCAAATGTTTTTCAGCCCACACCCTTTTCAGCCCATACCTATGACTTCGGTCATAACTGTTCTTTCAAAAATAGGGGGGGAAAACATGCCGATGTGCTCCGATTATCTAACTTTAAGTGTGCCATCGGATCCAGTACACCGATGTGACCAGTGAGTTTGCTGGTATGCAATAGCTCACTCACTTAAAGAGGAGAAAAAAAAAGAAGAAATAAACTAAATATCCACTGCGAAACTTCGCTTTTCAACCAAATTGACGTTGGAATAGCGAGGGGATCCTCGACTACGAGGCCCAGCAACGACGAATGTATGAAAGTGAATAAATTATGAAAGAAGCTTATTAAATGCTGTATAAATGTGTGTAATTAGAAGAATACATGAAGAATATGACTTAAAGTTGATGTATTAAGTAAGATTAAGATGAACACTCTGAGATGGCTTGGATATGTAACATAACATAGAACAAAGAATTAAGAAAGACAAGACAGTGCAAACATGAGTTGAAGGTGGGGTAGAGGAAGACCAACAAAAGTATAGAAGAGTAAAAGGTATGAAATTTTGTATGAAGGGAATGTAAAAAGTTAAGAAAACGTTGTGATGGTATGTACGAGTATGTAGTTATAACATAATTTTGGTGGTAGCCTCAGGATATGTAAACAACATATATTTTTTGATTTATTTATAATATACTCATAACATACTGTGTTCTAGATAAATAATTTTTGGGTCAAATAATATGGGCCATATTGTTTTTTCTCTTGAAAGTTTCATAAATTATCTTCATAGTCTTGTTGCTGACGGAACTGAATGGATGATTTGCCTCTACACTCCTAGTTCTGAACCATGATGAACGCAGTACACAATAAGGAACTAGTCATCTCTTTGCTTTGGTCTATCCATCTTGCTGGATGCTGTCCTCATGTCCGCCGACCATTATCACTTTCAGTCACTACCAGCATCTTTGAACTGTTTTTATCTATTCTAGCGATATTTCCGAAGAATAGAAATATCGTCTTCTTGTATGTCGTTGACAGTTTTTGCTTGGTCTGTAGATTTTTAAGGATAGACACATTGGTATGCCTTGCAGCCCATGAGATGATGTGTAGCATTCGGCGACAACATTACATCTCGAAAACATCCAGAATAACTCTTACATTATTTCTCAAAGTCCATACTTCTATAATACTTTATATAGTGCTATAGATAAAACTAGAGTTCTCCCCACATGAATTTTGGTGTTGAGGAGTAAAGATTGATTCCTCATAATTTTATAAGGTTGACAATTGCAGATTTACCCTTATAAATTTGCCTTCAAATCTCTGCTTCAAGTGAACAAGACTTTGCAAAGCAATATATTCCAGGGATGTATTTTTATGTTTCTATGAGTTTTTAAATAATAAAAAAAAATGTTATTTATTTTTATCAAACACTGTTTATTCCACTTTTTTGTTAAGGTATAACCCTACCGGTTTCAAGGCTTTCACCTCATCTTCAGCGGAGCGCAAACAAGACGAGCCTTATTTGCGCTCCCCTGAAGATGAGGTGAAAGCCTTGAAACCGGTAGGGTTATACCGTCACAAAAAAGTGGAATAAACAGTGTTTGATAAAAATAAATTACAATGTCTTTAAACGTCCACAAGGTTAATGCCTTAACTATAAACAACATAATAAAAAAATGTTTTACGTTTTTCTTCACCCATCACCATATTGTACTATAATACGCCTTCATTGTATACGGCACTGCCTAGTGAATTTATTGCTACGTAGTAATAATCTCTTTCAACCAACCAGAAAATTTTTAATCTGAGATTGTATGATCATATCACTTCATACCAGAAGGCGCTGAATTGGTTGAACGTGATAAATAGACGCTTAATTCACATATTATCTCTATTATATAATATCATCAACTGTTCCGCCGCTCCCTCTTATCTCGCTGAAAAATTTCAGCGTCTTTCCGATCATGGACTAGCACTGCGCTCAGACAGAGATTGTTTATTGGTTTTCTCAGTTCACCGCTCTTCTTTTTTTACGTCTTCCTTAACTGTCCATGCAGTGAAACTCTGGAACCAGTTACGAATTAATATTAAACTTGCTCGATCCTTGGCATGCTTTAAGAAGCGACTGAAAAAACTTTTAACTTCTAGTCAGTGATATAACGTATTTCATTCCTGATTTTTTTTCCTCTCCATCATTCTTTCCTTTTCCTTTGATTGATATCTCCAGTAATATGTTTATGTCCATAAATTACATAAATATGAATAATCTTCACAATATTTTTTATGATCATGTAACTGGCTTTATTAACTTTTGTAAAGTTGGTTGAAAGAGATTGCCACCTGGCAATAAACCCGCTAGATATACAATGAATTGAATAAATAAAGGCGTTTGAACAAACTTGTGACAACTGGGATGATGAACTAAAGTCGCCTCAGGAGCGCGTCAGTAGTTGTTGCTAAACTGAATGACAGAGTATTCTACAGCAGGGACATCTCCCAGTCTACAAAGATATCAGTCTACAAGGCTATTGTACTCTCCAAACTTCTCTATGGGCCCGAGATTTGGGGTCCCTATAGAATACACATTCGAAGACTTGAAATGCCTTACTAACGTTTTCTTCGAATCCATTGGACAATTTATGTCACACATGAATTGGTCCGGCGATGCTCTAACTGTAAGCCTGTAGATCAAATATTCCTAAAGTGGTCTATATGGACCCCCAAGGGTCTATTTCAACTTGCAGGGGGTCTATGTCAGCGAAATAAGAAAATGAGGGTGCACGAGATGTAAATGGAGGTCCACGTGAGCGGATCCCATTTAGGCAGGTCATCATTAATATTTAGGCGTTCCGTAAATGTATTATTACACCTAACACTGATTGTGTGTACATAATACTTATATTAGACATAGAAAATACTTATAATAAAGAAATCGAATGCAAATCACTGAACGTGGAGATTTAAGACTATACATCACTAATTTGAAGCCAAATATTGAACCATTGCTATCAGAGCATCTGGTTCATCCCTCTCATTAACAGTATTACTTTTGTATTAATTTTATGTAAGATTTTAACTAGGTTTTGATTTGTTTAGTTCCAAAGCCAAATGTTTACTTGCATTTTGTGTCTTTTCATTAAAAGTATGAATAAAAATTGTACATGTTTTTCTTTTTTTACAATTGTCCACTCCACAAAAAACCTTATCAAGGTGAACAGCACCGTGTCAGCTGTCAAAACACATTTGAAGTTAATAAGTTTAGAAAAATTCAATATTAGGCAGGCAGGGTGTCTACGGAAAACAAAAAAATCGCCAAATGGTCTACGGGGCCAATTCGTTTGAGAAACAATGCCGTATATAATATAATTGTAAAGGCAAATTGTAAATTGCGATGGACCGGACATGTGATTTGCATCGGTCATCATAGGCGCCTAAAACGCGTCTTGTACGGGGAAGGAGTGGGCAAGTGAAGAGTTGGTGGGTAAAGAGCGTTATAATCACAGTCCTCGAGTGTTGCTGACTTTGAGTGGGGTCCCTGAAGACAGAGAACAGGTGGCTTAGGACCACGGAGAGTGGAGAGCCATCTATTCTTGGACTCGTGGCATCTCAACGGATATATATGTGAGAAACAATCGCGAGCTGCGATCATGTGTCAGCATTACCAGGCAACTCAGCAGAATTTACATGTATGTGACATCTGCGGGACGGAGTGCGTATCAAAGATCGGGCTGTTTTTTTCACAGAAGATCACACGATCCACGTGAAAGAGCAGCTCAAGATTGACGTTGTAGTGGCGAGGGGATCCTTGACTACAAGGCTCAGCCATGACGAAGTGACAACTTGATTTTTTTAATAAATCTTTACACCAACTGAAATCGATACCAGGAAAGGCAAGACATGTATCTTACTAACTAAGCCACGAAGGCTGCAAATCATATGATCAATTAATTTATTTCAATGCCAATGATGCAAATAAATAAGAACTCTTGTTTTGTATTCAGATATTTGAAGTTTTGAAACTATCAAAATATTATAGATTAGCTTAAAAGTTTGATAACCAGAAAAACATATTGCGGAGTAACAACAAAATAAAATGTGTCCTAAAAATGTATATACACTTTTCACCGTACCGTTTGCGTCAACTTGGATTCGTCATACCAGGCATTCATAAAGAGTTTAGGGATGAGGAAAACTTTTATTTCCAGCAATATGGTGCCCCCCGTACCCCTATCATTGTGACGTGAGGGATTATTATGTTAAAATTTGGTTGAAAAGACATAGAGGTTGCATTAAATACCCCCCGCGATATCCATACCTCTCGTCAATAAACTTTTTTAAAGATACTAAGTTTATAGCACAAACTGGCAACAATAAATTAATTGAGAGCAGCCATTCAAAGATAATGCGCCCAAATACCCAAACAAACTATTCGTGATGTTGGCGATTCTACGTTAAAGAAAATAACCATCAATTTGAGCATTTGCGATGGTTAAAAAAGTCAACGTTCTTAAATTTGAGTTAAAATATATAATAATTATTTAAACTCAAATAAAATTTTGAGTTAAGATAAACTTTAAATACTGAACTTATAATCATTGCAAGTGTTTTTGGGACAGCCTGTTTTAGATCGTATCGGAATTGAATATCCCGTTTCAGATACAGTAATGTTCAGAATAAGCCGAAGGAAAGACTGATTAATCAAACAACGGGTCAATTTGTTAAAGATTAACTTCCCTTGCCACAAAAGGGGGGATGCCGAGAGCGAGAATCCATCTTTATGGACTTATTATTTGATTATTTCCCCAACCAACGTCTGAAAGAGATGCTCCGGTTTGATGGGATCTTTCAGGCGCCACGTTTAACGAGCGTTTTATTTCAAAAATATTACTTTTATGAAACATTTTCACAGTCAAGTAGGTGTCTGTAAGGTTTTCTATAGGGGAAACATACAGACTTTTCTTATCATCACTAAATGATTAATATGATTTTTTTCATAAGGAGTGCTTTTTTTTTAATGGCTATTAATTCAAATTTGGGTGTTCCAGTCAGAAAGCAATTATAAATTGATTACGTTAATTAAAAATATGTGCAAGATACGCTTTTACTATAAGCTAGCAGTATTTTATTGAGAATGATAACACGTTTTTCAAATATGCATATGAATTTTATGTGTTTTTCATAAATATAACCTTTTTTAACACTTTGCAAACGAAGGGAGAAAGTTTGTAAAGAGCTTTCTAATATTGTTAACTATATGGTTATTCGTCAAAATTACATACATACATACCATTTCCGTTATAAGCACAGGCTTCCGAGGCATTATCTGTTGCCTGACTAGTCCATCTACAGTATTAGCTGGGACGACCAAGGTCTGAGTGAATGTGATGGAATACAAGTAGCCTGAACGAGTGGACTTGCTCTTGCTAAATAATTAGTTGTAAGAATTGTTATCTAGTTATCAGTAGTATGTAGATGTTAAATATTTCTAAGAGTTCATATATTAAGATTGTAAAAAATAAAAATTAAATGACACGTAGGAAAATAAGATTAAGTAAGTTCATAAATTACAACATAAAATAAGATTAGTCAAGTAATACATTTGTATATACTCGTATGTATAGCCTTAACAAATATTTGTACCAAATATTACTTTGTTTAGTAAAAAAATTAAAAAATACCATCTCCCAATTTCCCTATCGGGGTTGGCAGAGAAGACCGAGTGTCAGAGTTTCCTATCTCGATACACATTCATCGCATATTCTATGATATATTTTTATAAATTCTCATACTACTCCAAAGATTTTTCTGACTTTTTAAAACTCGTTTGAAAATATTCACTTGATACAACCGTATTTTAATTTGTTTTTACCTCTCTTACGCCTTTTACTTCTATTTGCATCAAAAGTAGACCTTCATGAAATGTTTTCTTTATCAAATGTTCTTTTGTAGATTGACGGCACCGGTACAAAGAACTGTAACATAGGCAAATGGCTGCTACGCAATGCTCGGAGAATTCGGGTCACGTTCAGAGGCGTAGACCATTGAAAAGGTAGCGTGGTGAAGATATTCCTCTTAGGTATAGCAGGTCTCAAGTAAAACATAGAGTGAACTGAGAATATAAAATTTATTTCTGAAAGGGACCCCTCTTATGAACGGTCAGTCGGTCATCGCAAGCGCTCACACCTCGCGAAATACAACAATTTTCGGGAGTTTTGCGCAATGCTTAGACCAACCGGTCAGCGATCTAGTCTCGACGCCCGTCCATAAGCCTACTTTTCCACAGCAGTCGCGATGCCACGCGGACCCAAACAAATTTACATATCAATATATCTATACACATTAATTTCGAATTGTAACCAAATATCAAACACAAGAAAATATATCAATCATATTTTGGGGTGACGCCTACGTCCGATATAGTATTGGGTGTTAACATAAGTTATGTCCGTTTTTTTCTAATTAAAAAATGAGCACTAAAAGTAAAACAAAATGGTAATTGTTATACGTCATTCGAAAGAAAATTTTCTGCTCTACAATATATTGTGTTTGCTTTTATGTTACATATATTATTTGATTTGATTACAAGCCTTCAAAATGGAATGGCAAGTAGACGAAAGTTAGCATTTTCGACACCTCCTTCTGTTCGCATTCAATCGAGGGAATAAAGCTGCCAAAGCTGCTCGCGATATTTGCGAAGTGTACGGGGAATATGCTATGAATGAAAGGACAGCTCGTTGATGGTTTTTGCGTTTCAAAGACGGTAATTTCGACCTGAAAGACATGGAGAGTTCCGGACGACCAGTGGACTTCGATGAAGACCGCTTAAACCATATTTTTCATGAAGATCCTCTTCAAACATTTTTCCTCACCATTTTCAAATCATTTTTCATCACCAGTAATGATGCGGTAAAGGAACCTTTGCTTGTGGCCATGCGTAGCTCGATGATACGCGAGCGAACCAGCAGAAATTGTCGAACGTTGATTTTTGTTGTTTTCACTCAAAACATGTGGAACCCAAGGGCCGAACTTCTGGACTTTTCCTATTGATTTAAGATGGCGGTATACAGTCATGTGACAATACATCTGCTCAGCTAATTCTACGGTGGTTTGAAGGGATCTTCGTGAATAATATGGTTTAAGTGGTCCTCATCAAAGTCCACTGGTCGTCCGGAACGCTCCATGTCTTTCAGGTCGAAATTACCGCCTTTGAAACACAAAAACCATCGACAAGCTGTCCTTTCATTTATAGCATCTTCACCGTACACTTTGCAAATATCGCGAGTAGCTTTGGCAGCTTTATTCCCTCGATTGAACGCGAACAGAAGGAGGTGTCGAAAATGCTCACTTTCGTCGAAATTCCATTTTGAAGTCATCGACACTCGACATAATAAAATGATATTAAAGTATGAAGTTTATCAGCTATATGAGTTCTTCTAATTCATAAGGTCATTATTTATTACTTAGTATCAAATTATTATTGTATGCCACTGGCACAAAGAACTGTAACAAAGGTGGATGGCTGCTGCGCAATGCTCGGAGAATTCAGCTCACGTTCAAAGGCGTAGATCGGTGAAAAGGTAGCAGGGTGAAGAGATTCCTCTTAGGCAGATACTAGATGATCGCAAGTAAAACACAGTAGGCAGAGTGAACTGAGAAGCTGATTTATTTGGTATTTGGTGCTTCTTATGTGCGGCTGATCGCTCATCGCAAGTGCCTGTTTCCGCCACTGCATGCGGTCACACCTCGCGAAATACTACAATTTTCGGGAATTTCGCGCATGCAGAGACCGGCCGGCCAGCAATATAATCTCGCGGTGGCCGCGCACAAATCACATTCCCGTTGCGGTCGTGACGCAGCGCGGACCTCAACAAACATAAATATTTATACAAAATCACACAAAAATACTAAACAAATATCAAAATATAACTGAATATCAAACACATATAAACAATTCATAAACCAATCCTAATATGTTTTTTGATGTCGCATACGTCCGATACAATTATGTTCATGTATGTAGTTACAGGTACATACTCTTTTTATACTTCATTTTAATTTTATTGACATTCGTTGAACTTTGTTATTTTTTTCTAAGATATTTTTTTTATATAAAGATGAAGACTGAAAAATATTAGAGATGCTTCTGATCAAATATTTTTCCCTTATTCGGAGTCCCTGATCAGATCTGATGAGCCTAGATCTTTTGATAGCCAAAGTCTCATTTCATTTTATTACATTTATGGAAAGTCCCTTGTAGTATTAGTATGTGTTTTGTTTATTGTTTACATTAATGGAAAGTTCCTTATTATGTGTGTTTATTGTTACATTGATGGAAAGTCCCTTGTTATATGTGTTTATTTGTAACGACTGTTCTTTTTTTTTCTCTCCCAATCGTCGATAAATCATAGAGTTTTAATTTTTCTTTACGGTTCAGCCAAAGATTTACTACTTCGACAGACAAAGATGGCGTCGGGCTATCTACGAGTATCTGCGTATAAAGTAATCCCTTGATTATTTTCAAGAATGACACGTGCGGATTTGATTGATAGGTCGAAATCGTTAGCATTCGCGAAAATTAATCATAACGAAATATTGAGCGGAGAAATTGGAATTTATAACCGGATTCCATTTAATGAAAAAAACAGCATGTGTTCCAATAAAGTGGGTTGGATAAAAAAAAAAGAAAGGGTCACAATTTTGTAGGGAATATTTAAATCAGAGGCCCATTTTCTGGTTCCAATAAAGAAAGTGGTTAAAATAAATTGCTTTTGATTTTTTCACGCTTTTTTATAAACCGGGGAATGTAATTTGAAATTTTTATTTAGAATTTAATCGATAATATTGAAAACAAATAATTTTCACCTTGTTAGTTTTATAATATTTTTTACCTCAAACAGTTAAAAAGAAAATACGTTATAATAAAAAAAACATACATTAAAAAAAAAGTACATTCATTAAATTTCTTATTAATACATGAAAAACTTTTAAGCTACCTAGAATTTATACACCTCACCACGTACCCTGCCCATTCCCAATGGCTTTTGAGTATTATTATCAAAAGATTTATACATACCTATTAAGTACATAACGAAACATAATTTGAATATTCTTTCAAATCAATATTCCTTTGAAGCTAACATCACTTCTGACAAACACTATTATCGTTCCGAGAATAAACTACAAACAGCGAGTTTTACTTTGTTTTCAACTTGTTTAAACACCACAAAATACGACGCGAAAAGCGAATCATTCAAATTGTAAACAACACATACCACTTGTATGAAAACACAAAAGCTCTATCACGTTTCAGAAACGGTTCACTGAAATTCTCAAAACGGTTCATAAATATATATTCAAAATAGATCACAGAAATGTTCAAAACAGTTCACCGAAATTTTCAGAACAACTTCATATGATTTCCGAGATAAATTAATAATTTGCTGTTTTAGAGAGCAAACAGGTGATCTTAAGCATGAAAATATCATTTAAAAAACTAAAATTCATTTACAAAGGCATTTTTTCAACACATAACTTATAACGTAAAAGTAACATAAACGTATTTATTATTTGTTTAATTCGTCGTATGACAAAGTTATTTTATTGATTGGTTGATTAAAAATGTGAAGTAATAATTACACGTTATATTTATATTTATCACTGTTATTAGTTAACAATATTCTCAAAGCAATTCAAAGAAATTGCTGAAGTACTTGGCTGAAATTCAGCGATCAAAAAAAGTCGGTTGACCTTTCAGTCAGTTTAATGAAAAACTAATTCGGAGGTACGATTTGCGCCACTTAGCGTTGTTTCGCCACGTGGAGTTTAAGCACGCGTCTCTGTGAAAGTTCGCGAGATACTGGACCTCTGTGGACCGATGAAACTGGCTTCACACTCTTCTACATGAGCTGACTCACTTCTAGGATATTTCTAGGATACCTGTTCCAATAACCGAGCTCTGGATCAATACGAAATTTACATCATACGATTTTCTGTTTATCATCAGAATTTTATGATTTAGTTTCTGCGGTATCCGGATATTCCGAATGAAAAATTGTTTTCATTCAATACGGATGTTATTCGTTTTAATGAACGAGAAAAATTAACGATATCGTACTCGTATATCTTGATTTATCAATTCTGATATTTATTTTGCATTATAGAATTCTTGAAACATTTTTTTATTATGCGTGTTTAGGTTTATTGTATTACGTAAATCTTTCATTTCAGCACATGTTTTATTTCAAAAACACATTTTGCTCTTTGCAAAATTGAAATACGCAATCTTGTGGGTTATTTAGAATTTCAACAACGCTACATATGTTATAATACATATATACTTTTGATGCTAGTCTCAAAAAGGAAAATACGAGTATAATGTTCTTTTTTATATAAGTAAATAGTCTAATAAATGTTTCAGTGGAAGCGGTTTATGCAGTGTAAAACTATCACTTACTTTTGAGCACCTTTAGGAGAGTTTTTTCTAATTATTACTGGGGTTGAGGAAAGTAAAATCTTTAAATTAACATTATTATTTTTTGCAATGAGTTTCGACGTCCATAAAGTGCTATTTTCCTCGCATTAACAAAATGCAAGAACTGCAGCTATGCATGTATGCTCATGTTTTAAAACGTTCGCTAACGACGAGCAGTGCAAGTACACATTCATAAGTGAATGATGACAGATAACACTTTAGTACACATTCACTGATTACTTTAGTGAAGGTTTATATTCACTTGTTATACAGTTGACTTTCGCTGACCACCCGTTTCCACTGTAACATATACTGTTTATTCCCCTTTTATAACGGTATAACCCTACCGGTTTCAAGGCTTTCACCTCATCATCAGGGGAGAGTCTTGTTTCTGCTCCCCTGACGATGTGTTAAAAGCTTTGAAACCAGTAGAGTTATACCATTACAAAGAGTGGAATAAACAGAGTTTGATAAAACAAATTATAAAGAATTATGTTATTACTAGATCGGAGGGCAGCACGCCCAGAGAAAGAAAATTTAATTTTTTCATGCAGATATTGAGAACAACTTGGATTTTTCAACCCTTCAAAAGGAGTTGACAGAACGTGGAAATTTCTTCGCTGTCTTAGTTTAAACCATTGGAGTCTGAAATTAAAAATGCATTTTATTTGTTAACAAAATTCCTGTGTGGTTTAACTAGTAAGATGCCTGTCGTTCGATTCAGGGGTTGCGGGATTAATTCCCGTTGGTACTCATTTTTTCAAATAGTATTTTGATCTGATTTTAGCTTAAAACCTTTCAACATATTTTCTGTTGGTTGGAAGAAATTATGGCAACAAGCATGCCAAGTTGAACTGTATAAAATAAAAGTGTGAGGCATTAATACAAAATGTTAAACAATATTCGGTTCAGTTTGCACATACCAAGCGTTCATTGGTTGATGGAAGTTGAATAAAAAGTATAAAATGTAAATTAAATTTAGGAAAGTTAAGATAAATTTAAAAAAAACGTTCCTTTCTGAAAAATAGTCCATTAGAGATTATATTTCAAGTACTTTGCTTACAGCCAGACCTACGGTGTAAGGTTTGACTTAAGGAAGAAATAATGAAAGTAGTTTTAAAATAAGTTTAAGGGGGTATTCCCACTAACTGAAGCCATTACACACGCTTTGATGAAGAAAAGATAAAAATCTCTTGCCACGGAATTCTTAAGACTTCTCAGAAGAGGGATTTTGTTTTGGCTTGCGGTTTTTAATGTGAATCCTCTATTATTTCGAAGCTGCTGTCGCAACGAGGGATTTCCCACCAAGTGCCCACTTTAAAGCTTTTGTCGTAAAAGAATTGCTACTATACACTTGGCTTTTTTGATGATGCCATAAAAAGTTAATCATTTTATTAAGACTGATATCAAGAATTGGCGCTTTAAACACCCGACAGCCGTAACTCTCAGCGAGCGCACTTAATTATTTTATAACTTAAAATTATAGTTAAGAAGAATATTTTTATTGTCATCAACCATTGTTGAAATTGAGTAGAAAAATATCTGTTTGGGCTTTATGATAAACGAGACAATTTCAGTAAAATGTTATATACCTTTATTAGTAGAAAAGTAATGACCTTCATAGTAGACTAGAGTTGGAAAGACTTTGTCTTCGATCCATGGGTTTTGAGTTCGATTTTCGAAGAGTAGAGCTATCAACATTAAGACGAAAATGCGACTAGTTAAGTCGCGAGACTTCGCAATATTCATGTATGCTGCAAATACTTGGACTCGAAGAGCAAGCAGCAAGAGACGTAGAACAGATGAATTTGAAATGTGGGGCTAGAAAAGAATGATTAGAGAAATTAAATGGACAGCAAGGCAAACTAACGCCTCCATTCTTGAAGAACTGAGAATCACCAACAGATTGTCGACAATATGCCTTCGACGAGCCCTCCGATTCTTTGGATACATTGCTCGTGGTCAAGGAGACAGTATGTAGAGATTTGTGGTTACTGGAGGCGTGGAAGGACGACGGACAAGAGGTAGAATCCCATTGGACAGACCAAATGACAGACGCAACTGGACTACCTTTTACAACTGCTCTTCAAGACGCGCAGTGCAGGGATGGATTGAGAGGAGTCTTCAGAGGCTATCATGGGAGTCATGATGCTCATTCATGAACTACGCGACAGGATGATGATGTCGCTAACATATGCAGTGACGAATCACGAGTTCCGTGGTCCATGTGGTATTACAATGATGCTTTATATGAAGGTTCAATTACTCTATACTTCACTATAAACATACGAGTAGGTACATCATACTTCACTATAAAATATAACTACGAGTATATAACTTTCTAGAAATAAAATCTTTCGAGCTAGCCCAGAATTTAATGAATATTTTGAATATACAGTGAAACCCCGTCTTTACGTGCCTGGAATTCACGTTTTCCCGCTATTTACGTTCAATTTTTACAATCCCGTTTTATTTTAGTACATTTAGTTCCCGCTTTTACGTTTTTACTTCCCGCAATTTACGTTTGAAATATTTAAAATGCAAATCAATTTATAAACATATTTAATTAAATGCGCAACGATTTAAAATATGTGAAATGAATATTTGGAAGCAAAAATATGTTGTTTCTATTTATAGACACGTGTGCACCTGCAGCTGCAGCGCTCATGGTCAAGGTTATACGAGTCGTGTAAAACGATGAAATTGGTGGGAAGTTAAGCGAATCAGAGGCAGGCAGACTGTATAGGCAGGTCAATCTGTGCTTGTGTTTTAAACGTGTCGGTCGTGAACATACAATTTCAATTGTCAATTGTCTTGTATTCGTGTGTCAATTTACATTTTTTTTCATTTCTTTTAATTTTTCGTTGAATCCCTTCAAATAATGTCTCAGCAAAGAAAAATATTATCGATTCGAGAGAAAAGGAAAATTCTTGAAAGTGAATAAACATGTTGGTTCACGTGTTTTGATCGCGTGTATTTGGGGATACCCATTACAACTTTGGCTACGATAATAAAAAAACACGCATCGATTGAAAAAAGTTTTCCGATTTACGTGATTATCTAAATAAAAAATAATTTTTAATTTTAAATTTTTTTTTCTAGCCCCGAATCTACGTTTTCCCTCCAATTACGTTTTTTTTATCAGTCCCTTCAAAAACGTAAAAACGGGGTTTCACTGTACCATACACTAACATATGTTACATGTCCAATTATCAAAACAAAAAATACCAATATGTTGAAATTATTCGAGAATTTCTCATAACTTCAAAAATTCTCCGCAGAATCTGAAATATGTAAAATATATAAAAAAGTATTGAGAAAATACAAAAATATGTAAAATATACCTGACTAAATCTATTTTTAAGTAATAGAAAATATTCCATATAATAAATTTGAAAATATAAAAATCAAATTGAAAAAAAAAGTCAAATTCAACCTCAAATATAAAAAAAGTCGAAGTAACAACATTGTAGCGTCAAAATATGTTAAACCATACACTATGGCATGACGTATCTGTCAAATTTCTTTTCAATCAGATGCTTAGTTCAGTGAATGATTTTCAATCTTTCAAGTGCTAAAAAAGTTTTTCCACCTGAAAAGTTGAGAGTAATTGATAGAACCTAAATTTACAAAATTTGAAAATTACAAATACACTCACATGCTGACTGAAAAATTACAAACACACTCACATACTGACTAAACAATTACAAACACACTCACATACTGCCTGAAAATTACAAACACACTCACATACTGCCTGAAAAATAGGTTTAGAAAGATGATCTGTTGATTAAACCATACAAGATATGAAAAAAAAATATTGGGTGTTAACATAAATTGTGTCCGTTTTTTTCAAATTTAAAAATGAGCACCAAAAATAAAACAAAATGGTAAATATTTTACCTCATTCGAAAGAAAATTCTCAGCTCTACAAGATATTGTGTTTGCTTTTACGTTACATACATTATTTTATTTGATTACAAGCCTTCAAAATGGAATATCAAGTAGACGAAAGCGAGCATTTTCGAGACATCAATTGTCGAACGTTGATTTTTGTTGTTTTCACTCAAAACATGTGGAACCCAAGCGCCGAACTTCTGGATTTTTCCCATTGATTTAAGATGGCGGTATACAGTCATGTGACTACAATTCATCTGCTCAGCCAATTCTACGGTGGTTTGAAGGGGATCTTCATGAATAATATGGTTTAAGCAGTCCTCATCGAAGTCCACTGGTCGTCCGGAACGCTCCATGTCTTTCAGGTCGAAATTACCGTCTTTGAAATTCAAAAACCATCGACGAGCTGGCCTTTAATCATAGCATCTTCACCGTACACTTTGCAAATATCGCGAGCAGCTTTGGCAGCTTTATTTCTTCGATTGATCGCGAACAGAAGGAGTTGTCGAAAATGCTCACTTTCGTTTACTTGACATTCCATTTTGATGGCTTGTAATCAAATAAATACTGAACAAAATAAATGGATGCAAAGGAAGTTTTTACGTTTTTAAACTAAAATAACTGCAGATCTAAGGAACTGCGTAGGATTTTGGTTTGTTAATAGAAGTAGTGAGTCTTAAAACCTGACCAGATAGAAGAAAAAGTCAATCCTCAAAACATTACTAAATATAATCAGCTCACATGGGGTGCATTGCAGTGCGGTAACGCACTGGTTTTCCGAGCAGATGGTTGTCAGTTCAAGCACCGCGCTGTGCTACTCCCCTCGAATGACACAAGCATTTTTCATTCAGTATTCAGGAGTATAAGGATACCTATGACTACTGTCATATCTATTCTTAAAAAAAAATCTATGACTAACTCAGCTTGTCATATTACACGATCTATGTAGGCTCACCTGGCAAAATGTTTTGCTCCATGGCGAAGTGGTTGCCATAAATTATTTGAACAACTCTTACATAATACTTCTGCACCGTTTGGATAATCAATATGGACATTGTATGAATTTTCATGTGACATTTACTACTTACAAAAGTGAAATGAAAATGTTGTTTTTGCTGAGATAAATTGATTATCATAAATTTAATGGGTTAGCTTTTTTATTGTGTTGGGTCCATCTTGAACTATCTTTTTTCTATTGTATAATACTCCTTAAATGTCAAAGAACCACCACTTGAGCAGCACTGCCCTCGATCACTTTCTGTAGTACACTGTCGTTGTACGAGTATAGAGAGTTGAGGTGCATGGCCGCACGGTAATGCACTGGACTGTGCGGTAGGTCACCAGTTCGAACCCTGCGTTGTGCTACTTCTCTCGAATGACACAGACGTTTTTTTAGCCTTATATTCGGGGGCGTTAGGATACCTATGCCTTAGGTCATGTATATTCTTTTAAAATAAAAAAAATACATACTGGTATGCTCCGATCGTCTCACTTTGGTTTTCTACCAGATTCAGTACAGCGGTGTAGGCAGTGAGTTTGCAAGTTTGCAGACTCCCTGACTTAAAGGGGAATAAAGAAAGTAGGAAACTAAACTCAACGGCACAGCTTAGCTTTCCATCCAAATTGACATTGAAATGGCAAGACAATCCTCAAATACGAGGCCCAGCAACGACGAGGACTACTATACAGTATATTCTTATGGGTTTTTCGTCATGTGGTAATCTTTTTAAACCAATCATAACTATTTTGAAAAAGGCCTTAAATGAAAACCTCACGTAAACTTTTTGAAATTAAAGTTACAAAGAGAATCAAACTCATAATTTTTGGATTGGAAAATAGGTGTCTTGCCAATTAAGCCACGAAGATCGTTAACTGGCAATTAATGGTTTCAAATTAAAAGACTCCCTATTTCAAAATAAAATAACGTAAAGTATTTTCTATTTTTTCGAATATTCGCTACTTTTGTTAGGAATAAATTCATTAATTTTCCGTAGAATTTGGATATTTATTTTTCGCTTTAGGGAAATTTTCGAAAACATAACAACTTGGCTTTTTAATTACAAAATCGTTCTTAAGATTCACTTCTTTCGAAAAAGGGAAAGATCGTTGAAATTTACCCCTCAAAATGTAAACAGAAATGTTTAATTTTAAATAATAATAAAGCGTATCTTTCATTTTCTAGGAAACAAATGGATTCGCTGAGGCATTTAAGATCTTCAACTTAGTTTTCTTTAACGAAATTACGTGACTTAATTTGAAAATGTTAAATGAATATAACTTTCATCTCCATCTGGCACATTGACTGTCCATACTGCCAAGTTTTTAATCAGCATCCGGAGAACATCAAAATATAATAAATACATCTTTAAGCAATTTAGAGAGTTTTTAAACAGAATGATTTAACACTTAAATGTAAAATACACAATAAACTCAAATGTGAAATACACAATAAACTTAAATGTGAACTCTACAACTAACTTAAATTAAAGAAAGAGTTTAGAGCATTATAAAAACATTTTTTTAAACGAAACAGGCATGTTTCTTAAGGGGGTGTTCTACTCTAGAAATTTGAAAAAATCGTTTTTTTTTATATTCTTAAAGTTTATACCTTTAAGAATAAGCTTTCAAAAGTAAATTTTAAAGTTCTTAATATTTACAAAGTTATAGATAATAATATTTACGAAGTTATAGATAATAATAAAATAATAAATATAGGTTTATTGATAGCAACATAGTACTCGTATGTACATAATACATTTAAATATATTTCAAGAAAACATAAATTGCAGATAATGCATTAAAGACAGAAGCTATCAAAAGGTCTGGGCTCATCTAATAACATCCCCCCAGCCAAGATACACCCTACCAATATAGGGCGAGCCCAGCCACCGGGACACCAGAGGGTTTTCAGCCCACACCCTTGCACATGTAGAATAAGAAGAAGAGAAAAAAAACACAGGAAATAAATAGATGGCAGAAAAATACATTGAAGAGAGAAAACATTAAAAGGTTCGGGCTCATCCCACAAACATTCCCCCGGCCGAAATATATCCCACTAATGTAGGGCGAGCCCGACCGCAAGGACATCGGGAGGCTTTCAGCCCACATTCCTGTATATCTAGATTAAAAAAAAAACAAAGCTGTAAATGAGGCAGCAATTACGTCGCACCGGAGTGACTCGGACTTTAAACGCGGTTTTCTCGAAACTACTGTTTTCGACCTGGTCGACATAAAATCTCAAGTTCTATTTAACAAATTGCTTTCAAATTTAGTACAATACTTTAATAAATATTTTTATATCGTTCCTACCTTGAAAAAATCAAAACTATGTTTTAACTACAATATTTAAAAAAAATTGAAAAAAAGGGTAAAAAAATTTTTTTTTTTAAGACATCCGCCATTTCACAATTTTTTTTTCTTTGGTACCAACTACGAGTATAAAAACATAATTTTTTATCAAGAAACTGTGTATGATTTTTGTTTCAAATTTACGAAAGGGTTCCAATCATGTCGCCAGCTCACCCCATTTTTACAAGATACAATAGGAGATAACATCTTGAATTTTCGTTTTAAAAAAAAAAATTTTGTACATTCCCAAATCATCAATACCATAAACAAACTGTAAAAAAATGTGTGGGAAAAATATTTTTTGTTTTTTTTTTATTTAGTCCGAAAAGACGCCTGAAATTCACACCTCTAGAGTAGAATATCCTCTTAAATTAACGTTTATTGTATCCCTTACTCGTATATATTTTTTCACATTTAAGTGTTATATAATTTAGTCTAATAATGGAGTTCTATTATTCAAGTACTAAATCAATTGATAAATATCAATTAAGTTGATAATGGTACCCAAAATAAAAATCCTAGCCTGTTCGTTTGGTTGGCCTCTTATTTTGAAGGTATGATTTGTAAGGCTTTTGCTTGGACTTGCAGACAAACAACTGGGAAAGGGGTTATTTCCAAACAAATGATTATGGCATGTTCTCATATGAAACCGATCAATGAGAGGGCTGCTTACAATTAAATTATTTTGTGCTTCATGGTAAAGGAGGTGAATAGCGATCCGTTAAGAGGTCGAGGAGCATTCTTTCATTTGTCTGGGGACCTGTTCCAGAGACAGACGAACGTCTCTCGTCAGCTTGCGACACATATGTGGGTATCTCTGTTAATGAGCTGAGCTAACCGTTGCGACGTCACGGACAACATGAGCCTACACCTTGGAATAGAGCTGCCCCTTAGATAAAGTTCTCCAGTCTGCCGCGCCACTGAAGCTGAGGACATAACATATTCACTAGTTTCCCCAATACATCAGTGGTCTAAGCTTAAGACTGTACCTCCGGCCAACTTCCGGCCTCTCGAGATGACCCGGTACTTGTAATTGGACAAACCCTATGTAAAATCGATGGAATTTGTCCTTTCACTAGTTATTATGTGCTGAACTAGTTGAATGTTAGAAATATACGCTAAATTCACATAATGTCTCTATTGTATAATATCCTTAACTGTCCCGCCACCCCCTCTTATTTAACCGAAAATTTTCAGCGTCTATCCAATCATGGATTAGCGCTACGCTCAAACAGAGATTGTCTATTGGCATTTCCAGTTCACCGCTCCTCTTTTTTACGTCGTCCTTTACAGTCCATGCAGTGAGACTCTGGAATCAGTTACAAACGAATATAAGACTCGGTCCGTCCTTGACAAAACTTTAAGAAGCGACTGAAAAAACTCTTAATTTCTAGTCAGTAAAATAACGTGTTTCATTCCTGATTTTTCTTTTCCTTTCCTCTCCACCATCCCTTCCTTTCCATTTGATTGATGATATCTCACTTTATATGAAAAATAATGTTCGGGTGATTGTCCGTCTTTTTGGGGTTCGTGAGCATATGCTCACGTATGTGTTTACGGATTTCGTGGGGATGGATAGTCATTCGAATGATTTATGCGACCACGTAACTTGCTTCATTTACTTTTGTCTGGTTGGTTAAAATAGATTGCCGCCTGGCAATAAGCTCGCCAGATTGTATTTGCAATAAAAGTGTTAAATTAAATAAACAATAATAAATAAATAAATATATGCTCAGTAATTTTTAATTATTTTAAATGTGGGTTTTTTACTAGTTTTTTTTTTCGATGCTCAAATAAATGTAATATAGCAATAATTTTACTTTATTACTGGCACCCACACTTGATTATTCCATATAAGAATACTATTAACGTAAAATATTGATACTCCTGGGTAAATTTATTCAAACATACGGAAATAAACTCTTTAAAAAAAGAGGTCGTAACAAGCTGTATGAGAAAGTATATGGTTGTAGAAGAGGCGAAGGATATATGTCGAGATAGAAAAATCTGGCGCTTTGTTCTCTCTGTCTTCCCCAACAAGAGAATCACGCGAAGGTATTTATGCATGAACTAACAATTGTCTGAAGAAACAAGTAATTATTTTTAATAAAATAATTCTTAGCTGAAATAGGATATTCGTGATGGGACAAGCGCTCAACACCGAGGTTAGGGAATTGTTTGATATTTGATTCCATTATGAAATAATCAGAATCCTGACAGGCCAGCACTGAAACATAACAAGGTTCTGAGAGGGGTACTCAACTATTTGGTGAATGGCTATTTGTGAGATATGGTCTAATGGTACTGGAGCTGAAAGTTAGCCAGATAAACATAGGGATTGATAAACCGGGATAATAAAACTAAATCGATGTTTTAATTTTTATTTTGTGATATCAGTAACGGGGTGTATTTAATAAAATGAATTAATAAAAGTTTAATTGGTAGCAGCCAAGTATGTTAATATTGTATATATCCTGAAATTACACCCATTGAGAGAGAAGCTATCAGATATTGCTATAGAAATACAGTCTCGGCTCATCTTATGACATCCTTAAAATCAAGATACGCCCCCACCAATAGGAGGACGAGACCGGCCGTGAGGACATCAGATGTTTTTTAGCCTACAAACTTGTACACGTTAATTATAATACTAAAAGTTAAATGCTAATAAATTAAATTCAATAATATTAAGGCGACATAAAAGAGAACCAAATTAGAATATACATCTACTGTTTGGGCTCCTCATCAGCTCAAATATAAAAAGAATATAGAACAAATTCAAAAAAAAATACTCAGATATCTATGGTACAGAAAAAAGGGCGATTATCTAAAATATGCTCACCATATTGAACTGCTCACGGTGTGTAACTATAGAAGCCTCGAAACAAGAATGCAAGAATCCATTGCGATATTCCTACTTAAGGTTTTTCAAGGTTGCTTTAACTGTCCCGCGATTCTAGAGGCACTTAGTTTAACTTAATAAATATAACCGTGCAAGGACTACATACCAATTTACAGGACGAATATCATGGCTAAACACTCAGTCACGCGTGGTATAGAGATATTGAACCAACTGAATGACACTGTGGATATATTCTCGGTACCGTCTAGCAGTATGAGAAGAATCCTGGCTGATATTCTTCCTAACGAATAAACTAACGCTAGAAGCAGACCCTTTTTGTGTAACAGGAGAAATCCGTGTAAAGTGCATAAAAAAACAAATGGGTAGTGTGTTGATTACTGTAAACTGATGATTTAGAATTGTTAGTGGATAATAAAGATGAATTAAAGAGTTTGTAAGTAAATTGTATAATATATGTGAAGATAAAGATCAGATAGTGTATGGGAAAATTCATAGTGATAGAAAAATGTGAAAAGATTTATTCAGATGATGAAAGGGGTAACACATAAGGGATATTCAACTACGTGAAGCGTTAGGAAACGAAGTCAATCGGGTGCTTAAACATATAAACTCAAATTGAACACGAGAGGATAGACCACAACAGTATTTTATGAGTAATACCAAATTCGATGTATGGGAGTGCAAAGTGGACGTGGAAAAAACTAAAAAGAGCTGAATAAACGCTAGAGAAATGCGTAGAATATGGTGACACTATATGAGAGAATACGGAACAAACTTATAAGGACGAATGTGAGCTTAAAATGCTATAATGTATTTAATAAAATGAACAAGAGCTCTTTGAGATTGTTTGGTCATTTAGAACGAATGAATGAAGAAATACTAACAAAACAAATATAGAGTGCAAATGTGAGTGGAAGGCTTTTTAGTGGAAGACCTAATAAAGCATGGATGGATCAAGCGAATTATATTTTGAAAGAAGAAAATATAAAAGTTCTGTTTGATGTATTTATTTTGTTATTGCGACCGTCACATTATTATTGCGTGTAGTTAATTAATCAAGGATCTTTATTTTTGGTTTATGTTCATTTCCTCAAAGTATATTTCAAATACATCAATATTTGTCTGCCTCAAAGTAAAATATGTATTGGTGGCGTTTGCAGCTTTAGGAAGCACTTGATGACATTCTGTTTTGGAAAGTCTTATAAAAAAATATGATTATAAATGAACACTACACACATACACTTCACTCTAAGCAGTACTCTTCGGTCAGTTTTGCATTCAGAATAACTTCACCCATTACAGAATATTTAAAAATAAATTATAAATTAATACTATTTACATTATATTCATCGCCTACAACCAAAAATCGGATGACTATCAAATATCGCAAAATCTACAAATGTTTTTCTATAGTTTGTCTTCCCTTGGTGAGTTTTCTGCGGTTTTCTTATCAAATATGATTTTTAAACATATACAGGGAAGTTCCTAATCTAAGTGTCACATACCCCACCTTAGCCATACTTAGCCTTACTCTCAGCTTATTTTGTATCGTAATATTTTTAATCTGCTAATAACAGTGGGTTCGAATGCGGAGTTAGAGCACCATTAAGGATAATCTACTTCCTAAACGGCCTTATCTAAATTGTCCTTTTTAATACTATTTTTATAAAAAAGTCAGATGAATCGTTGAAGTTGTATGAGAAGGGGTTTGAATGCAGAGGTGACTTAATATATATATATATTTTTTTTTTATTTTTTCAAAACAGGCTTAGCACAATTACTTTGAAAAATACAAGACATTAAAAAATAAGAAAAATTACATAGAAAAAAAATTGTATAAAATAAAAAATAATGCATATGTATACAAACACACAAACATATGATACATATATATTCAGTCACTTAAGTATGTTGATGAGTGCTTTCTAACGCGCTTAATCTAAGAAGAAAATTTACTTTTGCTTTTGGTAATGTGATATGAAGTATGTCAATATCCGAAGCAGTCCCGTTAAGAAGAGTTAAGGCCCTTCCAACAGGCATAGCAGCTGGAAGACCCGTTCTTGTGTATGTTATTGAGAACAGTTCTTGCCGGCGCAGTCTAGTGTAATTGTTAGGAACATTTAACGCTAATCTTTGTAGTAATGCTGGACAGCTCAAAACTTCTCGGATATGAAAGTGTGGCGCTCTGTGCTCTCTACTACCCCGACAAAAAAACGGTGGGATGGAATGTACGTGAACATAATGTCCAAAAATCATCATCCTTTTGAAACAGTAATTTTTTTGCTTGTTTTGTTTTACCGTACTTTTGAACGCATAAAAAAACATTTTCAAATAGGTAGGGCGAAATCAACATGATATGTGCCAGAAACAGTGTATCAGTAACATTTACGAGTATATAACGAATATATAAAAGCCGTTATCATATTCGAAAAATACCAACTGTAAAAAAGTTAACATTTTGCTAATTAAAACCTTCCTACGATATAAAATATCCAGTGTTTCTCGATAATGTGAAGGGGTAGTTTTTAGATATTAATAAAACGGCAATTTATAAAGCGTATTTTATAAATCAGACTCTTCTCAAGGGCGCTCTGTCTCGGGATTAAAAACCACTATCATTGACATATTAAAAATAAAGCAAACAAAAAAGAGAAAAAAATAGTTGAGTGTAGGGGTAAGGTGGTGGCTGAGGTAATTAGAAAAGAAACTTGTCTAATGACCGCAGTACTTTGCATGTATTTGATTATAATACCTATGTATCATACTTTTAATTCACACCTTTTATTTAATATTTTATATACGTATTGAATTTTTCCACATTAATATGACAGCACATTCAGGGCGTGAAATAAACGCAGACGGGTGAAAGACATATTTAAAAAGTTTTCTAAGAAGTGTGGTATAAATGGCGCGTTGGGTGGTATTGATGAGAATAATAACAATAGTTCAGTCAATTTTGATGAGAGTACTGACAATAGTTCAGTCAATATTGATGAGAGTAATAAAAATAGTTCAGTCAATATTGATGAGAGTAAAAACAATAGTTCAGTCAATATTGATGAGAGTAACAAGAATAGTACAGTCAATATTGATGAGAGTAATAACAATAGTTCAGCCAATATTGATGAGAGTAATAACAATAGTTCAGTCAATATTGATGAGAGTAACAACAATAGTTCAGTCAATATTGATGAGAGTAAAAACAATAGTTCAGTCAATATTGAGGAGAGTAATAACAATAGTTCAGTCAATATTTATGAGAGTAATAACAATAGTTCAGTCAATATTGATGACAGTAATAACAATAGTTCAGTCAATATTGATGAGAGTAATAACAATAGTTCAGTCAATATTGATGAGAGTAATAACAATAGTTCAGCCAATATTGATGAGAGTAATAACAATAGTTCAGTCAATATTGATGAGAGTAACAACAATAGTTCAGTCAATATTGATGAGAGTAAAAACAATAGTTCAGTCAATATTGAGGAGAGTAATAACAATAGTTCAGTCAATATTTATGAGAGTAATAACAATAGTTCAGTCAATATTGATGACAGTAATAACAATAGTTCAGTCAATATTGATGAGAGTAATAACAATAGTTCAGTCAATATTGATTAGAGTACTAACAATAGTTCAGTCAATATTGATGAGAGTAATAACAATAGTTCAGTCAATATTGATTAGAGTACTAACAATAGTTCAGTCAATATTGATTAGAGTACTAACAATAGTTCAGTCAATATTGAGGAGAGTAATAACAATAGTTCAGTCAATATTTATGAGAGTAATAACAATAGTACAGTCAATATTGATGAGAGTAATAACAATAGTTCAGCCAATATTGATGAGAGTAATAACAATAGTTCAGTCAATATTGATGAGAGTAACAACAATAGTTCAGTCAATATTGATGAGAGTAAAAACAATAGTTCAGTCAATATTGAGGAGAGTAATAACAATAGTTCAGTCAATATTTATGAGAGTAATAACAATAGTTCAGTCAATATTGATGACAGTAATAACAATAGTTCAGTCAATATTGATGAGAGTAATAACAATAGTTCAGTCAATATTGATTAGAGTACTAACAATAGTTCAGTCAATATTGATGAGAGTAATAACAATAATTCAGTCAATATTGATGAGAGTAATAACTATAGTTCAGTCAATATTGATGAGAGTAATAACAATAGTTCAGTCAATGTTGATGAGAGTAATAACAATAGTTCAGTCAATATTGATGAGAGTAATAACAATAGATCAGTCAATAATACGAAAAGTGACAGTTACGAGACGAGTGACAGTGGCGAGATGAATAGATATGAACTGAATGCTGCTGGTACCAGTTATGGTAATATTTGTTAAGTCAGTATCCTTTTCTAAAAATTGCTTCATAAATTTTGGCTGCATCTTATGGTTCGATGCGTCTTATCGTCCGAAAAATACGGTTTATCGTTTGATAAGTGAATTGCATGCACAAATGTTGCATAATTCCGAGTTATTGTAAATGTAAATGATTAAAAAAAGGATATGCGACATTTGGGGGAACATGAAAGATTAAAACAAGTTTAAAAACTCTGCTACTTAGGAACTATGTTACTAGACGACGGAAATGTTGAATGGAGATTTGAAACAAGAAATAGAGTCAATTATATTGAACAGAGATTCGGAACAGGAAACAAAGTTAATGAATGATATTGAACGGAGAACGGAGAAAGTTGAAGATATAGAATAAGGTATTAAACGGAGAATTGGAACTGGAAATAAAATAAATGATATTGCACGGAAAAAGTCATTATATTGAACAAGATATTGAACGGACATTTGGAATAGGAAACAAAGTTATTGATATTGAACGGAGAAAGTCAATGATATTCAACAAGATATTGAACGGATATTTGGAACAGGAAATAAAGCCAATGATATTGAACGGAGATAGTCAATGTTGTCGAACAAGATCTTGAACAGAGATTTGGATAAAGAAACAAAGTCAACGAGGTGCCAAAACACATATATTCAAAGCCAGCATTGATGTATGGAGGGAAACGTAGACGTGAAAAATTGAGAGATAAATACTCCTTATTTCAGCTTTCTTTATCCTCGAGATGAAATATGATAGCTAGTCATAATGTAGATTGAGGTCGTCTGTGCGTGTTATGGTTTATTGTGTTAGCTGTCGTGCTTCTGCAATACACATGGACAATTATGAGTTTGTAAATATTTCGTATAGTAAAATATTCTTTTATAAAAATTACCTTATAAACTGAATATACAAGACATGTGCGAGACCGATAGCCCCCTATGGAATAGAGACCAGAGCAGACACATCTAGAACAAAATCTCTCCTGAGAACCTCGGAAATGAAAACACTGAGATGTATAACTGGAAACACACTAAGATGTAGAATCAGAAACACCGAGATAAAGAGAAAGTGTAGTACGGAAGACATCGTCAGGTGGGGAAGACAACGAAGGCGATACTGGAACGAACATGTAAACAGAATGCAAGACGACAGACTTCCACGTGTCGCCCTTTAAGGGAACCCAGCCGGAAGAAGATTACCGGGAAGACCATCGAAGATATGGCGTGACAGCTGGCAATCCACGTCACAAGAAGGGGAACAAGTGGAACAAGCGGAACAAACAGATCACGATCTATAGGAAGAAGAAATAGTCTTGTAAACTTTGGTTACGTCTTATGATCCGGTGCACTTTATCGTCCGAAAATTATTGTATTTGTTAAAAATCGATTTTCGGCGTATCTTAAATCGATTTACCAATCTCTACCTTGGATCATAGAATGAGAGTATTCTATTTGTGTTATATTTAGAGTCATGATCGTTAACCCACGCGGCTCGCACTCCGAACAATGGTCTTGACGGGTAGGAATAGGAATGCTTCGTTTTCGCTGATTTATTGTTCTGCAAATATAATGTTGAACCTCAATTAAAATAATTATTAGGAAGTTGAAATGTTTAAGGTACTTCAGTTTAAAATGAGTTGAGATTTTATTTTGGGAATTCTATTGGGATGGCTTTTGGATCGTTTTTAAATTCGATTAATTCAAATAAATGATGAAGAACACCATGTTGGGACGAAAGAGACAAAAATGTAATAAATAAATCAGCCCTTCACTTTAAAACTAGTTTAAAGGCAGGTGGTGTCTGAAATTCAACGAAAAGAAATTGACGAAATAATCAAAGGTTTCGGCTTGTATACTGGATATTAGAATGTTTAACGATGAAAATAATAAGAACGAATAGTTTGTAAAATGTAATTTATATAGATATGGACGAGTTTATCAAAGGTTTCGGCTTGTTGTAGACTGAATATTAGAATATTTAACAATGAATAAGAACAAATCGTTTGTAAAATGTAATTTATATAAATACGAGTTTATCAAAGGTTTCGGCTTGTTGTAGGCTGAATATTATAATATTTAACAATGATAATAAGAACGAATAGTTTTTAAAACTTAGTTTATATACGAGTAGATATAGATTGAGGTGTGTGGTCGCGCGGTAATGCACTATTAAATTACGCGCTCTAAAACAAAAGTCTCGTTTATATTTGATCCACCCTCATACTGTCATTAAAAAAAGGTCCGAGTCTTGTTTATACTTAATGGCTCTTTAACATATTTCTGGTTAGTTGTAAGAGATTGTCAAATGGCAATAAACCTACCAGGTTATATAAACTGTTTATATGTAAATCAATAAATTCTTCAGATGTATTTGTATGAAAGTTTAAAAATAAAATTAATTTAATGCACGGTCAATGCTGGGACTATTAAATAATAACTCATACCTTCAGTATGTAATAAAAATGAGCTCGGTATACCCAAGTTTTATTAAAAACTAAATATTTACAACTGTCTGTAAATTTTGGTAAATAATTGTACTTTATTTCAAAGCTGACATCGTCATTTTAACGTTTTTATCTATAGGTAAATTTAGAATATTAATTGAAGTAGACCAGAACTTTATTTATTAACGGGGTGGGGTTTCCATTAACGCGAATTCACTTCACTGACGCGGTTTATTCTCTTTGGAATTAGAGGAATATTGAATAAAAGCAAAGCAACTGACTCCCGATAGATCATTTATGCTATCAATGTTGAAAATTTAAACAGATTAAACTATAAGAACGTCAATAGTAGTATTTTAAAATGCATCCAACGAGAGAGTGATTTTGAATGAATAAATACAAAATATTTTACTATTGGTTTTGGCTTTTTACTTTAAATGCCCAATATTGACATCTCATATTTGTTATTATAGCAAATGTCGCAAACGATTTTTATTGAATATATATACAGCAAATTTTATCAAGGTTTTGGTTTTTTATTTAAAATGCCTAATATTATAGTTATATGTAAAACAGCAAATGTAATGAATGAATACATACATCAAATATTATCAAAAGTTTTGCCTTTTTATTTAAAATGCCTAATATTGCCATCTACCATATACAGCAAATGATTTTGAATGAATAGATGCAGCAAATTTTATCAAAGATTTTGGCATTTTATTTTTAATGTCTAATAGCCATATTTACGAAAGCAAATGTCACAAATGATTTTGAACGAATACACACAGTAAATTTTATCAAAGGTTGTAATTTGTTTTATCAAACACTGTTTATTCCATTTTTTGTAACGGTATTAACCCTACCGGTTTCTAGGCTTTCACTTTATCATCAAGGGAGCACAACCAAGACTTGTTTGTGCTCTCTTAGAATATTTAACAATGATAATAAGAACGAATCGTTTGTACCAACCAAGACTTGTTTGTGCTCCCCTAGAATATTTAACAATGATAATAAGAACGAATAGTTTGTAAAACGGTAGTTTATATAGATATAGATGAATTTGTCAAAGATTTATGCTTACATTTTGTAGAACTCCTTATAAAAATACTTAATGACAGTTTCTTAAGGGTTATATATATAAACAAGATGAATTTTGCCAGTTGATGGAATACATATCAACACACATTTAGACACCATTTTTAAGAACCTGTTTCGAGGATTTTGTAGATTCCTTATTCTATTTGGATCCGGATACTAGTTGGTCTTTAAATTTATATATCAAAATCTTCAATAATCTGATACAATCTGCACACTGATAAAGCAACGTCATATCTCATTATCTAGGGTAATGTCCATTCATTATCTAAAGTATTGTACATATTACAAATCAGGAATCGGAAAACAGGAGACTATCATTTAAAGCAGTGCTCCGCAACCGGTGCCCCGTGGCACACTGGTGTGCCGTGAGCCGGATACAGGTGTGCCGCGGTCAAATTCAATGTATTTGACATTTTACAATTTTTCATGATGTATTTAATACACAATGACAAATTATTTTTTCATAATATTATCTATTTTTCAAAATGTAGTATAGAATAATTATTATAACTAAATAATTTTTCAATGGATCCCCAGCGCCTGGTGCCAACTGTTGAAAACTGCGTAGTGTGCTTTGTACACGCCATGGCCGCACCAAATTAGTCATAGACAAAGAAAAATGACCCTGAAATTTATTGTAAAATTTGTGTATCAATTTAATACCTATATATATATTTTAGCCTTTGGTGTGCTGCGGAATTCTAGTAAGAATTTTGGTGTGTCGTAGGTGAGAAAAGGTTGCGAAGCACTGATTTAAAGGTTGAATTGTTTACAAAAATATTTTCTTAATGCCAGTAATATATCCTTAATGCCAGTAATATGTCCTTAATGCCAGTAATATGTCCTTTTTTGAAAGATGTGTTGACCACATGACCGGTATTCAACGCAAACGTGATTTTACACGTGAAAACACGGGGCAGGGATACAGTGTTAAATAAGTAAGAATATTTAAAAAAATATTTACACGGTCATCATCTTTAAATAGCGTACAACAACTCCATTTACACGGTTTAAATTACGTGCTGTTTTCCTGGAACCAATTACCCGTGTAAATGGGAGGGATTGCTGTAGTTTCAAGTTTCGTTAAAAATAAAATTTAAAAAAAAGACATATTTATTGAAATTAAAATTGCTAAAACTTCTATTGGATCAAGACGTTGTTTAAACTTCTATTTAACTACGGTTTCGGTAGGTAGGCAATTCTTGATATCGGAGGCGTCAAAATTAATCCTTTGAAAGGCGTCAAGTTCTTGAATTTCCATATTGATTGCCTTCAAATATTTGATATTCAGATTTCAAAACTGGAAGTTTACGCCAGGCGATCGTGTTATGAGCAGTTTGCTTGTATAAACTAATCACGTTATATTTAGTAAAATCATTGACGAGAAACGTCAAACAAGCATGGATTCTAAGAAGTGCTGAAATTCTGAAGAACGAAAAATATAATTGAGCAATAGTATTACTTGATTTTTGTTCTCATTAAATATATTTCAGGACTTTTCAAGTGGATAAATGAAATTTGTAAAGCCATTGAAAAAACTCATAAATAAATTGAAGTATGCGATTGAAAAGAAGATGGGTGAGATGTATGAATGTGTTAAATAAATTTACGTGGATCTATTTAGTATTATATATACCTATACATATTATATTAAACCTTCCTTCCCTGTGATGTGTAACTAGTACACATTGCTTCTAAACACTTTAATATCTCTATAAATATAATAAATACTGGGTTCAGATTTTAGGTATTCCTCCGAAATACATTTACGCATTGAATAAATAAATAATATTAATAATAATTAGTGCTTATCGGCCACATCAGAGATGTTTTGTTAAAATCGGGAATAAATTCACCAATACAATCAAACGTGTACCAATGTGAGACGTAGTATATTAATTCTAAAAAAACCGCTATGGGTGAGAAAGCGACGCTATTCACGTCTCACTCTTACTCTCACTCTACTTCGGTACATGGGAACGCAAGAAATAGAATCTCAGCTCGCTCGCTTCAGTAGTTTGCAGGCTTTCATTTGAGGTGGTCGCTTCGCCCGTTTTGTGAACGTCGGCCGATGTTTTTTTTCATGTTTTCAGCAATAAAATTTCAATTATTATCACTTTTGACTTCAAATTTAATTAATTTAAGCGATTGGCTATGAATATTCTTATTTTTCCGATTTTAAATCGCTCATGTGTATTGAATACACATCACCGGAACGCGCGGAGTTTTTTAGCACAGGAAGGGAAATGTTAAATAGACTTGCTGAAAATAAAGACGGTTTAAGGGATATTTTTTGTTTTTTTTAGTGCGCATATATCCAAATTATTGTTCCGAAAATATTTAAGAGTGTTACCAGGAGACAATTTTACATTTGGCCCCTTTAGAACTTCTGGAATAGACACTGATGTCGTGGTTCGTCATTGAACGTGTTGACAACACTACATGTATTGCTACCAGACAAACTCTTAAAAGACTGGCATAATTTTTTTGGGTATTATCGGGAATCGAACCCTTTGTGAGGACATCTGATGTTTTTTCACCTTGTATTTGAGGGTATAAGAAAAATCATAAAGTTGTCATATGTATTCTAAAAAAAATGTTGGATCAACAAACTGATAGGGGTAGTAAAAATGTAGGATTAACAAACTGATAGGGGTGGTAAAAAGTGGTATGAATCCTAAAGGCAACAGAGACACATCCTTGATAATAAAGCTGTTGGTGTTGGTGATTTTTGCATAGTTTTTTATAAACTGTTTTTTTTTTCAAGCTGATTTTTTGCCGAGTATTAAAAAACATAATACTTTTATACTTTGTTTGACCGTTCCGCTTCATATCGTCGTTGTTCTGCATAAAGCATTTAAGTCCATTTTTGCTTGAAATGACTTTTTGATGCCATTTTATTTAAAATAAAAATATCTATACATAGAAAAAATATTTATGTCCAAAAGTTATATGCTTTCGTTGTTATGAAAATTTTCACCAAGAAAGGATTAAGTCCAAAACAGATGTTCGTATTTTTAATCTTTAGGTAACATGTTTTTAAGTTAATCATTTTTTTGTAGTAATTCTTATAAATAAATAAACTGTCTTTAAATAACATCTGTTTGTATTATATTTTATTAAAAACTTGATTTTATATCGCCTTCTGAAACTTAAATTGCATTTATGTCAAAATTCAATATTTGAACTTAAATGCTTTTCGCAGAACAACGATGATATATACTTTTTAGAGATTCGTAATACGAGTATAATAAGATTTGGAAAACATTTGATAAATAAACATTTATAGTTGAACCTATTAAGGCAGTTGAACCTATTAAGGTAGGTGAACCTTTTAAGGTAGTTGAACCTTTTAAGGTAGTTGAACCTATTAAGGTAGTTGAACCTATGAGTGAATCCGATTTCATCTGATTATGAGTTTCTTAATAAGGAAATTGTTACCTTTGAGTGTGTGATAGTATTTGTTTCACGTACAAGGAAGGGCAGTAAGTTATTCATCTACTCCAGTTCTTTTGAACTAGAAGGTTTGATGCATTTGCATCTGAACTGCTGATTCAGATATATTGAAGATCGTTACAGGGAGACAACATTAGTTTCTGTTTCATTAATGTTTAACTTTTGGGTTTAGAGCCACCGAAGTAAACTCGGAGCTTGCGATTCGTCATCGCGCGTGTTGGTAATACTACCACACACGTACAACATCAACCACATCAACATCATAGCAACATCAACCACACTATACAAATTTAACGCATGAATAAGTGTATTTGAAATTGTAACCAAACGAACTTTTTTTACCAGACAAGGACCCTTTTAAATTTTTTATTTCAGGTACCATCAGGAATCATACCCGAAAGCCCGGGGTGAAGTACAGCTTCCTTCGAACCAGGCAATGGATGTCGTCGAAGGTAGAAGTCGAATATAGTATTATCTCCTAGATATGTTTTTAAAATTATCACGTCACAAGGGCAGATACGAGTATGTTGAGGAGAAACACTTTTATTTGATTTTTATGTTTTTGTACTTGATTGATGAAAAACCCTTTTCACGTAATTTTACTTCTTAATATGTTTGTTCTTTACTAACCTATTTCTTTTTATACCCTTTCGGAAGGGAAACACCTTATTTGTGGCACTAACATTTTATTCCTATCGATAAATAGGAAATAAGCTATTTTACAAGTTATTTAATTTAGGAACTTTTCAAATATTTTTGATTTGTGAAGAAACTTTTGACTTAGTGAAAATCAAAAAGTTTGTAAGTTTTCACAAAGGTTTATAAGTGGATGTTTTGTGAACATTTTATGGTATGGGTTCCATTGTAGATTTGATGGAATAATCCATACGACATAATAAAAAAAAGTTTTACGAGTTTTCTAACACTCTTTTGCTCCAGAATCATAAATTATTTTATAAAATTGTTTTATTTTTTGCCCTTTTAATGTTTTTTGTGTTATTAAATAAATATCCCCATTAATTTTATTTTATCTCCATAATGATAATAATAAAAGTACAATTTATAAAGCGCCCTTTATGGAGCAGACTCTCGGTACAGATGCGTTCATACTCGGGACTAGAGCACATTATTATTGACTGATTAACCTTTCCCTTCCTATGCTAAAAAAATCCGCGCGTTCCGGTGCTGTGTATTCAATACACATCAATACACATGTAAAAATGAGCGATTTAAAATCGGAGAAATAAGAATATTCATAGCCAATCGCTTAAATTAATTAAATTTGAAGTCAAAAGTGATGATAATTGAAATTTAATTGCTGAAAACATGAAAAAAACATCGGCCGAAGTTCACAAAACGGACGAAGAGGTCACCTCGAACGAAAGCCCGCGAGCTACTGAAGCGAGAGAAGCGAGTGAACTGAGATTCTATTTGTTGCGTTCCCATATACCGAAGTAGAGTGAGAGTAAGAGTGAGACGTGAATAGCGTCGCTTTCTCACCCATAGTGGTTTTTTAGAATGAATATACCTACATCACACACTGGTACACTATTGATTGTATTGGTGAATTTATTCCCGATTTTCACAAAATATCTCTGATGTGGCCGATAAGTGCTAATTATTATTAATATTATTTTTTTTCATTCAATGAGTAAATGTATTACGGAGGAATACCTAAAATCTGAACCCAGTATTTTTTTATATTTACAGAGATATTAAAGTTTTTAGAAGTAATGTGTACTAGAGAGATATTAAAGTTTTTAGAAGTAATGTGTATCACATGGAAGGAAGGGTTAAAAATGTAACAAATAAATATATTTATGTTTGAAAGATGAGTGTAAAGATAAAAAGGTAGTAGGTACGGCCATTACATTATGTAATTCCACCCTTGGTATAGAGTCTAGATCAGATGCAATAAAATCAAAAAGTATATTTATAACTAATGAAATGAAAACCTTCAGAGCCATTACGTCGCGTAGGATGGATGATTTCCTCGAGAGTTATCTATGTGGCAATGTCTAAAATATCCGCTGGCTGTCGTCTTTCAGAAACATCAATAAAAAGATGGAAGAATAGCGGGGAGTCAACATCTCAAAATGGTAGTTTCGATGATAATATAACGCCGGTCTAACATATGAGAAAGAAGAACAAAGTCTCTCTATGCAAAATATAAGAACAGGGGTTTTAAAAATATATGTTTTCATTTTTACTTGAATATATCACTCAACTTTGTTATCGATGTCAGTGATGGGTAACCTTTTTAGCTCGGCGTGTCAAAATTCTGAAAAAAACCTGTCTTGACCCGGGTGCCGTGTCAGATCTAGGAATATAAATAATTTTTGCAGCCCTAGTAAATGAAAGAGTTTTGTTTTTGAACTACTTATTTATGTATTATTATAAAAAAGTAAAAACAAATAATTATTTAAATTATTAGTGATTTTTTTGTTGCTGAATTGCATTTGCTAAATCTTCAATTGAAGATTGGTATTTCGTACATTTTAAACATAAGCAAGCGTTACAAACTTCATCAGTCAGTCGGTTTATTTTATTTGTTTTAATTTTATTCAACGCCGAGAATAAAGTATCACAAAAGTACGTTGAGGGAAATATTGTGAGTAAAGCTATCGCTAGATTTTTCAGAGTGCCAAAAGTGTTCGGTAATCGGTTCCAAGCATTCAAGATGTTTTGTTCGTAGTGGCACTTTTCTTCATTCTCCAAACGATTTCTTTCTAGTTTCATGAGTTTGAACCTCAAGTCGATGAATTCTTGAGCCCAGATGCTGTCTTAAAAATTCTGTGAAAATATACGAGCGAAAAAAGTGCATCGCTCGTATATTTTATTGGGTAAAGATCGTCCGTAAACGATGCATGTCACCCAAAATGTCATGGCGTGTCACCTCTCACACGCGTGTCATAGGTTACCCACCATTGTGTTATGTTATGCTTGTTTTTCCTGATTATACTTATAACTCTAAGACAACCAGATGTTGTGGCTGCCTTATTTATTCGTTTCCTCACTTCCTTGTGGAGATAATTATGGCTGTATGTGTTGAATACGTAATTATATAATGCGTATTTTCTTTATATTTTTTAATAATGCATTTAATATTAAACATAAAAATAAAACAAAAAAAACTAATCTTCAAACGTATGAATGAACTTATGTCATCCAAGAACAATATTTTTCAGTTTTTTTTTAAATTTAAACAGCTGAGATGAATGATATAACTTTTTTACGCCCATTGATGAAAATAAAACGTCGGCGAAAGAAAGACAGCAAAACGATCTTTCAGGCACTTCGACATTTTAAGTGTCAAAATTTTCCCTGGCTGGCAAAAATTTTATACGCATTAAGATTCTGCCGTTCGTTTGAACTTTGAAGGATTTATTATCTTGTGTTAGATCTAACAGCGTGAAGAGAAAGATGAGATTTTCTCAGTAAAACTAGATAATATTATTTCAAGATAACAAATGTTTCACAAACTGATAAGTATAACACTTTCATTGTACAATATAACCTGACATTTTACAGTATAACCTGGCAGATTTATTGTCTTCTAATATGTCAATTTATTCCAACTAACCATAAAGATGTAAATTAGGCATTAAGTGAACACCAGACTGAAACTCTTTTTGGAAAAATCTGAGTTTCAGAAATATTTGGTGCGTAGAGTATATCTTTATGTGATTTTATATTGTTTATAGTTAAGGCATTAACATTGTGGAGGTTAAAAAACATTGTAATTTGTTTTATCAAACGTTGTTTATTCCATTTTTTGTAACGGTATAACCCTACCGGTTTCAAGACTTTCACCTCATCATCAGGGGAGTCTTGTTTATCCTCCCCTAATGATGAGATGAAAGCCTTGAAATCGGTAGGGTTATACCGTTACAAAAAGTGGAATAAACAGTGTTCGATAAAACAAATTACAATATTTTTAATTAGTTTATTTTGTTTTTGCAACAGTTTTATTATAATTGCGTATTATTTAATGTACTGATAATTTTTATTTGTGGTTAAGGTGGTATGTGCAGATTTATGAAACACTTGATGACAGCTTTTTTTGGGAAGCCGTATCAAAATTAATGATGGTATTTGAGAACTACCAACACGTACCATACTCCATTTTAAACTTTTTTTGGAAAAATCTGAATTTCAGAAATATTTGGTGAGTAGAGTATATCTTTATTTAATTTTATATTGTTTATAGTTAAGACATTAACATTGTGGAGGTTAAAATACATTGTAATTTGTTTTATCAAATACTGTTTATTCCACTTTTAATAACGATATAACTCTTCCGGTTTCAAGGCTTTCACCTCATAATCAGGGGAGCACAAACAATACTTGTTTTTAAAAAATCGAGAATGATCGACGTAATATAAATAATAAATAAATAAATAAATATTAGGTTTATTGACAGCAACGTAGTATGTACAAGATCACACCTGAATAACACTTCTAAAACACATAAATTGCAGACAATACATCAAACACAGAAGCTGTCAAAAGGTCTGGGCTCATCTAATAGCATCCCCTCGGCCAAAATACACCCAAAATATATCACTGATTTAAAACATGCTGATGACGGAGCGAGTCTAATATCAGTTGGAAACTGGTTCCAGAGTCTCACTGCAAAGGCAAAGATTGCATATCTGTAAATCAATTAATCAGTTCCAGTCACAGGTTTCATTCAATAATGACTTCCAGATAAATAATCCGAAAAAACTTGCAGAGAAATTGCTCAACGTATTTTTTATTACTGGCCTCACTAAATTTGTCTGTTTCGAGATGATAAATTAAGGATGTTAACGCTGGCCTAATTTATGCGTCTTCACAAACTAATTATGCGAAACATTGGAATAATTTGCATGCAACATACAATTATACAAGGGTAAGAGTAGATAATACTGACTAAATAATGTAATGTTGAAGATAAAATAATTGGAGCCTTTTTATATTGTATTTGTGGTGTGACATGAATTATTTACAATCCATCGAATATTCAAAAAAGGTCCATTGAATTATTCATCAAACGTTTTAGCTTGAACTTCAATAAGACATTAAAACGTGAATTTAACTATAATATTCTAAAAAGTGAATTTAACAACAATATTCTAAAAAATGAATTTAACTATAATATTCTAAAAAGTGAATTTAACTATAATATTCTAAAAAGTGAATTTAACTATAATATTCTAAAAAGTGAATTTAACTTTAATATTCTAAAAAGGGAATTGAACTATAATATTCTAAAAAGGGAATTTAACTATACTATTCTAAAAAGTGAATTTTACTATAATATTCTAAAAAGTGAATTTAACTATAATATTCTGAAAAGTGAATTTAACTACAATATTCTAAAAAGTGAATTTAACTATAATATTCTAAAAAGTGAATTTAACTATTATATTCTAAAAAGTGAATTTAACTATAATATTCTAAAAAAAATCAGAGTGGTTTATTTGTATGCTAATTTTAACGAATCTGAGTTGGTGATTCGGACATATTAAGGATTGTGATCGGGAAACAAAGTTATCTTTAGCCCCTTTATCATTCTTTGGGTTTTTTCTTTAATATGTTACTCATTCTCATTAATAAACGTGGCCGGGATACAAGATTTTCGTCGGCTCCAGTAATTGAGCCACTGTAGTTGGTACGAAGTTGTTAATCATTACACGTGTTGGTAATACTACCGCACGTAAAGAGATACCAATACACATACACGAACTTTGCGGATGCGAATATTGTTACTTGACGAATTCTTTTATCAAACAAGGACTATTTTAAATAGTTTTAGGTATCTTTGAGAATCAAACCCGAAATTCCTAGGTGGAATTCAAGCCTCTTACCAACTACGTATTTGGGTTCAGAACCTATTTAGCTATTTAATGTGGTGGAATTACTATTCCGTTCATATAATTTCTCACAAACAGTAAACTAGGTGTTTTCTTTGTTATGCGGAAAATCATTCTGTTTGCCAAAATAAAACTTTTTTCAAATCGTATGGCCGCTCAAAGTGCAATATCGAAAAAAAAAGTAGGAGCAGGGAGAAAAGTAAATGGTTGGTTTGAATATGTTAACCGACCGGAGCATTTTAAGACGAGCAAAATATGTTTTACATAATGTAACATTAAGTAAGTGAAATTCGAACATAGCAAAAAGTAGCGGCAGGGACGGTAAAATATTTTGCTATATCAGCTTGGTTTGCAACGTATTGAGTACAGTTTGATTTAAACCTGTCACTTTAATATAAGTAAATTTTGTAATTAATTTAATTTAATTGTGTAATTAACTATAATTAATTGTGTAATTAATTTAAGTTAATTGTATAATTAACTTAAGCTAATTGTGTAATTAACTTAAATTAATTATGTTATTAACTTAAGTTAATTGTGTAATTAACTTAAGTTAATTGTGTAATCAATTTAAGTTTATTGTGTAATTAACTTAAGTTAATTGTGTAATTAACTTAAGTTAATTGTGTAATTAACTTAAGTTAATTGTGTAATTAACTTAAGTTAATTGTGTAATTAATTTAAGTTAATTGTGTAACGTAATTTAGTAAAACAAATCGTTCTACAATATAAATACTAAATCAATGAATAAATTAAGATTTAAAATGGTCTAAGGATAAAATCAATCTGAATTTGAATCCGACGGGAATCGAACCAGGGTCATCCATTTGCTTAGCGTGAATGCTAAGCGTTTCACCACGATCGCTAACTGAGCCCGAATATTGAGCGACTAGCAACTATCGAGAGATGCTGTATACATATTTATGTCGGAAACCACAAACCGTCCATGAGCGATCGATATTTTTAGAATATATTGTAAATATTTCCATTACACGTCAGCAGAAAAGGCAGAACTATCGACTGGAAAGTCCAGAGTAGACTGAGCAATTTTTTTGCCAACTATTAATCATAATAGTTATTGCAGCTGAGGTATATAAAAAAAAACAATACATTTATTTGATTTGGTTTACGAGATCAAGTTTAAAAACCAATTATTGATAGCTTTATTTGATTTGATAGAATACACTACGTTATATACGAGTACGATACTAGTACACCTCAATTCGAATGTTTTACTAACATACGTGTATATCGAATGTTTTACTAACATACGTGTATATCGAATGTTTTACTAACATACGTGTATATCGAAAAATCTACGAAAGCTTTCTTTGTAGTTCGTTTTATCTTTGTAATTAGTTTTCAGCAGTTTTTTTAACCAAATATTAAACTTCATTTAAATTCCATTTATTAACTTATTGTTCAAATCCTTTGCATATCACAGGTGGCCCTAACTCGTACAAGGACTAAACACAACAAGTACAATACATTGTAAAACTTATTTGATAAAAACAATAGTCCAAATGTATATATTACACTTAGACATTATCCGTTATAAGCACAGGCTCCCGAAGCATTATCTGTTGCCTGACTAGTCCCCCTACAGTATTAGCTGGGACGACCAAGGTCTGAGTGAATGTGATGGAATACAAGTAGCCTGAACGAGTGGAGTTGTTCTTGCTAAATAATTAGTTGTAAGAATTGTTATCTAGTTATAAGTAGTATGTAGGTGTTAATTATTTCTAAGAAATCATATATTAAGAATATAAAAAATAAAAATAAAATGATATGTAGGAAAATAAGATTAAGTAAGTTCATAAATTATAATATATAAATAAGATTAGTTAAGTAATAAATTTGTATATACGAGTATGTTAGGTATAGTCTTGACAAATATTTATACAATATATTACGTTGTTAAATAATAAAAAAACCTTTCTGAAAAAATACAGCATCTTAAATAATTAAAAAAAATTAATTATTTCAAGTATTATACTAAATTTAAGAGTTTTTCCCTGGAGAAGCTGAGTGACACATAAAACACGTCTGTATGAGGATACGCACGGTTAAAAAGTCTGATTGTTCTACCTACCGGCATTTCCAAAGGCAGGTTGGTCGATTTATAGGTTAATATAACAATATCTTGGTGTGTTGTCGTAAATTGTTGTTGTAAATTCTCAAGATATTGTTAATATAACAATATCTTGAGAATTTATTCTCTAAATGTCGTTATATAAAGTGTCCGTTTATTATTTTTCTTACTAGTACTATCGGGATAGGAAAACCTGACTCTCTGCCTACTCCAATAGGGCAATGGAGTGATGGTATGTATGCACGTACTCAGAAATTTTATGAAAAGTCTTTTTTTATTGAAAAATATCAAAATCTCTTTTTACTTCCTATGAAAGTATATATTGGATTGACAAAGAAATATAGGCAAAATAATACAAGAACAGAAGCGTTGTCTATCTAATAACCACTTTTCCAGAATATGCAAACTGTACACATGTAATAGACATATCGTAATTTCAAAGATAGTGAAGTGAAAATTTTACACACTTTACAAAAGTTATATAAAACAATACATTTATACACGTAAGAAATAAACAAAGCCATAAACAAAAGTTATATAAAACAATACATTTATACACGTAAGAAATAAACAAAGCCATAAACAAAAGTTATATAAAACAATACATTTATACACGTAAGAAATAAACGAAGCCATAAACAAATGTTATATAAAACAATACATTTATACATCTAAGAAATAAACAAAGTCATAAACAAATGTTATATAAAACAATACATTTATACACGTAAGAAATAAACAAAGCCATAAACAAAAGTTATATAAAACAATACATTTATACACGTAAGAAATAAACAAAGCCATAAATAAAAACAAATTTTAATAATTAATCAAATTTAACTTTATTTGAATGCTAAATGATTCACAGCTGTTGAAAAATTTTCTTTCGAATTAATATTGTCAAATTCTATGAAATATTTGTGATCAATTGATTATAATTGAAAGGGTTCCGTAAATATACCACACACACACTTTACACTTTTGCTGCTGGCGGTCCATAGTAAAGTAACATACTCGTAACACCAGTATGATATATTAGCACTGCTCTCAGAATAAACTGCGATCATTCCGCCTTAAGAAAGCTTCGGTATAGGAGGTAGAAACACGTGTAGCGGGGATCAATGTGATTAGGGGAATAACAAAGTAATTAATTGTTTAATATTCTAACAAAGAGTACTACAACGTTAAGGGTGTGGGCTGAAAAACATCTGATGTCCTCGATGCTGGGCTGGTCCTATATTGGTGGGGTGTAGGTAATCTCGGCCGGGAGGGTGTTATGAGACGACCCCAGACCTTTCCATAGCTTCTCTTTAAACAACGTTCATTCCGCCTTAGGAAAACTTCGGTATAGGATGTAGAAACATGTGTAGCGGGGATCAATGTGATTAGGGGAATAACAAAGTAATTAATTGTTTAATATTCTAACAAAGAGTGCCACAAAGTTAAGGGTGTGGGCTGAAAATCATCCGATGTCCTCGCTGCTGGGCTTGCCCTATATTGGTAGAATGTAATCTGGGCCGGGAGAACGTTATGAGACGAGTCCAGACCTTTTGATAGCTTATCTATTAAGTGTATTTTCTGCTTTTTATATTGAGATATATGCGCAATTTTGGAATGTATTTATATACGAGGCATATCCAGAAAGTAAGTGTACTGAATTTTTGTAGGTTACAATTTTTTTTATTTAAACAAAAAAATTACGTGGTTACCGTAGTACATATGTAAGCTATTTTTCGACATAGTCGCCATTCCTCTCAATGCAGGTGGTGAAGCGGGGTATCAACTTTTTGATGCCTTCCTCGAAGTAGTTTCCCGCCAACCCCTCCGTCCACTTCTCCACCTCCAACTTTACCTCCTTGTCGATTGAAAACCTTTTTCCATTCATGTGCAGCTTCAGAGAGGTAAAGAGATAGTAATCTGAAGGTGCTAGATCAGGGGAATGTGCGGGATGGTTCAGGACATCCCATTTAAACGAGGCGAGCATGTTCATGAGCAGTTCCTTCGTGGCGTTGGCCGTGTGTGGTCTGGCATTGTCGTGCAGCAGGCAGACTCCCTTTGTCAACATGCCTCTCCTCTTGTTCTGAATCGCCCTCCGCAATTTTTTTAGGGTCTCACAGTATCTTGCAGAGTTGATGGCCACCCCTTGAGGCATATATTGAATTAAAATTATGCCTTGACAGTCCCAAAACACGGATGCCATGATTTTCTTGGCTAAAATTGTGGTTTTGAACTTTTTGGCGGAGGGTGAAGAGGTGCGACGTGACCGTTTTTAAACTCGCGACACCACTTGTACACACTCGTACGGTCCATAGCTTTATCACCATATGCAGTTTTCACCTCATTATAAACCTCAACCGGAGGTTTTCCCTTCCAAACGAGATAACGGATGACGCCGCGTATTTCGCACTTGGCGGGAGATTGGATTGACATTTTTCACGAAACGTGTTGTCGCGTCGACACTTCTCAACGTACTGACCTCGAACCGGTCTCGTTGCGGAGGGGAAGGATCAGGCTACACGGAAGTGTATCCAACATGTCGAAAATAAAATCCATCCGGTCGTGAGAGCCTCAGTACACTTACTTTCTGGATACGCATAGTATTTACATACTATGTTGTTATTATAATAGTTAACCTATGTTTATTAATTTTTATTATTTTAAAGGCCGAATCCTTTCACAAATCTATTTACTTCGTTTACGTTTTTATTTACTTGATATAAATGAACCTTTTGAGTATATGAAGTTCGTAAGAATAAAAGTACTGCATCAAACCACACATTATTTCAGCAGATATATGCAAATGCAAATAGATATGAAGTTAGAATTAATTCCCTTGAACTGATGTTGTTTATTGATCTTTGGCGTAACACGCGAAGTCTATTTATTTTGGTTCATTTGAATTTCAAGGCAGGTTTTTAAACAAATGCCAAATCTCAGTGGTCTGATTATTGTGGACAATGAGGTTAACTCGATGAAAGGGAGCATGGCGGGCAGAGGCAATTAATGTCGGCCAAGCGGGGAAATTTATGGTGTTTACACGAGGAATCATACCTTGGATGTGTATTTAATTACATCGAGTTAAATTCCTACGAGTAGATATACACATCTGGAAAGCGGACACGGATTTCTGGAAAATCAAATCAAAACTCTTTCATATATTGCATATTCCTGGAAATTGCGATTAAATTATATATCCACTGCGCCAAATCTCTTGAGGAAAACAAATAATTAATGTTCTTACATGTAAAAATGTTTGGTAGTAACCTAAGTCAGATTTATTTTCTGATGACCTCCGTGGTCTAATTTGTAAGATGCCTGTCTTCCAACTAATTTATTTATTTAATTAATTAACGACACAACAGTTTTTTAAACACATATGACAAGTTAATACGAAATATTAAAATGATTGACAAAAATACAAAACATTCCCTTAAACTAACATTTAGGTACAAAAAAGCAGTAGTTATCATTACAAAATAATTACAAAGTCATTGTTTTGAACTGTTAATTAATAATATGTTTATTTCAATTCAATATAGGTTTGTATATTACAAAATATTACCAAATTTAGCCAAATACTAGGCGGGAAGTCGCGGGTGTGACTTGTGATAAAAAAATGCCCGTCAAACTCAAGGGGCTAGTTTACAAGTGTCATTCGGCCTGTGCTAACATATGGCTCAGAAACCTGGAATACCTCCCTAAGGCACGTCCGTGCCATACATACAGCTCAGATGAAAATGTTGAGATGGATGTGTGGTGTCACAAGGCTTGACAGGATCCGTGACTCCTACATCCGTGGGAGTCTAGGTGTACGCGACATATCTGACAAGATTCAAGAGAGCAGGCTGCGATGGTATGGACACGTCAGCAGAAGACCGCCAGAGTATATAGGAAACAGGACGCAGACACTTAATGTCCCTGGTAAGAGGTCTCAAGGACGACCCAAGCGCGGGTGGCGCGAGGTGGTTGGGCGGGACACGAGGGAGGCCGATATCGCTCCGGAAGATGCACAGGATCGGGCGAAGCGGCGGCGAATTATTGGAAGAGCAGACCCCACCACCATGTGGGAATAATAATGCAAAGGAAGAGAGAGAGACCAAATTTAGCCAAATAGACTTACGTAATTGTGGAACACATATTTTATAGCGGTCAATAACATAGACTTGTTTTGTCCATTCTCGAACTGTTAGTTAGCGACATATTGTTGGAAATATAACTACGAGTTCTCCGATTCGAACACATTGCTTGTGGCCAAGAAGACAAGATGAAGATCTCTAATGCACTGGACTGCCTAAGGGAGAGACACAACCGGACTACCCTTAACAATTGAATGGTTGAAGTGAATTAGGCACTAAGTACCAAAAAAAAAACAAAAAAAAATGAGTATGCAGTTTCGTTCCATATGACATATACGAGTATAACGAAACTGCATACTTTGTTTATTTTTGGTACTTAGTGCCTATTTTACTTCAACCATTCAATTGTTCTTCGAATTGCAGAGGGTGGGCGTGGATAGAGCTTCTCCCCAAGGTTCGTCAAAGACTAAAATGGGAGTCACGAAGCTCAGTTATAAGCTACATGAAGGGATGCATGATTTCCGACTCGGGGTTTGATTTCTATTGAAACCTTTGAAAGTTTCGTTTAATGGATTCCATTTCGGTTTTCACTTAAGACTTCTTTAACGTTTTTCTGGTAGATTGAAATAAATTAATACATGGTAATAAGCCCTTCTAGTTTAATTGTTTATAATGAAAGTGTAATACAATACAACCACTTTCAGATTTTGTTGTAAGCCTGTACATAATATGTAACGAGCAAATTAATGGCGTTGACCTAAAAATACAATACGTAGACATTTAATTCGTGAAAAAAAGTACGCTAGAGAAGTATAGTGTCTGAGACTATAAAGATACGTCGGTTACTTGGATGTTACAGAGGAACAGCTGGATAAATTACAGCGTCTTCAAAATGTGTGTCTAAGATTTATTTTCAACCTACGAAAGTACGATCATATAACTTCATACCAGAAGGCATCGAACTGGTTGAATGTTAGAAATAGACGCCAAATTCACATACTGTATCTATTGTATAATATCCTTAATTGTCCCGCCACCCCCTCTTATCTCGCTGAAAACTTTCAGTGTCTTTCAAATCATGGATTAGCGCTACGCTCAAACAGAGATTGTCTATTGGCCTTTCCAGTTCACCGCTCCTCTTTTTTTTACGCCGTCCTTTACTGTCCATGCAGTGAGACTCTGGAATCAGTTACAAACCAATATAAGACTGACTCCGTCCTTAGCATGCTTTAAGAAGCGACTGAAAAAACTCTTGATTTCTTGTCAGTAAAATAACGTGTTTCATTCCTGATTTCTCTTTTCTTTTCCTCTCCACCATCCCTTCCTTTCATTTTGATTGATGATGTCTCACTTTATATGAAAAGTAATGTTCGGGTGATTGTCCGTCTTTGTGGGGTTCGTGGTGATATGCTCACGTATGTGTTTATGTATTTCGTGGGGATGGATAGTCATTTAAATGATTTATGCGATTGGTTGGAAGGTTGGATTTATGCGATTGGTTGGAAGAGATTGGCAACAAACCCGCCAGATTGTATTTGCAATAAAAGTGTTAAATAAATAAATAAGATAGCGATATCCAAAATAGAAGAAACTACAGTTTACACACAAGAAGAACCGAGACTCCAATAGAGGATAACTCTAGATTTGGGATAACGCTAGGGAATAACATCTACTTACTATTAACAATCGTCAATCACTAAAACAACTGGGTCGACCTGAAAGCACTTAGATGCCACAAATGTAAAATATTATACAAATGAATGAACTATTAGATGATGATATTCAAAATAGAAGAAACCATGGTTTGGATGCTAGAAAAAAAAAAACTACCATAACAGAGCATAACTCACGATTTCGTAAATCTAGAAAGAGGAACATTATTTTGAGAATTTCTTGTAAGCCTGTTCCACAATAAAACACTAAATCAACAGGGTTGACCTAAAAAGGGAACGAACTATCAGAAAATTATATCTAAAATAGAAGAAACTGTAGTTTCGAACAAAAAAAAAAGCTAAACCTAATAAAGCATAACTCAAGAAGAAGATTATTTTCAGAATCTGATATAACCCTGTATCAACATTAACCACTAAATCAACAAAATCGGTTTAAAAACATGGATACTATAAAGACAAAAAATGACGCAAGTGAACGGTTTGTCAGATAACTATACTCAAAACAGTAGAACCTACCTCTTGCTTACAATTAGAACCAACTCCAACAGAATATAACTCAAGAAGAACATTACTTTCAGAATTCCCATTCGTAAAATAAATTTTGCTAATAGCTTCCAGACAAATCGTCCGGTTGAAATCTTAAGTTTCGTCATGTTCGCGATGCTTTAATTTCTCACATTTCAAAGGAAATGGCGAAACTTCCGCTTCATGAGGGGGAAATATTTTTCTGTATGCCATCGCTCGATAGACGATGCGCTCGAAAATATACATAAAAATGAAATCGTTGATTCAGGGATTTTTATGCAGAATTTATGTGTCTGGTTTCTCTTAGAATGCGAATTCTTATTTGTACTTCCTTTGTGACTTGCCAGGGATCGTTGTTCTTTATATGGACGTGAAGAAGAATAAAAAGCTTGAATATTCAGCAACGATAACACTGAGAAGAATATATGATGGATCACGGAATAATTTGATAAAGGGCAACTCTTTATAATATGTGGTTGTTACATATATTATCAACAAACTTATTCTTTATTTTGTAATTTATTTTTATCAAACACGGTCTATTCCACTTTTTTGTGACGGTATAACCCTACCGGTTTCAAGGTTTTCACCTCATCTTCAGGGGAGCACAAACAAGACTAAATGTTGTTCGAACTGGTACCGATATACACGCTTCAACGGTTAGGGGCTGAGGGGTGAGGGAGGCATGGGACGATTTCGGCCAAGATTGAAGAGATTTTTGGGATATAACTGTTCACCAGATGTTCGTATCAATGTACTGACTTACATCTGGTGAACAGTTATATCCCAAAAATCTCTCCGCTCTTGGCCGAAATCGTCCCATGCCTCCTTCACCCCTCAGCCCCCAACCGTTGAAGCGTGTATATCGGTACCAGTTCGAACAGCATTTAGTCTTGTTTGTGCTCCCCTGAAGATGAGGTGAATGCCTTGAAACCGATAGGGTTATACCGTCACAAAAAAGTGGAATAAACAGTGTTTGATAAAATCAAATGTCTTTAAACCTCCACAACGTTAATGCCTTAACTATAAAGAACATATTATTTATTTATTTTAATTTTATGTCAGCCGTCTTACAACTCATTTCGTGTTTTGAGATGGCTGAGATACACCCACAAAATTCACATATAAATAGTTCAAATTCGAGTTGCAGTCATTAGTGTGATTTGACAACTCTCGTATAGCTAAATATCTTCTGTTTTGTTTCTGTTTTCTCCACATTTGGACTTACTTTATTTTCTCTCTTTACGCTAGCAGTTAATCTGGGGTTGTGTGTGTATGATGATTTGATAATCTGTTTAATTATTATCATTTACCTTTTGTATATTGGGTTGAGAAACATCTGTAATTTTCGGGCCCGAGTTCACCCTTCTGTTGATGAGGGTGTATTTCGATTGGAAGGCTATTAAGAGTTGGACACAGGTCGTTTGATAGCTTCACTTTCAAATTGGGGATTTTCATTACTTTAACATATATGTGTGGTTTCTGAAATATTTTCACATTGCGTTGCAATACACCTACGAGTATTAAATTATCCGAGGTGATTTACAAGTGAAATTGTTAGGAGCAGTATACAAAAATATTCTCTTTACCAAATATGGAAACATACTTGTCACCTGAGTGACTACGACGCGTTCAAATGTTCTCGCGGTCAGTTCAAAGATATGATTAAATATCATTCGCACGACTTATAAAGATTTTACAATGAACCTAGAGTATCGGATGGTGCGTGAACTAAAATTATTTCGGATCCACAGTGAATCCATGCGAAATGATTCTCCAGTGCTTAATGTCATGAATAGGGATGGCAATCAAATTACTGGTCCTTAAATTTCTTCTAGATTCGTAAATTGTTTTTCAACGGTTTATTGTAGACTCCGAGGCATATGTCTTTGACGAACATCATACTTCTTCGATATTGAACTTTAACTAAATAAACAAACAAATAAAGTAAATAAACAAACGAAAAAAAAACACCAAAAAAATAACAGTGCGGCCAGATGGAGTACATTATTTTGTAACGGATGTAGTCATCTGCTATTACCACATCTTGTTAATATATTAAATTCTTCAGAGTTCATACTTTTCTAAATTAATAAAATGAAACTCCACACATTTAAAAATGGTTCAAAGGACGATGTAACCAACTACAGACCTATCCTCATACTATCTTCAGAAGCGAATCTACTAGAAATTATTATTGTTTGTGGGACTCGTATATAATTGCAGAACAGCATGACTTAAGAAGAGGCCAGTCTACTGAATTCAATCTGAAGGTCTTCACCAACTTCAACTTAAGAGGTATAGATAGTGGCGATCAAATTGATTGTTGGTATCATGATTTTGTCATTGATAACAACAATCACAAAAAAAAAAAACAAAGGGAGAATTGGGAACCAAGAATCCTGCTGTTATTGACAGAATAAAATAAGTAAAATAATAGGAAGGTAGAGGCTACGGCCATTAGATAAGGTCACATAATAAAATATTACGCAATATATATAAGTTGAGTGTAAGAATAAGAAGGTAGGGGCTGTAGGCATAAGACAAGGTACCAAGTACTGCAAATGTCCAGAAAAAAAATATTTGGCAAGAAAACCGAATTAAAGACCAACTACAAAGAAACAAACCTATGTTGATCCTCATATATGTGTAAGTAACTTACTCGGCTATTCGTGTAATATAGTACAAGTACCCGGCGGTAAGTAATACACATCGGGCTTAAGAAAGATACTGTCGCTTTGTAGAGCGTCGTCTCTGTCGCACGGACTGTTAGCGCATCGTGCGACAGAGACGACGCTCTACAAAGCGACAGTCTTTCTTAAGTCCGATGTATATTACTTACCGCCGGGTACTATACATGTGTGTAGTGTTCATGTGTACATAATTTATACCCATAATCATACATTTTGAGAAGACTTCCCAAAAAAGGTTGTATTCAAGTGCTTGCTAAAGCTGCATACGCCACCCATATCTCTTAGATGTAGACCATTCGATACCATAGGACTAGCAATGACAAAAGATAAAACTTTAAATCTTACCATTTTCTAGGCAAACTGGTGACGCATTTTTTTTAATAAATTATTGAACTGTTTTCAATTCCAGGGAAATTTGCCTGTTGAGTCACATCTGTAGACTATTGTCAAGTAAGGTCACGAAAATAAGCAACACCCACATTGGGAATCGGACTGTCCTCATTTCTCCTACACATGTGTTCAGTATATAGAGGCTGAGGGAATCTATAGTGGGTACAGGAATATATTCAATACGAAACAGTGGGTAGAGGTTAATCTCCATATTCACTTGGTTTAACTATCTTGGGCGTCAACTTTGTGCAAACAGGGTAATAATGTTGTGAGTTTCGGAAGATGGTACGAGATTAGGATGAACAGTGGTGGGTTAACAGTTTTTTATTAATTAAAGATTTAATTATTTTGTTTATACGTTAACATACATTAAAAATATCCACCAAACCGGACATGAAGTTTACTCATGTGATGCATTCTGGTGATGGACGAATTATAACGTACAATTGTCGTTAGTGAATCATTTTTGACACATTAGTATCGCTAAAGGTTGCTGTGTTTCTAGCAGAAGTGTGCACACCAATTTAAGCCAATATATCAAAGTTATAAAATACGAGTGTCATCCAGAAAGTAAGGTTACAACATTTATGTAGGATCGAAAGATGCTTGTATTTAATTGAAATTCACAGGATACTTCACAAATATATTAAACTATTTTTCAACGTAATCGTCGTTGAGATCGAGATATTTATGTAGTCAGGGCACCAGCTTTTGTATGCCAGTGTCATAGACCTCCGCCGCCAGCTCTTTCAGCCACTTCTTTACAGCGTTCTCGACCTCCTGATCGTTGGTAAATTGTTGGGGTGTAGTGACATACCCACGTCTCATTCCCCGTTACGATAGAGACCAAAAAAAGCTTCTCCCTCCTGTGCAAAATGATCCAAAAATTCACGCGCGGTGGTCACGCGATTTTGACGGTGCTCCAGTGTGAGCATTCTGGGCACCCATCTTGCACACAATTTCTTGTAACCAAGTTTTTCCGATACAATTTTCCGATCAAGGAGATTTCGAGAAATGTCAGGAAATTCTTCGTGAAGGTCGTCAAGCGTCACACAGCGGTCATTTCACACTTGTTCTTCAATGTCTCGTCGTGAGTATCAGTACGGCCTTCTCTGACCTCTCTATCGGAAGAATTTACTGTGACTGGACAAAATGGCCGACAAACACGCGGGACCAAACAAACTGACCGTTAGGATCCCCCCTACAAATATAAATAAAAATTTCCCCCGACCTAAGGAGCCCTTGTAATCTTAGTTTCTGAATGACCTTCGTATATTGTGAATAACTTGAATTAGAAATATTAAACGGAATATTTCATCCATTGCATGATACAATTTCCCTGTCAGAGTAGGTAAAGTGGAAATATCACCAGACATTTCGATCTCAACACACATCCTTTTTCATATCCATTTATTTTTTCATCTAACTCTTACGATTTGTCTGACTACTTGCATTTCATTTATTAAAACATCATTCGCTTGATTCAACCATGCTTTTCTTGGTCTTCCTTTCACACGTGTTACACTACATTTGCACTGTATAATTGTGTTAGTCTTTCTTCATTCTTTCGTTCCACATTCATTCGATAGATAGAGAGAAAAGAGCTTCAGACATTTGTATCACGACACACATTTTTTGCTTCTTCCACATCCATAAAACTTTTTATACAATTCCTGCGATGTCTCTGATTTTCTTCATTTCTATTTTCCAAAATAGTATTCGCTTGATACAACCATACTTTCCTTGGTCATTTTCTCATATATGTTCCACTTACATTTGCAGTCTATATTTGTGTACTTAGTTTTTCTTAATTCGTTTGGTACACATTCATCTATTTGTATTGACATAATTTGTATTACTGGGAAAGCATTTCTTCACAATAATATTGCATATCTCACTGACAATTTTTAGCGTCTCTGATCATGGATTTACGCTCTACTCAAGTAGATATTGTCTCTTGTCATTTCCAGTTCATCGCTCTTCCTTCTTCGAGTATTTCTATACTGTCGACGCCGTTCCAGAAAGTTTAGCGTCGGATATTTTTTTTCGTATTTTTAGAATTAAATATATTGGTAATTAAGATATGTGGCGTCTAATCGTTTGCACGTTTGGAATGTTCTTGGTCACTAAATGCCACCAGAAAAGTTAATAAATTAAGATCTATTATATTACACTTTCGTTGTATAAAGAACAACCTATCGGGTTTATTGTCATGTGGCAATCTCTTCTTACCAACCAGAGAGATGTTAAACAAGACTGTAGGAAAAAAAAACAGACTGAAACCCTTTAAAATTAAACTGGGGTACAGCAGGAATCAAACCCGAATTCCCTACGCTGGAAGACAAGCGTTTTACTAACTTGGCCACGGAGGTAACAAATAACCAAGTCGTCGAGAATTGTGTTACATAATATTACATTTCCGTATACAATACGACCCGGCATGTTTATTGCTATGTAGCAATCTCTTGCAAATAACCACAAATAATTAAAAGAGGCCTTAAGCGAAACCCAGAAATTACACATTTTTTAATTAAATTCGTAACCTTCCAAGCTGGAAGTCAGGCGTCTGACCATCTTGATTATGAAGGCCATTTTCAGTGTATTTTATGACACTTAACAACCCGTATTGTGACCATTATCATTATTGAAGTAAAAAAATCAAAAAGGTGTCTCTTTTCACTACACAACGGAACTTAAGGGTGATTGCATTATCTGAGAAAATATTTTTGCGATCTTTCAATATTTTTCGTTTTTCTTCTTTACCCTTAGTTGGATTTAAGGATCAGATAAACCTACCCTTGACTCTTTACATAATTTACGGGGAGATTTGTACAACTTACCGAAGTTAAAAGAAAAATATTTAAGCCAGAACAATTAGGGACCAAGTTTTCACATTCATTGTTCCTTTCACCAATTTATTTTATTTTTTGAAAAAGTTTAAATGCAAAGTTTTTTCGCCAAGGGACTTTTTACAAGTGTGCCTTCAGAATATAGTTTACTCCAGTAAAAATAAGATTTTGAATGCATGTAAATATAAAACAGTGCAAATGTGAGAGAAAATCTTGGTAGATGTAGACTTCTTGCTTCTTTAGGTTTAATATGAATCGATTGCAAACGTTTTGGAGTTTTCCCAACTAATCCAGTATCTCCTCGTTGGCATCAGAATAATAAACGTCACCAAAATCAAGTAATGGGTGCACAAGATATTAGGAGAGTAGTATTCGACAGGCTGAAAAATGTGCATTCTCTTAAGGTAATGTAGAGAAGCAAATTATAGATATATCTAAGACATTTTGATTTTAAACTTCTGACAAAGGAATTACTTCAACGTAAAATATATAAAGGAACTTATTGAACAAAATTATGCCCAGTAGTTTCAGGTTCGAAGCCCAATACTGACATAAAATTATATTCCAATATGGTTGTTCAAATTGAATTCTTTCACACATCGCACCGAGTGTGAAATCATAGTTAGTGTAAAACCGATAACTACGTTTTTTTATGTATATATTTCTTCTTCTTTGTTGCGTTCTTAATGTTAAACATCGTGATTTTCTGTTATGTCTAGAACTTATGTCTAGGCGCCATCTGGACAGTATGTTAACGTGTGATGGGCGAGTTAAAAGGGACATTGAAAGTAGGGGAGCGATAGGGAACAAGGTAAACGGAGCACTTATATACAACAAATGCGCAATATCATAAGTTGCAAAAATGAAAAAATATTAAATAACAGTGTATATATGTCCTTGACGTATGGAAGTATAACTTGGACTTAGCAGAAGAAAGATAAAGTAAGATTATTGCTGTAGAGATGCGTACACTAAGGATAAAATGTAGAATGTCAATGTTTGAAAGAAGTCGCGTAAAGATATCAGAAATGAATGCTTGGATACAATATACGAGTATATTTTAAGAAAGATGAAAAAGGGAGCTTTAAGATAATTTGGATACTTGAAGAGAATGAATGATTAAAGAAGGTCTAAGTGAATATTCAATTCAAAAGCGCAAGGTTTGCGTGGAAGAGGTAGACCGAGGAAAACTTGGCTGGACCAAATGTACCATATTTTGAAAGAAAGTAAGTTGAGAAATATGAATAATAGAAGTTTGTTCCAGGAGAAATGTACGAATGTGGAGGAGGTGAAAATTGAGTGTTTGGAAAGAAAAGTTAAGATATCTGTTCTCTCTGCCTATCCCGCAAGGGATACGGTGTGATGATATGTATGTATGTAAAGAAGCAAAGATCTTCCCGCTTAAATGTGAGCTACGATTACGCCAACTCAGATTTTCTTCTATAAAGATTCTCAGTTATCAGGTCCTCTAAAATTTGCACCCATATTTACTTCAAAAAGCAACTTAAGTATTATTATATCTCTTTTCAGTGACACAGCGTATTTTTTTTCAATTCCCTACTGTATTTTTCTTTCCCTACCCCTTCTCTCTCCAAGTATGTGGTGATTTAAAAAAAAAATGTATATTTTATTTTGATGTTTCTCATTCTCTACTTTTGATATTTAATGTTTCGTTTTGACTTTTTTTCTCTGTTTGTAAACTTAAAATCGTATTCTGTAAACCTAAAGCAATTGGCATAATATATGTAACTTTAATCTGGTTAGTTGTAAGATATATAAAATATGTAACTTTTATCTGGTTAGTTGTAAGATATATAACATATGTAACTTTTATCTGGTTAGTTGTAAGATATATAACATATGTAACTTTTATCTGGTAAGTTATAAGATACGAGTATATAACATATGTAACTTTTATCAGGCTAGTTGTAAGATATATAAAATATGTAATTTTTATCTGGTTAGTTGTAAGATATATAACATATGCAACTTTTATCTGGTTAGTTGTAAGATATATAACATATGTAACTTTTATCTGGTTAGTTGTAAGATATATAACATATGTAACTTTTATCTGGTTAGTTGTAAGATATATAACATATGAAACTTTTATCTGGTTAGTTGTAAGATATATAACATATGTAACTTTTATCTGGTTAGTTGTAAGATATATAACATATGAAACTTTTATCTGGTTAGTTGTAAGATATATAACATATGTAACTTTTATCTGGTTAGTTGTAAGATATATAACATACTTAACTTTTATCTGGTTAGTTGTAAGATATATAACATATGAAACTTTTATCTGGTTAGTTGTAAGATATATAACATATGAAACTTTTATCTGGTTAGTTGTAAGATATATAACATATGAAACTTTTATCTGGTTAGTTGTAAGATATATAACATATGTAACTTTTATCTGGTTAGTTGTAAGATATATAACATACTTAACTTTTATCTGGTTAGTTGTAAGATATATAACATATGTAACTTTTATCTGGTTAGTTGTAAGATATATATTGTAATATTTGAAGGGCAATAAACCAGTCAATCATACTGGAATGCAATTAAATTACCTTATAAATAAATTAATAAGATCTTTTTATTTGTGTTTAAGCTGATTTAAATCAGTTAAAAAAAAGAATAATTTACGTTAATACATCAATGCATATTCATTGAAATGCTTTTTCTTTATTTCTTGACAATTCACTCAAACTTTGATGATTTGAGCCATCACTATCACTAATGTTATTTATTATACGAGTCAATACTGAAGTTTCTATAGTTTTAATATTTCTATAGTTTTAGCGTTAACATTGTGGAAATTCATGTTTATTCAAATATAATTAAAAATTGAAAAACTGTTTTATCTTATTGAAAATATATATTTAACCCAACTTGTATCAAAAATCTTTAGATGAATCGCATATGATTTGACACAGGTTGGATTTTTTTACAGAATAGATATGACAGTTGTCATAGGTATCCTTCTACCCTCGAAAACTAGGCAGAAAAAGTGCCTGTGTCGTTCGAGGGGAGTAGCACAGGGCGGGGATCGAAACGACGACCTTCCGCACGGAAATCCAGTGCGTTACCACGCGGCCATGCACCTCAGAATATATATTTTTTCTCATAATATATATTGGGTTAAATATATATTTTTTCAAGTAGATAAAACAGTGTTTCAATTTTATATTATATTTGAATAATTAAGTATTTTATATTGTTTTTTAAACATTTTTTTCTTTGCGTCTGTGGCGGTCGCATGCGCGGTCACTGAACCCACGAGACGACCTTTGCACAGCTTCACAAAGCCGAGACAAGCAATGAACAAAGTCCATGCATCGGTCATTCAACTCACTATCAATCAGAGAGCGCATTCCATGATAAAACGAGAAAGCAACACATCTTTCGCGCCGGTTCCCAAAACAGAATGAATACCTACACGCGATAAGAATCGTATTGTTAACGCAGAAACGAGACAGCGATATATCGTGCGCGCATTCCCGCACACATTCAATAAACATATAAATACCGACGTTTGTCAATAAAACTCCTCTTTACACATTCCGATAAGTTTTTATTTACCAACAATCATCCTCATCATCTCTCCTTTAAGGAACAACAGTTCCTAAACGTCCCTACGCGGCATACAAACCTGGACCTTAAATTAAAATTTAGTGCCAAATAAATAAACCAACCAAAAGTTCTTCAATCGTTTGATATACAAAATTCTTTTATTTTATTACAAGTTAAGTAATACGAACATAGGATCAACTAGTCAAATAAGAAAATACACAAAAATAAATAAAAGAAAAGTAGAAAGAAAGTTAATATTCCCTACAAGAAGAACGGTCAGACGACTTTGACAACCGATAACTCATTGGTGTAACAATGCAGTGTTTTATCTCACGTTGTGTTTATCATTCCATTCCCTTTTCAGTTTCCCAGTCGTTTTCTCTGCCCATAAATCAGTGAGCGAGCTCGAGACTGAGTCGAGTAACAGTAGCCTGTATTCATTTTCAAAGAAAAATAACTGACCATGGAGCTGTTGTGCGAAATCACATAAATCACTCGAATATATTCTAGCTTACTGCTTGAATAAAAATATCCCTATCGTTATGTATAATAATACGACGACGAAGGAACAATTCCATAGTCCTCTTTTTGCGAAAAAATAAAAAAAATGAAATGCACTTAGATTTATAGGAGGTGCAACATATAATGTTTTTTTTCAAGCGTCAAGCCCTCCACACAGTGGTTTATCCTCAATGTCATACGATATAGTCAATTCCGTATTGTTTATCACAGTTTTACAAAGTTCTAAAAAATACTAAATGAGTGAAATAATCTTATCAATCTTAGTATGACATCTGTGGAAGTACATCAAATCATTTCATATAATAAGGAGCTGAACTTGTTGAACGTGCTGTTATCCCTCTTCAATGGTCTCAGCTTCTCTTCAGGTACAATAGTGGGTGATTGGAAACGGTGTTAGTTCTTCTTTATGTGCAGCAGAGTAAACTCTTGGTGTCGAAAGTCTCAATGATTCAGATAAAAAAAATAATAAGGGATCTCTTGTTAGGCTTGATATACGAGGGTCATCCAGAAAAAAAGGTTACAACATTTATGTAGGATCGAAAAATGCTTGTATTTAATTGAAATTCACAGGATACTTCACAAATATATTAAACAATTTTTCAACGTAATTGCCGTCGAGATCGAGACATTTCTATAATCGGGGCACCAGCTTTTGTATGCCAGTGTCATATATACCTTCACCGCCAGCTCTTTCAGCCACTTCTTCACATCTTCAACGTAACCAAGTTTTTCCGACACAATATCACCAAGGAGACTTCAATAAATGTCAGGAAATTCTTCGTGAAGGTCGTCAAGCGTCACACGGCGGTCATTTCGCACTTGTTCTTCAATTTTTTGCACAAATTTGTCAGAAATCACTGACTTGCCTCTTTTAGACTTAAAATTTAGACTTAAAAAATCTATAAAATTAAGTCTAAATATCATCAATAACCAAACCAATTTTCATAATAGCCCTCTGCTTAATATGTTTCCAATTTAAAATCCCCCCCTGTCTTAAAGATTCACATTCACTTTCACATATTTTTACCCCACCCCATTCACCATTGTATTACATCTCTCCCCACTTCACTCCCCCTACCTCACCTCTTTTATATAAGGTTATTGACACTTGTACAGAATGTATTTTAGCAACTTAGTTTATATTCACCTGACGAAGAAGAGAGTGGTCTTCAAAACCAGTTGTGAACCTAAATTAAACCTGTGGTTAACACAAAATATAAAATAAGTTTTTAATTTTACTTATTTCTTTCCTTTTATGTAAAATATACATTACTTGGGATGAATTTCTTTCTAATAGGCTTTGGGCATGCTGAGGCTACACCATTAAAATATTATCAATATACGCTTTATTTTGGGTTCTAACATTGCGAAATATATGCAAAATTCAAATACTGTCACATTTGTATACCATCCTTAACTGTCCCGCCACCCTCTATTATCTCGCCGAGAATATTCAGCATCTTTCCGATTACGGACTTGCGCTACACTCAAGCAGACATCGTTTATACGTTTTCCCAGTTCACTTATTTTAACGTCATCTTTTTCTGTCAATGCAGTGAGACGCTTGAACCTGTTACTTACTAATGTTAGACTCGCTCCTTCATTAGCCTCTTTTAAAAAGCGACTGACATTTTTTTTATTTCAAGTCATTAATTTAATGTGTTTCATACCTGATTTTTCTTTCCTATCCAGCATCTCTTACTTTTATATTATTAATGACTTTTGTACAAGTGATTAATTATAAGAATATTTTTTTAAACCATGTAACTTTCTTAATTAACTTTTATCTGGCAGGTCGGAAGAGTTTGCCGCCCAGCAATAAGTTCACCGGATTGTTTTACAATGAAGTGTTAAAGCATTGCAGTGGGCTATTGTATAATCAAAAAATGGAAAGATGTATCTATTTATTTTTTCATGTTATATGTCGTCAGTGAGATATAGGCAAAACCTACTTTACTGGAGACACTACAAATTAAAGGCAACAAACCCAGATCCATTAAAATTGTGTTTCTACATCAAATAACCTGTTGTTTTTCACAAATTATATATTTAAAAGATTTCTTGTCATACAAAAATAAATAAAATAAAATAAATAAATAAATAACATCGAATGCAGTAAAAAAGCAATGTTAATCTGACTAGAAAAAACATTCAACTTGGTACCATTAACACATCGATTAATGAGTCCCGGGATTAATTACTAAAACAACATTTGTTTGCCAAAATCCTTCTTTATTCATCAACAAAGTCTCCTTCAAGAGCAATACATTGATTCCAACGCTTTCCTAACTTCTCTACGCCAGCCGTGTAGAACGATTTATCTTTGGTTTCAAAATAGGCGTTAGTTTCGGCAATCACTTCTTCATTGGAGCCAAATCTATTTTTCTGGAGCATCTTTTTGAGGTCTGCGAACAGCCAATAGTCGCTGGGGGCCAAATCAATAAAAAGAAATGTTTTATCAACACACGGAATTCGTTTTTCTTCTTCATTGTTTTGAAAATAGAAAAAGTAGCGTCACTAAAACCACTGTAACTCAATGATACAATGTCGGAATGTCATTAAAGTTTGACACGTAACTTCTTAAGGTTGGTACTTACTGAGAATGGTATTGATTTGTTATTAAAGTAAAGGATTTTCATATATGAAGTTGAAGGTAATGATCGTTGTACAACTTTGGCAACCTTCCCTTACTGATGCATTTGTTCATATGTACGTGTGAGTGCTAGTGTATGAATATGTGTGTAAGTGTAAAGGTAATTTTAACATAACTAAATAATTTTTTTCTGACTGCATGTTGACATTAATTACATTGATTATATTAGACATTAATCAAATTGTTTTCTTCCAACTGAAAACGAAAGCTAAGTGATTGAAAGAGATCGTTTAAAAAATTATAAAGAAGTAAGGTGTATAAATATTTATTAAAACGTTAATTTTTTATTTGTCATCTTCATACCTTTATAAAATGAAGGAGAATGAACAGTTTTTCGAAACAAGTTTTCCGAAACTCACCTGAAACAAAGAAAAAAATGACAATTAACGCTGGTATTCAAAATAGATTAAAACTCATTCATTCGTATGGTACTCATTTATTCAAATTGGTGATTCAGAAATATTGAAAAGCGTGACCATGAGACAAAATTGTCTTAATAAATAAATATAAGTTTATTGATAGCAACACAGTATGTCCATAATATATTTTAATACACTTCAAAAACACATAAATGGCAGAAAATACATTAAAGAGAGAAGCTATCAAAAGGTCATGGCTCATCTAAGAACATCCGCTCGACCAAGATACACCCCACCAATATAGGGCGAACCCAGCCTCGAGGACACCAGATGTTTTTCAGCCCACACCTTTGGACATGCAGAATAAGAAGAAAAAAAACAGAAAATAAATAGACGGCAGAAAAAAAAACAAATCCCCAAATACCACCTCAGGTTAATTCAAACAAATAAATAAAGGTTCCTTGACAGCAACACAATGTGTAGCATACATATAACATATATGGTATGAAATTTGTCTGTATATCTTATAGTCGATCGTTTTCACCAATCCACCATCAGTATACTATACAGGGAGTGGCACTAAACTGAGTTTATGAATTCAAAGATTTGGGCGTAACCTTTGATGTCGGACTCACGTTCGTTAACCATGTCTCACGTTTGATATCGGACTGTTACAAACTACTCGGTTTTATAATGAGAATATTAATAGAATTTAACCACACCGATATCCTCCGAAACATATATAATTATCTAATTAGAACCAAATTAGAATATGCGTCTACGGTTTGGGCTCCTCATCAGCTCAAATATAAAAACAATAAAGAACAAATACAAAAAAAAAAATCCTCAGATATCTATGGTACAGAACAAAGGGCGATTACCCAAAATATGCTCACCATGCCGAACTTCTCACGGTGTGTAACTATAGAAGCCTCGAAACAAGAAGGCAAGAATCCATTGCGATATTCCTACTTAAGGTTTTTCAAGGTTGTTTTAACTGTCCCGCGATTCTAGAAGCACTAAGTTTATATGTACCCAATAAATATAGCCGTGCAAGAAATCACCTTCTGTTCTACATACCAACTTACAGTACGAATATCATGGCTAAACACTCAGTCACGCGTGGTATAGAGATATTGAACCAACTGAAGACACTGTTGATATATTATCGGTAGCGTATGAGAAGAATCCTGGCTGATATTCTTCCTAACGAATAAGCTTACGCTAGAAGCAGACCCTCTTTGTGTAACAGGAGAAATCCGTGCAAAGTGGATATAAAATATATATATAATAAATTCATTCCAAGTATCGCACATATATCTCAACATAAAGTGCAGAAAGTACATTTAAGAGAGAAGACATTGAAAGTTCCGGGCTCATCCCACAACATTCCTCCAGCCGAGATATACCCCACTAATGTAAGGGCGAGAGCGACCGCAAGGACATCGGGGACTTTTAGCCCAAATTCTTGTACATGTAGACCAGTGGTGGCCAAACTTTTGATCACTACAGGCGACCTGCTTTTTAAATGATTGGCGGCGGTCTACTAACATCGTATGTATTAAGTGATCATAAGACAAGTAGTAATTTAAAGCAAAAAATAAGTTTCAATTTAAAATAACCATAGATATTACCAATACCCGAACCTATTCAATATCAAGTTATTGTAATTAATTTTTATCAAACACTGTTTATTCCACTTTTTGTAACGGTATAACCCTACCGGTTTCAAGGCCCTCACCTCATCTTCAGGGGAGCACAAACAAGACTAAATTATATTCGAACACGGGTACCGATATACACGCTTCAACGATTGGGTGCTGAGGGGTGAGGGAGGCATGGGACGATTTCGGCCAAGAGCGGAAAGATTTTTGGGATATAACTGTTCACCAGATATTCGGATCGATGTACTGACTTAGAAATTTCTAGGACCTCTAATCTGTCCAATTTATTTCCGTTACTACTGATATGTAAGAATTTGGCATCATCGATAGAAAAAGTATGGTTTTCACGGTGACAATGACGTTGAAGTTCGAACAGAATTTAGTCTTGTTTGCGCTCCCCTGAAGATGAGGTGAAAGCCTTGAAACCGGTAGGGTTATACCGTCACAAAAAAGTGGAATAAACAGTGTTTGATAAAAATAAATTACAATGTCTTTAAACCTCCACAACGTTAATGCCTTAACTATAAACAGCATATAAAATATCAAGTTATTTTAATAACAGAAATTAATGATTACTTCACACAAACATAAAAATAGTTTATAAATAAAACAATACGTTCTTTTATTTTCTTTTTATTAATGCAAACAATGTGCTTGTCAACATGAACTATTAGAGTTTATGTCGTATCAGAGGACACGCTGGAAACATGACATTGCATATATTCGGCAATCTTGTCATATTGTGATTCATATGTATTTACAGCTATTCGTAAACATGCTGCCAAATGGTCATCTGTTAAACGGGAGAGATGCTTTGTTTTGATTGCATTCATGGTAGAAAATGTTGTTTCGCAGAGGTAAGTAGAACCGAAAAAAGTTGTTAAATATGCCGCACATCTCCACAAACATGGATATTTTTCTTCACAAAGTAAATTCCAATAACTATTTTGAGAAGAGGTTCTGGATTTTTTAAATATATCGCATTTTAATTTAAGGATTTCATCCTCTACTAGTATTTGGTCCCCATCCAAAAATTCTTTTAATTTTATTGATATTTCTTCTATTTGTATTTCATCATTGAATGGGAATGACATGAATAATATTATATCCTCTATTTTTTAAATATCTTTAGTGTTAGTTTCTATCTGTAGATTTGGCTGCCATATTTTCGAATTGTTTTTAATCCTCTCTCCTCAATTGTGTTTCTCGGAAGGAAAGTTTCCCCTTGAATACATTTACGTCGCTAACCATAACAGTCAATGTTTTGTTCTTTCCCTGAAGTTGCAGATTTAATTCATTTAGCTTTCCTGTAATGTCAGAGAGAAAAGCAAGATCACGCACACACTTATCATGTTCCAATTGATGATATGATTTATTAACAGTTGCTATAAACTCTTTTTTTTTCAGGCAAAAGATCCAAGAATCTTTTTAACAACTTATAGCGGAGTGTCACTTCTAAAACCCGAAACGGGCACACACGCATACACACATCCGCTCCGCGCTATGGTCGCCACGTGAGCTTATATAACCTATAAGTCTGCGCGTCAAGTTTTAGAAGGAGACTGTCGTCGATAATCGGCTTTGTAGCGCGTCGTCTCTGTCGCACGTGCGCTTAACAGCTGATTCCCAGAGATGAACAGAGATGTGTACGATCAGAAAGGCGGGCGACTAGAAATAGCTACGCGGTCGACCCTTTGGCTACCCCCGATCTAGACTAAAATAATAAAAAAAAATGTCTTCGATCTAATTAATCGAGTCTTTGGGTTTAGAACCACTGGAACACGATCCGAATTCTTTGATCGTAATCGCATGTGTTTAGTAATAACATACTTCTGGAGTGAAAATTTAAAAAAAAATCTCACGCCTCTAGCCAATGTGAGTTTTGTTACCATTCGAAATTTTATACCAAATTAAAACCTTATTTTACTTTTTTCTAGATATCATCGAGAATCGAACCCGAAACCCCCAGGATGTAAGTCAAGCGTCTTACCAACTGGGTCGTGGAGGACGTATACTTTAACGCGATACACGAATCTTGATGCTGTCGAGTGCACGCCTGCGTTGGTCTGAACACGTGGCTTGTGTGCCTGAGTACAGACTCCCAAGAAATGGTCTCTTTGGCGAGCTGATGGAAGGCAGAATAAATCACGGTGGGCAGCGCAAACGATATAAAGACGTATTGAATGAGATGTTTAAAAATATTAATGTTCAGCACAGTTTGGAGCAAACGGTGATTACAATAAATAAAAAAATATTTTATTTATTGTAATAACCGTTTCCGGAGATAACAATAAATAAAATAATTCAACAATTTGAACGCGTTGTTCTATTGTATACGACTCCATTTTTATAAATGTCATACATTACACTTCTTAAATGTCACAAGATCCAGACAAGTTCGCGACGTCATCTGTGTTTTATCTAAGAATTAAAAAAAAGCCGCTCAATTTGAAAGACCCTTTACCTGTCACAAATTAGCGTACATAGTTATCTCCGGTGGCCATAATGTCAAGTGCATCACCCACATTGTATTATGCTTTCTATTATTTTCGTCACGGGTAATGGCCATTTATACTTTATCTCAAATCAACCCGTTTTAGTTGGTTTCGTTACTTTGAAAGGGAATCATCAAAATAAAAAAACTTAATATCGTGGGCTCAATACTATAACTAGGTATTTAAAATACTCTATTGTGAGAAAATGGCGTTCTTAGTTTCGAAGTCCTTTTGTCTGGTAACTCCTCTTTAATGATGAGGTATCGCGCTAATATGTTTTTGTGAAACTAATAAAGGAGGTTTCAATAGATCGTAAGATGTATTGGGTGTAAACATAAGTTGTGTCCGTTTTTTTTTTCAATTTTAAAATGAGCACCAAAAGTAAAACAAAATGGTAAATGTTATACGAGTATGCCATTTGAAAGAAAATTTTCAGCTCTACAAGATATTGTGTTTGTTTTTACGTTACATATATTATTTTATTTGATTACAAGCCTTCAAAATGGAATGTCAAGTAGACGAAAGTGAGCATTTTCGACACCTCCTTCTGTTCGCGTTCAATCGAGGGAATAAAGCTGCCAAAGCTGCTCGCGATATTTGCGAAGTGTACGGTGAAGATGCTACGAATAAAAGGACAGCTCGTCGATGGTTTTTGCGTTTCAAAGACGTCAATTTCAACCTGAAAGACATGGAGCGTTCCGGACGACCAGTGGACTTCGATGAGGACCGCTTAAACCATATTATTCATGATGATCCTCTACCCGAAGGAGGTGTCGAAAATGCTCAATTTCGTCTACTTGACATTCCATTTTGAAGGCTTGTAATCCAATAAAATAATATATGTAACGTAAAAACAAACACAATATCTTGTAGAACAGAAAATTATCTTTCGAATGACATATAACATTTACCATTTTGTTTTACTTTTGATGCTCATTTTTAAATTGGAAAAAAAACGGACACAACTTACGAGTATGTTAACACCTAATACGTTATATGAACTTCAGATATCTACTTTCATTCTTTTGTTTCTACGTTTACGACTTACCTAATTATGCTAAATAACTCAGTTGAGAAATAATATTTTAAGATACTTATTTATAATATATCATTGGAAAGCCCCTTCGATGAGCAATCTATTGATGTTAATAACTCAAAACCGACAAATTTCGAGTTACCTAGTTTTAGTATTGAGCCCACGATATAATATATAACAATTGCGCAATATCAACAGTAGCAAAAACTACAATACATAATAGTGTGTTGGTGCCCACCTTGATGTATGGAAGTGAAATATGGACTGGACAGAAAAAGGATGAAAATATGAGTAATGCTCGGGAGTGTCAATGTTTGAGAGAAGTCGGAATGAAGACATCAAAAATAAATGCATGGATAAAATGGATGTCATTAGTAAGATAAAGAATGAAGCTTTTTTTTTTTTTAATCTGGCGAGTTTATTGCCATGTGGCAATCTCTTCCAACCAACCAGAAAGCTGTTTTTATGGGCCCTTAGTGTTTACCAGACTGGAATCCTATTTAAAAAAATCTGGGTTCTAGCGGGGATCGTACCCGCAACCTCCGGATCGGCAGAATAGTGTCTTACCACCAGGCCAAGGAGAATGAAAGAATGACTAAGCAAGTATATTAATCAGAAGTGCAAAGTGCGCGAGGAAGAGATATACTGAGGATAACGTTGTTGGACCAAATGGATCAGATTTTGAAAGAAGGCAAAGTGAGGAGTATGTTTAATAGAAGATTGTGCATGACGAGATGCATGAATGTGAAGAAGGTTGTGTCCTTGGATAGAAAAGTTTGGAGATTTGTTCTCTCTGCATACGCCGCAAGGGACACGGCGTGGTGATATTGTATGTGTGAGGTGCATGACATCGCGGTAACGCACTGGACTAAAGTGCGGAAGGTTGCAGGTTCGAGCCCCGCACTTTACTACTCTCCTCGAATGGCACAGGTATTTTATACGTCGAGTATTCGGGGATATAAAGATACATATTTATTCGTCCCTATCTATTCTTTCAAAAAAAGGAAAAAAAAACATGCTGGTGCGCTCCTCATATCATCATCATCATCTCACTTTAGGTGTATCATCGGATCTACGAGTAGTAAATCGGTGGGGCCGGTGAGTTTGCAAGTGTGCAACTCACTTAAAAAAGAAGAAAAAAAAAACAATCTCCAAAGTTTCGCTTATCAACTGAATTGACGTTGACGAAATGTTTCGCTTATCAACTGAATTGACGTTGACGTTGACGAAAGTTTCGCTTATCAACTGTATTGACGTTGACGAAAGTTTCGCTTATCAACTGTATTGACGTTGACGAAAGTTTCGCTTATCAACTGTATTGACGTTGACGAAAGTTTCGCTTATCAACTGAATTGACGTTGAAATGGCGATGGGATACCCAACTACGAGGCCCAGCAATGACGGCTATGTTTGCAAGTAAAATAAATTATAAAACAGGAAAAAAAAGTAGTAAAATATGCTGAAACCAGTGGTAAAAGAGTGGTAAAATATGCTACCACCTAGTGGTAAAATATGCTGAAACACGATAGTGATATTCTTACATAAGTCAACCTTAAAAAAAATCGTGAGCTCTGAATGTAAGCTTATAGATGGGTTATAATTTAATTTTCATCTAATTCAATTACTCCATATGCCATGTAATGGAGAGTTACCCCTTTTTCGGTAAGGGAATATTCGTGTTTTTATGAGTTTGTCTCGTCTCCTATATTTATTGTCCGGCATAAAATAAATGATAAAACAGGGAATAATAAATAAACCTTGCGGTAAAATATGCTGAAACACGATAGTGATATTCTTACATAAGTCAACCTCAAAAAAAATCGTGAGCTCTAAATGTAAGCTTATAGATGGGTTATAATATAATTTTCGTCTAATTCAATTATTCCATATGCCATGTAATGGATAGTACCCCCTTTTTCGGTAAGGGAATATTCGTGTTTTTATGAGTTTGTCTCGTCTCCTATATTTATTGTCCGGCATAAAATAAATGATAAAACAGGGAATAATAAATAAACCTTGTGGTAAAATATGCTGAAACACGATAGTGATATTCTTACATAAGTCAACCTTAAAAAAAATCGTGAGCTCTGAATGTAAGCTTATAGATGGGTTATAATTTAATTTTCATCTAATTCAATTACTCCATATGTCATGGAACGGAGTGTACCCCCTTTTGCGGTAAGGGAACATTCGTGTTTTTATGAGTTTGTCTGATCTCCTATATTTAGTGTTCGGCATAAAATAAATGATAAAACAGGAAAAAATAAATAAACAGAGTGATAAAAATATGAATAAATACGATAGTTATATTCTTACAGTCTCTTATATTTCATTTTATATGAAAAAGAAATATAAGAGACTGGACCGGAATGAGACGTGTGGAGGAGCTGTTCCGGGTCGCGCAAGACAGAGAAGCCTTCGCCAGAGTGATTGCCAACGTCGGGGGGACCTGACAGGGCACATCAAGAAGAAGAAGATATTCTTACACAAGTCAACAACGATTATGTACTATGCGGACGTCTGTTATTTGGATCTTACAGAGGAACAGCTGGACACATTACAGCGTCTTCAAAATGTTTGTCTAAGATTTATTTTCAACATACGAAAGTACGATCAAATAAATTCATACCAGAAGGCATCGAACTGGTTGAAAGCTAGAAATAGACGCCAAATTCGCATACTGTCTCTATTGTTTAACATCCTTAACTATCCCGCTGCCCTCTCTTGTGTCACCGAAAATTTTCAGTGTCTTTCCGATCATGGATTAGCGCTACGCTCAAACAGAGATTGTTTATTGTCATTTCCAGTTCAACGCTCCTATTTTTTACGTCGTCCTTTACTGTCCATGCAGTGAGACTCTGGAATCAGTTACAAACTAATATAAGACTCGCTCCGTCCTTGGCATGCTTTAAGAAGCGACTGAAAAAAACTCTTGATTTCTAGTCAGTAAAATAACGTGTTTCATTCCTGATTATTCTTTTCCTTTCCTCTCCACCATCCCTTCCTTTTCTTTTGATTGATGATATCTCATTTTATATGAAAAAGAATGTTCGGGTGATAGTCCGTCTTTGTGGGGTTCGTGGGCATATGCTCATGTATGTGTTTATGGATTTCGTGGGGAGGGATAGTCATTTGAATGATTTATGCAACCATGTAACTTGTTTCATTTACTTTTGTCTGGTTGGTTGGTAAAGATTGCCGCCTGGCAATAAGCCCGCCAGATTAAATTTGCAATAAAAGTGTTAAATAAATAAACATTAAATAAAATCGTGAGCTCTAAATGTAAGTTTATAGATGGGTTATAATTTATTTTCCATCTAATTCAATTACTCCATATTCCAGGGAACGGAGAGTACCCCCTTTTGCGGTAAGGGAATATTTGTGTTTTTATAAGTTTGTCTACTGTCCTATATTTAGTTTTCGGCAAAAGTTTGTGTGGAATTCTCAGACAAATAAACTTTCTTTTTCTGCTTGGTTTGGCATTATGTCTCTCCGCAGCAGTAAATCTGAGCCGTTTCTAACTTTCGCTGAATGGCGGTGGCGCAGTTAGCGGAATCCGTTTCATAAGTCCGTCTGTTTCTAACTTACTGTTATACTTTCCTTTTGTGAACTATGATAAAGGCAAATGAGGTTTAGAACAAAAAATAATCTTTATATTGATTATAAATATAAATTACAATTATTTCTTCATTGTGTGCTCAATGAGTTTCGTGATCCTATGCTATGTCTCAAACACGGCGCACCATCTGTCTTCATCCCTCACGGTATTGTATTGTAATACACTTCCGAACTATTAAACATTGATGACCTCCATGGCCTAGTTGGTAAGACGCCTGTATCCCAGCCCGGAGGCTATCGCTGGAAGACAGTTATTTTTATCGCTGGAAGACAGTTTTTTTTATCGCTAAAAGACAGTTTTTTTATCGCTGGAAGACAGTTTTTTTTATCGCTGGAAGACAGTTTTTTTTTTATCGCTGGAAGACAGTTTTTTTTTATAAAAAGGATTCCAGTCTGGTTTTCACTTAAGGGGGTATTCTACTCGAGAAATTTGAAAAAATTTTTTTTTTGCATATTCTTAAAGTTTAACAATTAGATCTCAAAAGGAAATTTTAAAATTCTTAATATTTACGAAGTTATAGCTTTAACTAAGGCAGCAATTACGCCACACCGGAATGACTTTGACAATGATCTCAAAACTTTAAACACGTTTTTCTCGCAACTACTTTTTTCGACCTGGTCGACATAAAATCTTAAGTTCTTTCCAGCCGATTATCTTCAAATTTGGTATGCAACTTTGATAAATGTTTTTATATCGTTTCTACCTTTAAAAATTCAAAAATATTTTTAAAAAAATGGAAAAAAGGGTAAAGAAAATTTTTCAGACAGTCGTCATTATACGTTTTTTTTTGTTTGGTACCAACAATAACGACTTTATTTTTTATTAAGAAACTGTGCATAATTTTGGTTTTAAATTTACGAAAGGGTTTCAATCATGTCGACCAGCATACCCCCCCCCCCCGTTTTTCACAAGATACTCGTATAACATCTTGAATTAAAAAAAAAATTTCAAAAATTATTTTGTACATTCTCAAATCATCAATAAAAAAACTTTAAAAAAATGCATCGTAAAAATATTTTTTGTTTTTATTTATTAAGTCTGAAAAAAACGCCCAAAATTCACGCCTCTAGAGTAGAATATTCCCTTAAGGCCCCTTCTGATTGGTTAGAAAAGATTGCCATATGGCAATAAGTCAGCCAGGTGGTACTGTATGCAACGAAAGTGTAAAACAATATAATATTTATATTTTTTATTAACAAGAAGTTTTAAAAATACACAATTTGTGAAAAAAACAACAGGTAATTTAATGTGGATACACATTTTGAATGGATATGGGTTTGTAGCCTTTCACTTGTCATGTCCCCAGTAAACTAGGCATTTGCCTGTATTTCACTGCAGAAACTTACTTTCGTTGTATATACAGTACTCTCTGAACGGTGCTTTATAGATTGTCATTTAATTACTATTATTTTCGAATGTTTGGCGATCTAACCCTTCTGCCTATCCCATCTACGAAGTGACGTTATTGAATATTCATATTCTGTAATTTATTTTTATTCTGGGTGAAAAAAATTCGTTAGCTTGTGAGAATATTTGATATTAATTTATAGTTTAAATAAACACTTACTAGAAGTGCTAGGAAAATAATATATATTTTTTTATGAACATCAAAAAATATTTCGTTAAATATTTTCACATTAAGGTTTTTTCAGTTGCGACCTTCTAGTTTCACATTTTTTTAAATTTTATATTTTTTTGCGAAAATGGGTCTTAATTTAATTAGGGCCGAGGAAAAATAATACAAAAATAACAAATTTAAAAGCAATTAATTTCAGTGCTGGTGATTCTGAATCGACAGAAGCTAAATATTTGTCGTAATAATAAAGTTTGAATCTTGGTCTTCTCAGCTAAAAATGCGCGATAGTATATACGTAAGTCAAAAAAATCCCTTGTTAGAAGACATGAAAAGGCTGGTATGTTAGAGACAGGGTCAACAAAGGTCAAAACGGTTAACAAAAGCCCAACAATGAAAATAAAGCCACTTGTCAAAATGAGACAGGGCGTTCAGGCTACTTGCAGCAAGGTGACAGCAAATGAGATATCAGTTTGGATCTCCAAAACTCTGAATGAATATGTAGTACGATCACATATGTTACAATACTTCCTCTATAACTTCATTATTTATGGTCAATAATATGGTTTACTACGATTTCAGATTTTTTTTAGTTTATACTATCAGGAGTCAAGTACTTAAATGTGCTAATCAGGCAGACCCAAATTAAAAAAATCGTAATATTCCAGACGTGATACAACAAATTGATTAAACTGAGTTGCAGTTCATTTTGTTGGAATACGAGTACATCGACGTACAAATGTTGACTAATTAAGTTTGTACGAGTAGATGCCTGAAAAAATTGTATAACCTCTTCGTCTATCAAAAGAAAAATTACTATCAATATTGAAACCAAGAACTTATAAGCTCTATTTTGGAAGAATACTTACCCCCATGACTGATAACGCATTCTCAAGATGATTCAAGTCAGAGCGTTTTTGAAGAGTGTTTGCGTTCTAAATAGCGCTATATTCAGTGTCATTTTACTACAATATTATCAAACGCAGACTGCGAGTTATTCAAGAATTCGCAATTGATATAAATGCATCCATTAATTTAGTCAAGTTTCTTGAAGACGTCTTAAAAATAGTGTTAATTATTGGTTTAAATTTTATCACTAGTAGAAGATTACTGCAGTGCAGTTAACTCGCTAGGTTGTTCTTTATACAATGAAAGTGTAATAAAATTTTAAACATACAAGAAGAATTTAAAACTGCCATTAACACTAGCCCGTATGATTGATTTATAATAAAGTATAGTCCAATGCCGAATTCAATAAAGGTAAAGGTAGGAAAACCATTTAGACAGTCGATCGGAGCGTGGTTGTTATTGCGACAGGATTTTGAGTACTTGGGCTTCCAGGATGAATGACGTGTGGAAAAGATTTGTGTGGGCTCGTGAGTGTGGGTTTCTTCTTGTTGTTTTAAATTCGGTTGTTTTTGTGTTTCTGTATGTTTTTTTTATTTTTATTCTTATGATTGTGTGCGGTATATTGTGGGATGAATATTTTTGGTCTTTCTGGAATGATGATGTGTGAGGAGTTTAATTTCGCATGATGTTTCCAGTTGTAATTGAGTGCCACTGTTTATCAGGTTGATGAGAACGTGTAACGGGGTTTTGTTTTTGTGTAATCAAAAATCGGAAAGAAGTATCGATTTATTTTTTCATGCTAAATATCTTCAGTGAGATACAGGCAAAAATCTAGTTTACTGGGGATACGACAAATGAAAGGCAATAAACCCAGATCCATTAAAATTGTATGCCCAAATTAAATTACCTGTTGTTTTTTCACAAATTATGTATATTTCTTGTCATGTGTAAAAGTAAATAAATAAATAAATAAATAAAATAAATAAAATCAAACATAAATATCGCTTGATTAATATAGCGACGCCACATCCAATTTCATTTTTAAGAAAATTTTCGTTCCAGAGATATTTAGAAAAATCAGCTCCTTTGTGCAAAAATGTCTATGAAAAAAAGTAATATTATAATATCAGATGTACGTGAATAAAAAAGAGAAATATTTTCGTTTCGGATTGAAAAGGGTAGACAAGAATGTCTGGAAAGGTTTAACATAACTATGACCCTTTGAAAAAGAAAGCTTATCGAAATCAAAAGGCAAAATGTTATTACATGGATATTGGCCAAGTTATCCTATACATTTTATAAGGTACGAGTACCATCATAATACGGGAGTCTTATTTTCAAATACATATATATTTGAATATTTATGAAAGTATTCCTGCATTTTGGTAAAATATTTCTGAAATTAATTAATATTACTCGTACTTTCTTAGTTAAATTCATTATATCTACATTAGTTCATTGTTCCCTTTACCACTGTGATTTGTCGACGATTGTATGAACTATTATTATTCTCGGTTAATATTCAAGAGGATTTAGCCACTATCACTATTAGTTCAACGAAATATAATCACAAACTCGAGCAGTTTACACGTCTACTTGTTTGAACTTTTAAGGCCAAAAATTGTTATCAATAAAAAAATGGAGTGTTTCAATGATTTATCAGGGTCAGACATTCAATAATATTAAAAAGATAGTTTGTATCGTCATCTTCATTGCTGGGCCTCATAGTTGAGGATCTCCTCGACATTGTAACGTTAATTCAGCTGGAAAGTGAAGCTGTGTCATGGAGTTTGTAATTATTTAAATAAGGGAGCAGAAGCACCCCAGTAAACTTAACGGCCACACCACTGGACTGAATCTGATAGCACATTGAATTGAGGACACCGACATGTTTGGCAAGAAACTATATACCAAAATCACAGGTATCCTTATATGCCCGAATAATATAACGTCAGTAATATAATGTGTTTCATTCCTGATTTTTCTTCCCTCTCCACCATCCCTACCTTTTCCTTTAATTGATGATATCTCACTTTACTTTTTCTTGGTACATTGTACATACATGTTGTAAAAGGGAATTATCAATCGAATATTTTTTGTCACCATGTAACTTCCTTTCTTTACTTTTATCTGAGTGGTTGAAATAAATTGCTACCTGGCAATATGCACACCAGATTGTTCTACGATGGAGTAAAACATAGATATTAATCATTTGATCCAAACATGCTATCCTCGGTCTTCCCCTTTCCCTATGACACCTTTCTCTTTGACACCTTTCCCTTTGACACCTTTCCCTTTGACAAGTTTTCCTTTGACACCTTTCACTCACATTTGCACTCGATATTTGTTTGCCAGTTTTTCATGATTTATTTTTACTGCGTTTTCAAAATATTACACAGAAATTTCAGTAAAATAAGATGCCTACTTTTATATTAATACCTACGCCTGGGTCTTGTTCTCCATTGAAGATTGCACGGCCCTGGACATGAATAGGATGCTGAAACGTTGATATATCAGATTCGTGTTATGGTCGATTTCATCTTTTGTTCGAAATTGCTGAATGAAAAGTCAGATGACCGTAAAGAATCCTATAATTGCTGAAATAAAAGTATCGCTGAATGAAAGAGATTCCTGAAAATCGTAGCAGTTAACAACAAAAGCCTTCATGACTTTGTTTATTACCCGAAATTATTTAGTGGCTATTTTGTTTCGGGATAAATGTAAATGGTAATAAATTGTTAGCGAGTGACTTGATAATTTAAATTTATTGAGAATATTTTAAATCTGTGCTCGACACTTTATTTCACTGTCTTATAAATCAAAACTAAAATACTGCAAATTATTTAAATTAAGCAATATCAAGATTTGCTAATATGATAGTTCACAACAGTGTTTTAGTGTCCACACTGATATACGGGGAATGAGCGGTCATGGAAAATTAATTAAAAGGAGCCAAGTAAATGCGATGGTAATGCATGCACTGAAAATAATATGTGGCGTGTCGATATATGACATAGTAATAAAATGTATCTCTTAAGGATGAGCGTGAGCTGTATAAAATCGCTTAAAAAGGAGTTCGTTGAGGTGGTGTGGATATGTTGAACGGGTAGGTGACGAAATATGTATTAAACAAATTCACGATAAATCGTGATGGAGGACGGTTGAGGAAAGTATAGTTGGACCAAGTGAATTAAATTTTGAAAGAAGGAAAGGTAAAGATTAAAAGAATGCACTATATGAGTAGATGTTTCGATGTAGATGAGGCGAAGGTAGTGTGTTTTGTTAAGAATGTTTGGAGCTTTTTCCTCTTTTCTACCCTACCCTTATACGGAAGTGGCTTGATGTCATCTATAGCAGTGTTCCCCAACCGGTGGTCCGCGGCCCGGTGCCGGGCCGCAGAGACTTTCGGCCGGGCCGCAAACAGTATGCCAAATTTCAAGAAATTCGCCATGCAAAAATATTAAATATAGGATTTTCATCCATTTCCTCAATAAAATCGAAACAAAGGAATAGACTGGACGTGAATGCAGCACTTCTTCTGTCAGAGACAGCACTGCAGCCAAGAATATCCAATATATTAGCAAAGATGCAACAGCAGGTTTCGCATTAGTTTGTTGCAAAAACCCCATTGTTTTTGTTAAATTTTAATTGTATCAGACAATGTTACAATTAAAATTGTTTAACTGTTATATGTATATTTGTCAATTATAGTTACATATTTCCATCTGTCACAATATACAATACGATTAAAAAAATATTAAATAAAAAAAACATTTTTATTTCAGTATTAGTGGTCCGCGAAAAAATTTTCCTTTTTTTACCGGTCCACAGGTCTAAAAAGGTTGGGGAACACTGATCTATAGTATGCATAAAATAAAAACGTTTTACATTTTGAGCATCAAAATTAAACTAACGTACTGCATACACCTGATATAGTTTCTTCGCCTCCTCCACGTTCCTACATCTTCTCGTACAATTTGTTCTGTTTCTCTTGCTCATTACCTTTCATTCTTTTAAAATTTCATTCATTTGTCCTACTGCACTTTTGTCGGTCATCTTCTATCATGACTCCCACTCATATTTGCATTGCACTCTTTTGGTCGGTCTTTAGTTACCCATTCGTTAAATATTGCTGAACCATCTCAAAGTGCTCTTTTTTATCACAGTTAAGGATTAGTTTTAGCCCACATTCACTTATAATAAATGCTTTTTTAATTTCATCATAAATCGACACATCACATATTTTTCTCAAAGCACGTATTTCTACTCGACTCCTCACATTAATTTTCCATGCACTAATCCGCTGTTGTAAACAATACTGTTAGCAGATTTTGATATTAAAAAAAAATAATATAAAATAAAACTAAATGAAATGAATTAAAAAAAAAATAAAAAAATAAAAATAATAAAATAAAATAAAATAAAATAAAATAAAATAAAACAAAACAAAATAAAACAAAATAAAAAAAAAATAAATAAAAAAAAAAAAATAAAAAAAAAAAATAAAAAAAAAATAAAAAAAAATAAAATAAAATAAAATAAAATAAAATAAAATAAAATAAAATAAAATAAAATAAAATAAAATAAAATAAAATAAAATAAAATAAAATAAAATAAAATAAAATAAAATAAAATAAAATAAAATAAAATAAAATAAAATAAAATAAAATAAAATAAAATAAAATAAAATAAAATAAAATAAAATAAAATAAAATAAAATAAAATAAAATAAAATAAAATAAAATAAAATAAAATAAAATAAAATAAAATAAAATAAAATCAAATAAAATCAAATAAAATAAAATAAAATAAAATAAATAAAATAAAATAAAATAAAATAAAATAAAATATATTTGCTTTGCATGTTTTTTTAGTGATCCATTGACTTTGTTTCCTTTTGCGATTCGCCGTTAAATATCTTTTTCCCCATTTCGTCTTCTGAGAACATACTTCCGAAATATCAGAAATCTGTAAATTGTACTAATTCACTCAAATATGAAATATTTTTTTCCTTTTACCCCTTTGCAATTACCAAGTTACAAATAAAATTAAAAGCTATTTGAAAATCTCTGTTCTAGAAACTTTGAACCGTCAGCTTTAAAAAACTCGTGATATAGTTATAATTAGTTACTGCAATAATGTTTCATATATTCGTGTAAGCTTTCAAAGGCAGTCAACACCATAATTTCGCATTGATACAAAAAAAATTGAAATATTTTCAGACCTGACGAAGAAACTTTGCAGGCGTTGAAATTAGTTGAGTGGCAATATAACAAGGATTGGTGAAATGTACAGTGTCAAATATGTTTTGAGGTTTTCGCGGTTAATCACATCAGTTGTACAAAGTCTTTCAGAGTGTTGTAACATTGGTATCTGATAGAAACGATGGAATCCACATCAAATCAGTATGGTACCTTACGCTCAAATCGAAGCTATGACGAAATGAAAATTAACAATAATTATATCGCTTCAACTTGTGTGAAAACTGCACGTTTGTTTTCCCGTAGTGGGGCGAATCCAAGTGCTCTCGTTACGGTCACAAATCGGAACGAACCCATGTACTAAATTTACGTTTGAGACTAATCTATATACGAAACTGTATCCGGCGCAAATCCACTTCTTGCGAAGTTGATTTCAAATAAGCCTTGAAAATGAAAACTATAACTCTTTTGAAACGTCGGCATCGTAAGTCAAACTTTTTTACAATAAATACAATTTATATTTATTTTAATAAAATATATCATAGAATACCAACATATAATGAAGCTGTCATTTTCAAACAAAAATGACAAATTCCATTTTATTCAATTAATACTAAAAAGTAAGTGGAACTTTTCAATAAGAATTTCACTTTGAAACTCATCATCGGGCAACAACCTTTCAATGTCTTCAGTGCTCAAAACGCCACTCATCCAGACAGCATCTGTATCCGTCGCATTTCATTTTCAAAGAATATTAAAAAACTCTCACAGAGGGTTTACTTCAACCTTCGAATATTACAAATCGAATAAAGAAAGAAAATAAATGAATTATTGAAAAGCTGGAGGTTGAATGAAATTTAAGACGCATCTTAGAAGAAAGTTTTCAGTGCAGATGAGAAAGACGCGAGAGAAGTACCTACCCGCCCAGACGCCAACACTTCCAAAAAAGAAATTTAGCGAATAAAACCTCTTCTGGTCGATTTGTTCCAAGTTTTATGTTTTCTGTTATTGACGTTAATGACTACTATTTCTTGGATTGGGTTGAGTGAGGGCCACTTATATTGTCCCTTTTGCCTTTCGATTTTGTTAATATAACGGTTGATAAAGTTTCAAATCGATTTTATTTTCAAGAATTATAATAATAAATTGTTCAATAGTTCGTTCTTTAATATAACACAAATGCAGAAATATTTTTATCTTCTTTAAAGTTCCTCTCCTCTTCGCAGGTAAGTGATCATTATTGTGACTATCTTGGCGATCATTATTGTGACTATTCTTATTATGACTATCTTGGCTCTTGAGGCAGCAGCTCTGAACAAAGATATTATCAGACAAAACTCCTAAATTCTTCAACCAGGAGATATACCTACAAATCATATTAGGAGATATATATTCAAGAACTTAACGTCAGGATATATAAGACATGTGTCCGCCCCATCATGACATATGGGATAGAAGCGAGAGCCGATACCAACAGGACAAAAAACCTTCTCTGAGTAGCAGAAATGAAAACCCTACGCTCCATCGCAGGCAAAACCCTTAGAGATCGGATCAGAAATCAGACGATAAGGTCTGTCTGTGGTGTTGAAGACATAGTGAGGTGGGGAAGAAGTAGAAGGCGCTTCTGGATGGATCATGTGGACCGCATGGAGGATATTAGACTGGCAAGAATCGCTAAGACTGAAAACCCTAACAGCAGGAGATTACCGGGAAGGCCACCGAAAAGGTGGAAAGACAGCTGGACGTCTTCATCCCAGGTCAGCCCACCATCACAAACAGGTCATACGACCTAAACAAAGAAGAAGAAAATATTTGGAGATGCGTGTTCTATAAAACCTACCCCTTCAGTTTTTTATATAACCTCAATCTTCAGTTATTTATATTTTCCTTGTTACTTAGTTCGTTTTTTTTGTTATGGACTCTCTCCACGGGTCCTTACATATTGTTCCACTAGACCGATTACGGTTTCCCGCCTGAGGGCAAAACGGGCGAAATATTAAAAACAGGGATATTTTTTGCGCCCACTCGAATTGGAGCGATCAATCATCCATTGAGCGCCATTAACCAATATCGCTGTTGGGTGTTACGCGTTAACAAGATTATATCTTCAACTGTAATCTCATGGAGGATAAATGATACGAAATATAAAGTTATCTTTTTTGAAGAGATTTATGCCTGTAAAACATGATTAAAAATACTTTCAAATTGTACAAGGTGTAAAATTTTTAAGTTCACATTGCTTACTATGACCTACATGGTCTTATTGATATGACGTCTGACTTGTGACCCGGGGGATTCACAACCTCCGTGATCTGGCCGGTAAAGGGCTTGTCTTCAAACATGGGGGTTGCGGGTTCGATTCTCGTTGGTACCCATAGTTTTAAAAAGTTTTCTTATTTAGATTGTTTGGAAGAGATTGTCATGGTAATTAACCTGCCAGGTTGTATTATGTTGAATTAAACTGTATGCGTTTATAACCTTTCCTTCCCTGTGTTGGGTATCTTCTACACGTTGCTTCTAATAACCATCAATATCTCTATAAATATAACAAATACAAGGTTAAGATTTTAGGTATTCCTCCATAATATATTTACGCATTGATTTAAAAAATAATATTAATAATAATCAGAATTTATCGACTACATCGTGGGTATTTTGTAATATCGGAAACAAATTCGCATTTAAACGCTATGAGTGCCTCGAACTTGTGTCTTGACGATAGGTGAACAGTATGCGAGGAGCGCAACACTATATTCGCATCTCACTTTTGCATACTCCACTGAATTGCGAGGAGCTCAATTGTCTCAATCGTCGCAAGCGTAAGCCACGCCGGGGTAAGCCACTGACGCTCCGCGGCGCAGTATCTTCTGGGCTTGCAAATAGATTACGCTCGTTCCGTGAGCGTTGCTAGATGGTTTTTTAATGTTTTCAGCAAATAAATCTCAATTATTATAATTTTCAACTTCAATTATAATTCATTAAGGGGATTATCTATGAATGTTCTTATTTTTCCGATTTAAAATCGCAAATTTTTGATCGCGTACTCACTACCCAACACAGGAGCGCGCGTTTCAATTTTAGCACCGTAAGGGAAGGGTTAATAAGACATTTCACTATAAGTACTAGTAGAGAAACCTCCGCACTCTTAATTGGTTTTATCATATGTGTTAAACAAGTTTACTTTTTCAATTGTGTGATTTTTCGACTCATAAATCTGTCACTAATATTTTATTGAAAACCTCAAAAAAATCCCAAACGAGACAAACTACGAAGAAACATATATAAAAACCATAACGCTATGCCCCTTTTGGAGAAAGCTGATCTCTATGTCTTTTATTCATAAATATAGCTCCCAAAAAAAATTTGTGTTAAACTCTATTTATTTAAACTCTATTTATTAATTTATTTTTCAGGTCCATTGCAAATTACAGGTTTCCCTAATTCGTACAAGGACCGAACATAACAAGTACAAAAAAAAAAACATGTATTAAAACAATTCAAAATTTTAAGACTTATTTGATAAGGACAATAGTAAAAATACATAAGTTACACTAAAACAAAATGACAAAATTAAGCATGTTAAATTGTATAAAAAATGAAATAATTTCAAGTATTGCACAAGATTCAAGAGATTTTTCCAGAATGAGCTGAGCGACACATGATACACGTCTATATAAGGACACACACAGTTAAAAATTGTGATTGCTCTAGCACTGGCATTTCCAAAGGCAGGTTGGTTCGTGTTAGAGATATGGGTGACGTTTGTCGCTTTAGGAAGCACTTGAAGACACCAGAAAGATATCATGAAAGTTTATGATTGTATATGAACATTTCACATGTACGAGTACACTATGTTCGTTCTTTCGTCGTCCTGTGGAAAGTTTTCTGCTGTTATCTTATCAAATATGTTTAAACAAATGCAGATGCGGGGAAATCCCTAATTTAACCCCTAACCAAGTTCGATTCCCGAGTTAGAGCGCCCTTGAGAAGAGCTTGTTCACTGAATGGGTTTGTATACTCGTTGTTTTATTATTATTTTTATTATATGTCGAAACTTAAACTTATTTTTTTCTACATAGCATTTGAATGTATTTTTTGTCAATATATTTTAAGTACAATAGTTTCAATACATCATATATTTTGAGAAGTTTTGTATTATTATAAGAACATAGAAAAATGCTGGGAATTTCAGATGCAAACAGTTTAACGTTTCAAAGATTATAAAAAAAATTTGATTGTGTTATATGGGAGAAACGGTGATACGTACTTCTAGAGATATGAGTACCAGCACACCCTGTGAACTTTACTAAGTCACTGTATCAACATAATTCTGCAACAGTCAAAGTCAACAATATTAAATCTAAACAGTTTTAAGTGCGAAAGGGTCAACGGCAAGGGCGCATCCTCTCCCTTGATTTGTTTAACATATTATGAGTAAAGCAATTGAAGACTGGGATGGCGGGATTGCTATTGGTAGAAGAAAGTTCTCAAATCTTAGATATGCAGATAACACGACGTTAATTGCCACATCAGAAGAAGAAATGGCCACCCTCCTTAAAAAAAGGTGGAATACGAGAGAAAACTCCTGAGTTTGGAAAACAATAGGTCAAAAAAAAAACTTATAATAATACGAGTAGACCGCAGTAACAAACTGCCACTAAATAATAAGAATCGTGGTGTAGAATTGGTTATTGACTGTATTTAAAAAGAAGAAATGGAATGGCAAAAAAAGCAATGTCAAAGCTGAAAAAGTTATGGAAGAGTAGAACTATCACAATCATAATAAAAATGCGTCTAGTTAAGTCTCTCGTCATTGCAATATTCATGTACGGTGTGGAGACTAGAACTTTGGGAGCAACCAAGAAACGTAGAATAGATGCATTTGAAATGTGTTGCTGGAGAAAGATGTTACGAATTCCATGGACAGCAAGGCGAAGTAAAGGTCAAAATCAAAACCCGGTCAAAATCACGTCGGGGTCACCACTTTAGGGACTTGAGTTTCGCATAGAAGGATGAGGGTTTGTTTGAACAAAAGTCGTCGAGATCGGAATAAGTAAAGAGAGAGTTTATTGTAAGCGTCTGTATTTATAATGTATAGAACGGCGCAGAACATGTCGCTGTCTCGCTTCCGTTGGACACATGTTTATTGTTGCACGTTCTATATACATTTCATACTACGGTTTGCAAGAGAGGCAAGAGGTATATCGGTGTCTCACTCTTCGCTACTAGTGAGTTCAATGACCGCGCGGGCGACCTTCGCCCGGCGCCGTCTCGCACTCGCCACTTGCGAGTTCAATGACCGCGCGGGCAAGGGTCACCTTGGTGGGTTCAGTGACCGCACGCACGGTCGCTACACCTCCATTGTCTAAGAACTGAGAATTACCGACAGGTTGTCGACAATATTCCTTCGACGAGTCCTCCGATTCTTTGAGCATATTGTTCGTTGCTAAGGATACAGTTTGGAGAAGTATGTGGTTACTAGAGGTGAGGAAGGACAACGCACAAGAAGAAGAATCCCACTGAGTTGAACTGACCAATTGAGAGACGCAACTAGACTACCCTTAACAACTGCTTTTCAAGCCATGAAGTGTGGGGATGGATGGAGAAGAGTCGATAGAGGATATTATGGGAGTCACAATGCTCAGGCATGCTCAACACGATAAAATGGGGATTTGAACATAGTTTAGATTTCATATTTCCTTGTTAACCTTTCCCTTCCAGTGTTAAAAAAATCCACTAGTTCCGGTGCTGTGTATTCAATACACATCAAAACATATGTAAAAATGAGCGATTTATAATCGAAAAAATAAGAATATTCATAGCCAAACGCTTAAATTAATTAAATTTGAAGTCAAAAGTGAAAATAATTGAAATTTAATTGCTGAAAACATGAAAAAAACCATCGGCCGACGTTCACAAAACGGGCAAAACGACCACCTCAAACGAAAGCCCGCGAGTTACTGAAGCGGGCGAACTGAGATTCTATTTCTTGCGTTCCCATATACCGCAGTAGAGTGAGAATGATACGTGAATAGCGTCGTTTCCTCACCCATAGCGGTTTTTTAGAATGAATATACCTACGTCACACACTGGCACACGTTTGATTGTATTGGTGAATTTATTCCCGATTTTCACAAAATATCTCTGATGTGGCCGATAAGTGCTAATTATTATTATTAATATTATTTTTTTCATTCAATGCGTAAATGTATAACGGAGGAATACCTAAAATCTGAATTCAGTATTTATTATATTTATAGAGATATCAAAGTTTTTAGAAGCAATGTGTACTAGTTACACATCACAGGGAAGGAAGGGTTAAGGATGTTTTTTTAATATTAAATTTATTATTCAAGAATAACATTTCACCAGATTGAAGAAACGTGTGCTTATCAACCACCTATAAAAGAAAAAGATATACTGAATTGAATAATGATATCGGATTGTTATCCAGGGCTGACGAGCCCATTCTCCAAATAATAAGCTATTGTTCCTTAATCTTATTATAAATCCCACACTCCAGAGTCTCTCCAGATGTGATCTCCGCCCAGTTATCAGCATAATTATGTTTTTTTATTTCACAAGCCATATAGTACATATTTTTCTAATATCTACCTCCGTGACCTAGTTTGTATAACGCCTGTCTCTCAGGCAGGAGGTTGCGGGTTGAAATCCCGCTACAACCTAGATTTAAAAAAAAAGGATTCCAGTCTGGTTTTTGTTACGGTTTCTTCAACATCTTTCTGTCCAAGTGATGGATAGCTTGTTCGGAGTTTCGGTCCGATGGTAGGACACCTTACTCCTTCATCGGATAAGTTCTGACTGTTAAGATATTTATTGGAAATTTTTGGATCTTTTTGGGAATCGGGAAAGGAGAGGTTTGTGGTAATTGTTTTGATTTTATGAATGATTATGAGAAATTATAAACGATTAAATACATATATAAATATGATGATATATACATAATATTAAATGTTGGTTGGACAAGATTGCCAATAAGCCCGCCAGGTTGTACTGTAAACAACGAATGTGTAATACAATGCAATAACTATTGGGAAAAGTCTACATCTAAGTGTTAGTTATATGGGTGGCGTGTACAACTTTAGGAAACACTGTAAAAAATATTTTTTTAAGGTCTTACCAAAATGTATTGTTATATATAAACATAAGACACATATACTACACTCAAAGCTGAATGTGTGTGTTACTATCACATATCGGAAGATCTATTGAGGTATCTTCGTAGTTCGTCTTTCCTTGGTAAGGTTTTTGCGGTTTATATTGTAAACAACTTTAATGTAATACAATACAACATTTTTATTATATGTAAACGTCTGAGGCCAAGTTGGCAGAATGCTTGCCTCTCATCTGGGGGCTTCAAGATTGATTCTCGATGGTACCAAAACAGGTTCCTATATTTTTTTTCTACACGCGGTTAGTTGGATGAATGAAACCACATAAATATAAAGTCGCAAGTTTGAACTATATATAATAAAAGTGTCATATATATCTACATAAGGATTCTTATCAGGGTCATCATGTATTAGCATTCATTTTCAATGCTTGTGTTAACATAAGCGTCTCACATATACATTTTTTTTTCTTATTTTTCAGAATTACATGATTAGAGTAACAGTTTTCATAATTATTAATAATGTAGTAAGAGTGTTAATTATTCTAAATAATGGGTTATCATATCACATAAAATGAAGTAACAGTGTTCAAAATACAATAAAATTGAGTAAGTAGTTGTGAGATAGGCCAAGAGGAAAGAGCGTCAAACTTTCTCATATAACTTCAGCGTTTGTCTGACTTTCAGAATAAACTTTTCTTGGTCTTCCTCTCACACACCTTCATCTCTCATCTGTACTATAAAAGATGTATTAAAATAGACTTACAGTGTTCATAATACTGAAAATAGTGATATTGTTCATAATAATTAAAAATTGAGTAACACTGTTCAAAATACTAAAAATGTACAAACGGTGTTCATAATACTAAAAAAATGGAGCAACCATGTTTATAATACTAAAAAATGGAGTAACAGTGTTCATACTAATATTTTAAATAATGGAGTAACAGTGTTCATAACACTAAAAAAACCAAATTTCCTTCTCATTTACTATACTTAATATACATACATAGTTTTACAAAAGGTCTTTTTACATTGTTCTTTTTTAATAAAAAAATACCTTGTCTTTTTGTAAGGACAAAAAACCTACTAATCTTAGATTTTCACATTTTTTGTCCTGTTATATGAATAGCTACAAAAAAATTGTCTCAGTCCATGTGACTATTTTTATGTTGCTGAAGTTTTGAAGGGAAAATAACTACAAATCGAACAGTTTTGAAAGAAAACTAACTCTTTTGAACAAATACAAACTTTTTTGAACGATATCAAACTTTTTTATATTACTTACAATAAGTCCAGAAAACACGTATCCTAAATAAAGATACAAAATAAACATTATATTACGAGTATATTGATATGTATTATAATTTGCTAAACCTTCATGGCCTAGCTGGTAAGTTTTAGGTTCGATTTCCAATGGCACTTAAACATGTTCCAGTGTGATAAGAGTTCATCTGGTAAAAATGCTCGCGTGCGCTAGACGTGTACAAGTGATGTTGCATATTCACATGCGGTAGTATTGCCAAAATGTGTGATGATAAATCGAAAATTCCGTGCTTACTCAAATGGTTCTAAAACCCGAAAACTCGATTAAAAGAGACGAAGAATATGTTGTCTCTCCATCACGCTATTTATATTTCGACAACCCCAGTTTGGATATTTCCAGTGGTACCATACGAATGAATGATTTTTTTTTGTAGAATAGGAACATGGTAAATTTTTAAATACAATTTTTAAATTTAAACTCTCGCTTGACCATTTCGGTGAGCGAATGCAGCAATATGGTGGATACGCATGAAATATTTAAAAAGTAATTTTATATATTTCATTTTTAATAAAGATAGATGACGCTAGGATAAGAGTTTTGTTAAAGGTTCTGATGGCAGGTGAATTCAGAAAGTGCCGTTATGGCAAGATAGAACAGAGAAAATAAGTGTGGGAAGACCTCTAGCCATGACAGTGGAACGAAATTTCAAGTGGCTGGGAGCATCTGAAAGCATTGTGTCTATAATAAGAACGAGTAGAGGAGGGAAAGTGGTGTTTTTATCCAAAACTGGAGTTAACCAAGCCGATGATGATGAATATAAAGTGCTATCCAATGGAATAAATGTTTGTTGGCCACCCTTAAATTTAAGCCCCTGCTGCCCTTTACCTACTATCCTCAAATTTAAGCTCTGCCACAATACACCCACTGCACTCTTTTTTGACGAGGCTCTGTTTCGAGGACCTATACAAATAAAAAAGGGAGGAAACTTGAATCAGCCCTTAAGCAACACTTCAAATATTTTTTTGCGAAATTGAAGAAATTCGATATTTTATTGGTTTCAAGTTTATTCTCAAAAGAGAAGACGAGATGTCTCAATCAATGCCATCATCTTGTCAGCGGACAAATGGAAATAAGAATTCTCAAATCCATGTTTATTTATTTGATGTGTATAAAAAGTGATTGGATATATCTACATATAATGTATCTTGAAGTTTTGCAATTTTTCCAAAATATCAAAATTCGAGATATTCCGATGTTTCTTTTTATTCAAATCGTTTGTGTCCCGCAGATTGTTAAGATAAATAAAAACAAAGATATAAGCATTTAGTCTTGTTTGCGCTCCCCTGAAGATGAGGTGAAAGCCTTGAAACCGGTAAGATTATACCGTCACAAAAAAATGGAATAAACAGTGTTTGATTAAAATAAATTACAAAAAATAAAAACAAAGACTTGTTATTGTATTCACTGTTTCCATATATAGAAGACCCTGGTTGGCTTATTGATATTTAGCAATCTCTTGAAACCAATGAAAATATGCTGAATATGTCTTAAGTGATAACCAGACTTCATAAAAAAATTCTTGGTTTCAACGAGAATCATTTCTCAATTTCCTGGGCTTGAAGACTGGCGTTCTTGATCTTGATTTACCACGCTATGAAAAAAGACGTGATGAAGTCATTAGGGAAGCATATCAACTTAAGAGCGATTTATTAAGTGGGATGAATATGAGCACTTTGATATTTAGTTACACGTATGTATATGAGCACTTTAATATTTAGTTACATGTATGCATATGAACACTTTGATATTTAGTTACACGTATGTATATGGGCACTTTGATATTTAGTTACACGTATGTATATGAGCACTTTGATATTTAGTTACACGTATGTATATGACCACTTTGTATATTACACGTATGTATATGACCACTTTGTATATTACACGTATGTATATGACCACTAGGCAACTAGAAACTGGTGTGTCCCTAAGAGATAAAACAAAAAGCTCACGCATTCGTGGAAGCCTAGGTGTTACAGACATCAACAGCAAGATGGAGGAGAGGCGATTGAGATAGCATGGGCACGTTGGACGCAGAGCACCCGATCACATTGTGAACCAGGCCATCTCTATGGATCTTCCTCGAATAACAACTAGAGGAAGACCAAAGAATTCATGGGTGGTGCAAAAAGATAACCTGATGCAGAGGCACGGACAGGGGGACGTAGTCCGGGACAGAAGAGCATACAACCAAGACAGAAGAGCATACAACAGGGGCAGAAGAGACAGGGACAGAAGAGACTTCCGAAGAGACAGGGACATAAGAGACAGGAACAGAAGAGACTTCCGGGACAGAAGAGCATACAACAAGAGGACGAGGAGAGCTGACCCCAACAGTCTTCGCAGACAATGAGTTGGGATGGAGCCAGGGAGAAGAAGTATGTATATGACCACTTTAATATTTAGTTATGCATATGAGCACTTTGATATTTAGTTACACGTATGTATATGAGCACTTTGATATTTAGTTACACGTATGTATATGAGCACTTTGATATTTAGTTACACGTATGTATATGAGTACTTTGATATTTAGTTACACGTATGTACGAGTATATGAGCACTTTGATATTTAGTTACACGTATGTGGAACGAATGAAAGAATAACAAAATAAATATATATTACAAATGTGAGTAAAAAGTTTAGCACAAGAAGACCAAGAAGAGTCTGAATGGTGTTTTGAAAGAAGGAAATATAAAAAAAAGAGAAATCGTAGGAGCTGTATGAAATGTTGTGTAGACGTAGAACAGAAGAAATATGGGTATCTGATCAGAAAGTCTGGCGCTCTGTCATCCCTGCTTATTTGAGAATGAATGTTAAACTTAAATCTTTCCTTAAAGTTGTATTTTTGTATAGAAGTGAGCTAATCTGTTTTTTTGTCACTATCTTCCTCAAAATATCAATTTTAAGAGAAAATTAGACAAGAAAACCTTCCTTGTATTTTATGTTTGTTTATATTACTAATTATTTTAACCACGTCAACAGGCTTTTTTATAGAGGATTCACAATGAATTACACAAAACTATGACGCAAGGAAAAAAATATAAGCAAATATATAAAAAAATATATACGAGTACAATATACAAATATTTGTTTTTTGGATGAGTTTCAGAGCATATGTTTTGAAAATTAATAAAGTTATTTATAACACAAACTTTTACCAAACGCTACATTTACACATACAAACAAATGTATGTTATATCTTAATAAAAAATGATCTTATTTGTATATTATAACTATGAATTAACTTAATTTTTATTCGTCATGTTATTTTTTAATATTTAATTTCCAAGAAATAGTTAACACCTACATATACTTATAACTAGATAACAATTCATTCAACTGATTGGGATATACTTAAACTGCTTAAAATCAGACAGTGGAGGAACCCACACGTTCTTTCAACATTGTTTTGTGTGCTTAAAATATCCAATTTTCCTTAATTTTTCGCGAAAATTTCCTCTTTTCTTTCACAACACTAAAGTTATATTCAAACAAGGGATGAGAGACTCCTTTGCATATCATCACATCGTATTTTACACATTTTCATTTGCGGTTTGCTCGGTGCAACTGTGGAATAAACTTCCAAGAGTTATCATGTGTGGACCATCCGTATTAACGTTTAAGCGAGAACTAAAAAATATTTTATATTATTCTGAATATCCTTTCAATCTAATTTTTCTTTGTGTTCCTTCCTCACCCTTGAACAAACTCCTTTCTTCTATTTATACCATTATAGCGCGGCATTGGACTTACGTACCGAAGGTCACCTGTTCAAACCCGCGCTGTGCTTGAACCCCGCGCTGTGATGACACAGGCATTTTTTCGTACTCGGGGGTACAACTATACCTATGACTTCGGTCATATCTATTCTTTAAAAAAAGAGATAAAAAAGCACGCCAGTGTGCTACGATCATCTCACTTCGGTTTACCATCGGACCCAGTGTGACCGGAGAGTATGCTGGTGATCAACGATTCACTCACTAAAAATAGCTTCCACGGCACAGGTTCGCTTTCCAACTGAATTGACTTAGGAATAGCGAGGGGGTCTTCGAATACGAGACCCATCAACGACGGCGACGACCGTTATAGTTAAGAAATTGGTTATTTTTTTGCTTGATTTAAGGATTTTTTTTTGTAAAATCTGTCATAGATTAAAACAATTTAAGATACGCCACTGGATTATCCTTAACAGCTCCTTATCAAACTGTGGAGTGCAGGGATGGATGGAGAGTAAATGACTATATTGGGAGTGGGATGGAGAGTAAATGATTATATTGGGAGTGGGATGGAGAGTAAATGACTATATTGGGAGTGGGATGGAGAGTAAAGGACTATATTGGGAGTGGGATGGAGAGTAAATGATTATATTGGGAGTGGGATGGAGAGTAAATGACTATATTGGGAGTGGGATGGAGAGTAAAGGACTATATTGGGAGTGGGATGGAGAGTAAATGATTATATTGGGAGTGGGATGGAGAGTAAATGACTATATTGGGAGCGGGATGGAGAGTAAAGGACTATATTGGGAGTGGGATGGAGAGTAAATGATTATATTGGGAGTGGGATGGAGAGTAAATGACTATATTGGGAGTGGGATGGAGAGTAAAGGACTATATTGGGAGTGGGATGGAGAGTAAATGATTATATTGGGAGTGGGATGGAGAGTAAATGACTATATTGGGAGTGGGATGGAGAGTAAAGGACTATATTGGGAGTGGGATGGAGAGTAAATGATTATATTGGGAGTGGGATGGAGAGTAAAGGACTATATTGGGAGTGGGATGGAGAGTAAATGACTATATTGGGAGTGGGATGGAGAGTAAAGGACTATATTGGGATCATAAGTTACACGACATACTTATGATAATCAATGTTGACAAGATGCGCTGGTTGGTCAGTTAAAATTGCTGTGTAGCAATAAACCCACAAAATTTACCATGTATCAGCACCATGTATACAAAATAATGAAAATAAATCAATAAAAACTAATTATTCTGCTTTGTGTAAAAGTCACCCAAGTGGGCTTTATAATGACTGGATTAAGATAAACAGTAACATTAATTAATTTGAAGGAGAAACTTAGAAAGACGCGTACATATTTGTAACTAAGCCCCTTATGGGTATGAAAGAGCAGAAATGTCATTAAGAAAGACAAACAGACGTAGGAAGTACTTAAGATGTGATGTTGATACTAGGTTTTAAGGGTTGGCAGGGAAGAACTTACAATTTAAACTAATTTATAAAAATTTAAAACCTATGACCATAAAAAAATAATGCACTCGAGGAATTACATGTCAGTAGCAGCTTTTTCATTACATACTATTATTTATATATTTATTATTTATATACCATCAAGCCGTTTACCTATCGGGCTAGGCAGAGAGGAGACAAACATTTTTCGCCTCTTTTATGTTCAGAGATCTTTTCAAACAGCTCCTTTTTCTCTGCATTTTTTAATTTCCTTTTTTCAGGGTATCATTTACTTGATTCAACCATAACTTCTTCGGTATTCTTCTATCATGCCTTCCACTTACATATCTTTTCCCTTCTTGTACTAAAAAAATCCGTGCGCTCCGGTACTGTGTATTCAATACAGATCAATACACATGTAAAATGAGCGATGAGCGATATTCATAGCCAATCGCTTAAATTAATGAAATATGAAGTCAAAAGTGACATAAAATTGAAATATAATTGCTGCAAACATGAAAAAAACATCGGCCGACGTTCACAAAACGAGCGAAGAGACCACCTCAAATGGATACCCGAGAGCTACTGAAACGAACGAACTGAGATTCTATTTCTTACGTTCACATATACCGAAGAAGAGGGAGACGTGAATAGAGTCGCTTCCTCACCCATAGCGGTTTTTTTATAATGAATATACCTACGTCACACACTGGCACACGTTTGACTGTATTGGAGAATTTATTCCCGATTTTCACAAAATATCTCTGATGTGGCCGATAAGTGCTGATTATAAATAAAATTATTTTTTTCATTCAATGCGTAAATGTATTACGGAGGAATACCTAAAATCTGAACCCAGTATTTATTATATTTATAGAGATATTAAAGTTTTTAGAAGCAATGTGCACTAGTTACACATCACAGGGAAGGAAGGGATGTACTTTATATTTGTTTTATTAGTATTTCTTCTTTCATTCATTTTACATACCCAAACTATTTCAGATTGCTCGTTGTTATCTTATTTAATACATCATCCTTTAGTTCTAGTTCATCTCTGATTACTAAATTCCGTATTCTCTCACACATTGTCCCCCGTGTATTCTCAATATTGCACGCATTTCTACAACATTTATTCATCTTATTTCTAGGCACAGATTTTATTAATATAACTGACTAGAAAAATAACAAAAGAACAATCAATATACCGCCGTTTAGAGAGCAGACTCTCCCCAAGCGCTGTTTAACTCAGGCAGGATTCGAACTATTTTTTACAGAATAACATAGGAAGGTTGTGGCTAAAATATAAGGTTTTATTGATTTATCTTTGTTTTTACGCTGCCTTCTTTCAATATATCATTTACTTGATCTAATCATACTATCATTAATCTTTCTCTACCACGTCTTCTACTAACATTTGCATTGTATATTTGTTTTACTCCATTTATTCTTTCTACATGTCCTAATCATCTAAGAGTGTTCTTCTTGATCCTATTTAATACATTAGCTTAAGGTGTCTAGACATTCATTCCTCATCACTTCATTCCGCATTCTGTCTGATATTGTCACCAGCATTCTTCGCTGTAGACTTCGCTGTTCTACAGCATTTATTCGCTTTCCTACAGCATTCCTCATCACTTCATTCCGCATTCTGTCTTATATTGTCACCAGCATTCTTCGCTGTAGATTTCGCTGTTCTACAGCATTTATTCGCTGTTCTACAGCATTCCTCATCACTTCATTCCGCATTCTGTCTGATATTGTCACCAGCATTCTTCGCTGTAGACTTCGCTGTTCTACAGCATTTATTCGCTGTTCTACAGCATTCCTCATCACTTCATTCCGCATTCTGTCTGATATTGTCACCAGCATTCTTCGCTGTAGACTTCGCTGTTTTACAGCATTTATTCGCTGTTCTACAGCATTCCTCATCACTTCATTTCGCATTCTGTCTTATATTGTAACCAGCATTCTTCGCTTTAGACTTTGCTGTTCTACAGCATTTATTCGCTGTTCTACAGCATTCCTCATCACTTCATTCCGCATTCTGTCTTATCTACAGCATTGACTTCGCTGTTCTAGAGCATTTATTCGTGTATTCATTTTTAATCGTTCTTGTTTTACGATTGTTGGTTCTGGAATATTGTTACGGACACTAGAATAATTTTCCATTATTTGCCGTAATAAATTGGTCTTGTAACGCATCGATTAATATACTGCATATAAAAGGGAATCAGATTTACGATTTTAATTATTTAATTATTTTGCAAAGCGAATTCTTGCTGCTTTCAATTTCATATTGTTTGTTGTGGAGGTTTATTAATACTTCGTTATTGTATTTACAGCCTCTCATGTTGGACATAGAAAATGTTGTGTGATTTTCATAATTTTCTGTTTCAAGAACTCAGCTTTTAGTTACCCAACTACCTTTAAATTTCCATGAGATCATCGTACCCGAAGTAAACAAATATTCCCTTGGTCACATTCTATGATATATTTTTATAATGAGCATAGTAAAATATTAACAATTTTCATCGTCCAAGAGGAAAAGCGAACCATAGAGTACATATTTGTACGAGGTTCGATGGAAAAATAACGAGTTTTCTATTGTTATAAAAAAAGTGTTTATTTCATCATTAATATTAATATTGTCTCCTTCAAAGTAGTCCCAATACGGTAAAATACAATTTATCTCACGTTTTTTTCAATCCCCAAAACATTTGTGGAATGCATTTTTTGGGATAGCTTTAAGTCCATCCTGTGATTTTGCCTTTATCTCCTTTATGGTCGCAAGACATTGTTTTTTCAATATCCTCTTCATCTTCGAGAACTGGAAAAAAATGCATAAGCTATATCCGGTGAATACGGTGGCTGCGGCACCACAACGATGTTGGTTTTGGTAAAAAAAACACGAATTTGTAGTGCGAATCGGTGCATTATCGTGCTGCAAATTTCAAGAGTTTTTTGCTCACAATTCTGATCTTCGGTTCGCCTCACAAAACCGGAGTAAAACCTATAAAAATATCATTTTGAAAATGATATAATCGTAAACTTGCCAAAATGCGTTGTAGTACTCGCCTATCAAACACAAACTGCTCATCCAATATGGCCGAAAATTGAAATATATGTAGGGACTACGGTCGTCCCTGAATATTGTCAACACGCACGGTCAACGACCCGACGAAACGACCTTCGGACATGTCCAAAGGTCGCATACCAGAACATTGATATTGTTTACCCGCAATATACTATTTACGATACATTCCACAGTAGAAAGAGAACGCATCGCGTTGTCTCGCCGTTTTCGCCAACAAATTATCTACCCACAATATTATTCGCGACGTCTGCAATATTTCGATCGACCACCTCGTCACGCACAGAGGGAGATAAAAATATATTGTGGGCGCACTCACGCGCCCCGTTCTGAAATGTATATATACCTACTTACCGATAAATAAAGCATCACTTATCATTAATCATTTGACCATTCGTCTCTGTTTACTATTCATTGATTATTCACGCTCACTTTCCGCATTGCTAATCGACGTATTTTATTTTAAATACCAAACAATCAAAATCATCAGCACGTCCAACAAGGACATCCGTTAAATATACACCACAAAAAAAAAACAACCAACTTAAAGAAAAAAAGGATGGGATCAATAAAAACAAATACCTCTAGAAATAAAAAAAAATCCGTTAGTTTTTAATCAACCCTCGTATCGAGTATAACAATACAAAAAAAATCTCTTTTTTGATAAACATTTTTAAAACTATTTATCTAAAAGATAAAGTAATATAACAATATAAAACCCTACATTTTGTGAAAATAAATTACCATTTCATAAGCCCCATTCCCATTGCAGTATATTGCAACTCGCCGTCTTATATCTCGTTCCACCTTTCCGTTATAAATATATACTCATATAAAATAAACGGAAAAATAATAAATGGATGAACAAAAATGAATTCTAATGTTGTTTTAAGATATCGGATAAGGCTTTTTTTACTACCATTCGATTCCAAAACCTTTCCTTTGAACAATGTAACGTGTGGAAAAACTCAAGAATGTATACAATTTTCAGTTACTGTATGTTTATTAGGTATTTGTATTGGAATGTTTGTAAAAATGCCAATTCCTCTGACACGTCCAACAATATCTTACGTAAGGATGGGTTTGTAAAGGAAGTGGAAATCAAACTTGGTCGAATCAAATTTTATTTAGTTCTTGTCAAGACTGGGTTTCATATTGAAACTTGGCAATGCCATCTTTATGCTGGAATCATTTATTATTGTATATATCTCTGTGGTATGAACAATTTTGGTTTATAATTCGATAATTTGATCACCCCACTACGATGCCCATTTTGAACAAATTATTTATTTATTTATTATTTATTATTACACATGACAAGAAATATACACAATTTGAGAAAAACAACAGATTATTTGATTTGGACATACAATTTTAATGGATCTGGGTTTGTTGCCTTTCATTTGTCGTATCCCTAGTAAACTAGGCTTTTGCCTGTATCTCACTGAGGATATTTAGCATGAAAAAAATAAATAGATACTTCTTTCCGATTTTTGATTACATAGAAACAAAACCCCGTTGCACGCTCTCATCAACCTGACAGTGACACTCAACTACAACTGGAAACATCTTGCGAAATTCAACTCCTCACACATCATCACTCCAGAAAGACCAAAAATATTCATCCCATACTATACCGCACACAATCACAAATCTCACATAAATCCCTTCCACTCGTCATTCATCCTGAAAGCCCAAGTACTCAAAATCCTGTCGCAATAACAACCACGCTCCGATCGACTGTTTAAATGGTTTTCTTACCTTTACCTTTATTGAAGTCGGCACGCCATTGTATGTAACTGGAGCCAAATAAGCATATTGCCTTTGAATGCATACAGTGGAAGTTTTAATGATTTAGAAACTTTAAACTACAGATCCCAATAACTGAGTTATACTATGGGCTATTGTTGGTAGTGCTGATTGTTACAACCTTGTCAGATAGATTAAACCTATTTGCCCTTACAATATTATTTATAATTATCAGCTTGTATTTTAATAGTCCGGCACTAACTCTGCTTGCCATATTATACGTTCCTAATATGCCCACCTGATTTTTTTTTGTTCCATAGAGAAGTGTAATAACTAATTATTAGCACGACTGTTGCGTAACAAGACTTCACAGATTGGGCAACCAATAATGGCATTGTATGAATTTTCATATGACTTTAACTCCTTACAGGGGTAAAGTGAAGAAGTTGTTATCGCGATAAACTAGTTGAATTGTATGAGTTTGATTTGTTGTGTTGTTACGTTTTACACTGTTTTTTTTCCTACTGTATAACACTGGTTTATATACCAGGTTTGATTTTTGCGTCTTATACTCGTACTATATTTTCATAAATATTAAAATCATTAGTTGTAAGAATTGTTATCTAGTTATAAGTAAGTAGGTGGGTGATAACTATTTGTAAGAAAACTAACATCAAGATTATTAAAAAAAGCGCATGTAGGAAATTAACATTAAGTTAGTTCATAGTTATAATATATAAATTTAATTAATTCTAAAGATATAAATTTATAAATTGGTATAATCTTTGGCAAATGTTTGTATTATAGATTGATTTATTAAATAAACAAAAAATATACGTGGAAGGTAAAAAAAAATACATGTTCTTTTAGTTTTAGGCTGTATTTTGAAAAAACATAATTTATTATCAAAACATTCCCGAAATACTGATATATCTAAATAATGGCCTATATTTTTTTAACCTTTACTTTTTTACTTTACTTTTTAGCTTTTACTTATTTACTGATAAAAAAAAGACAACTAGAATGTGTAAAAAGTTAAGAAACACTAAAAAATAAACAAAAGACTAAGAAATCAATATTCAAAAGACAAAAGAGTGAAAAATATTTAAAAAAAAGTACAGAATGCCCGACATGCATGAATTGCAGCTTAAGTGAGAGGTGTATATCATTATAAAAAAAGTAGAGATTTGTTCTTTCTGCTGCCAAGATAGTGATGGAGAACCCAATGGATTTGGCTAAGTCAGATTTCCACTGGGTCATATGTCTCCGATCATCTGCTTGAGTGAGCATGCTATTCCTTTCTCCTGTTTTTCTCATCGGAATGTTTTATTTTCTTCCGGAATACCATCAGATTTCTGTACGTATTTATTAACGTTTGCTTTTTTGCATAATGAACCAAATTTGTATTCAAAGGAGCGTTTTGCTTTTCAATTGTAATAAGTTTAATATTATTTCATTCAGGGAATAAAGTATGGTTTTTAATTTTGTTCGTATAACCTAAATTGGCATTATCCTAAATATTAGTTACTGTTTTTATTATTTTCTTCTGAATATTTAATACATTTAACGTAAGAGAAAAATCGACTAAGAGTCTTTCTGGTCAGCAACACAAGGGTTCTTCAAAGAGCCAAAGTTGATAGAGAGTTGCTGACTAATATTAAAATCCGAATGGTGTCCTATTTGGGTCATGTACTTAAGAGGAGAAAAATACAAATTACCGCACCTGATCATCCAAGGCAAAATAGAGGGTCGAAGAGGTGTTGGCAGGAGGCAAATCTCCTGGCTCCGCAATATACGTGATTGTACTGGTATAAAGAGCGTTGGGGATCTTTTCGGGCTGTCGGGGACAAAGATGCATACTCTCAGGTGATAGTCAACGTTGGGAGGACCTGACATGACACTAGGAAGAAGAAGAAGTCTTTCTGTAAATTATGAGTTTAAAAAAAGTTTCCCTAGAGTATATCTAATTTTTTAAACCTTTGGGATTTTTTGTTTCCATCCTTAGTTTGCAAATTCACATATTTTTAACGGAAAAGCAAACTGTGGAAAACAAACATAATAATGCGATAAACCACCATTTTGTGGATAAAAATAATCACTTTTCCTAAGCAAGACCTGTGACAAAGTGGCCCCATTTCTCCAACACAAATTTCATATAATTTTAAACTAACTCTTTTTAGGAGATCTTATGATAAGTAACATAATGATTGTATGTTATGTTAACACTGAATTCAAACTACTCTACATTTAAAGCTGAATAAGTTACTATCACATATCGGAAGTTCTACAAAGACTTTTTTGTAGTTCGTTTTCCCTGGGTAAGTTTTCAGCGCTTTCCTCACCAAATATGTATCTCTAAACGTATATTGATGCGGGAAAAAATCTAATCTAATATGTCAGCAGCCACTACCTTCCAATATTTACACTTAATATATACATGTTTATTTTGTTATAATTTTATTCAGTCAATAATAGTGGGCTGGAATTCCAAGTCAGACTGCCCTTTCAAGGGCTCAATATCAATCGTCTTTTTATTATGACAATTTTTATACATATTTTTAATAATAAAACACTCAACTGAAATATTAAACTCTACATTCACACCCTTGCACATATTTTGATCCTTAGTTATTACATATTCACATAAAAATCATGACCAACAATTCCTCATCATACGCACTACATTCGCATAAGTTATTTACAAACATGCCTATGTGGAGAATTCTAAAAGCATCCAACTATTCTTCGCTCTGACCCTGCCAAAGAGCTATCATGGAAAACATTTTTTTAAATTTGAAGGTACGAGATTGCAATAATCCTCAAAAAACGTCTACATACGTTTAGATGGTTTGGACATGTAGAAAGAATGAATAACGAAATAGGAATTAAGCAAATATAAAAGTCAGAAATACAAGATGTACATTTCATTCCTCTCTCCATCCCTTCATTTTCCTTTAATTGATGATATCTCACTTCTACTTTTATTTCGTATATGATCATAAATTTCTAATATTCTTAAATATGTTAAGATACAAGTGTAGCGACCTTTGCTCCCTGTGGTCGAGGCGCGAGTCGCTGTTGTTGTTCAGCGAAAACGAGATAGCGACGTATCTTCTGCGCCTTCCTACAAATCATATGAATACGGGACGTGCAACAATAAATATATTGTTCAGCGGAAACGAGACGGCAACATATCTTCTGCGCCGTTCTACGCACATTCCAAATATTATAAATACCGACGTTTAACATAAAATACCTTTTTGCATATTCCGATTTCAAACGAGTTTTATTAAAACAGCGATCATCCTTATCATCTCTCCATTAAAGACAACCGTTCCTAAACAAGTATCATCCTACTATATCCTTTGCAGAATAAGCTGTGATAACAGATTTCCCGATTTTTCTATTATATTTTAACTTCATCTTTTACCTTCTCCATATTCATCTAGTTTGTCATGAACTATTTGAGATGTATGATCGCATGGTAACGCACTGGACTTCCGTGCGAAAGGTCACCGATTCAAACTGCGCGCTGTGCTGCCCCCTTCAAATGAAACAATTTTTTTCTGCCTAATAATACTCGGGCTTATAATGATACCTATGATCTCGTTCATATCGATTCTTTAAAGAAAAGGGGGAAAAAACATGCCCGTGTGCTCCAATCATCTCATTTCGGTGTGCCATCGGATTCAGTACAGCGGTGTGGCCGGTGAGTTTGCTGGTGTGCAATGGCTTACTCACTTAAAGAGGACAAAAAAGAAACAAACAAAACTTTACGGCATAGCCTCGCTTTCCAATTGATTGACGTTGGAATTGGGAGAGAATCCTCCACTACGAGGCGCAGCAATGAGACAAGAAGACATGAAATATCTTCATTTATTCATACATACTTCTTTCAAAATCTGATTCATTTAATACATTTTACATGATATACCCCTTCCATGTACATCTTGCACTTCTGACTTGTATATTTTCTCAGTCCCTATTTTGTTACTCATTCTAACTACACGTCCAAACAATCTTAACAAAGAGCAAAAACAATGAAATTCAAACGACTTATTAATTTGTATTGCAAAGTGGATCAAATGTTAAATACATTAATAATGTATGTACGCATACAATTAGAGGAACCTTGAGGTTCCTATAGTGAGTCCTTTTGAGATATGTATTCCGGGTTCCACTCCTGGAAAGTTTTGAGCTCCTCTGAGTTTTTCGCCAAGTAAACATAAGGACATTGTAATTTATTTTTATCAAACACTGTTTATTCCTCTTTTTTGTAACAGTATAACCCTACCGGTTTCAAGGCTTTCACCTCATCTTCAGGGGAGCACAAACAAGACAATAATACTCGGGTGCTCCCCTGTCTTGTTTGTGCTCCCCTGAAGATGAGGTGAATGCCTTGAAACCGGTAGGGTTATACCATTACAAAAAAGTGGAATAAACAGTGTTTGATAAAATCAAATTACAATGTCTTTAAACCTCCACAACGTTAATGACATAACTATAAACAAAACATAAACATAAGAAGTTTAGTGATCGATTTTGGAGTTCGAGTCGCAAGAACAATATCATGTTACGTAAATTTCCACTTCATCTCAAATCATAACTATCGTTATGGAGTTCCACAAAGTAAAGATAGAAAATAATCAAACTATATAAAATCAGGCCTACTTACGTCCGTGCGTAACAGTGCTATTAAAGTTACGGTTTCACAATTACTATTTGATTAGTGTCACATTTAAAACATTTTTTACTATTTATTTATTATTTGACAGATGTCACTTTTTGATTTGATTTGATTATAAGACATTAAATAACAAGGTCAAATTATGTATTGATTTAAAAAGGTGAGTCTTTTGTTCAGTCACAATGCTTGATCCTCCTTTTTAAATTTATTTGGTCAAGTAATATATGATACACACATTTGCCAAAGGTTATACCTTTACACAAATTTATTACACAAGAACTTAAGGTGTAATCTAATTTTTATATTATAACTATAAGCTAATTTTAATTTCCTACATATAATTTTTATTTTTAATAATCTTAATATTTTATTTCTTATAAATAATAAACACCTTTAAATAACAATTCTTCTAACTAATTATTTAAGATTATCTATTTGCATTTCATCACATCAAATGAGAGTTAGGTAATCCCTGCTAATCTTGTAGGTGGACTAATCAGGTAACAGATAATGCTAGTGCAAACTGTGCCTTTAACGGAAAGGGCCTACTCTTGTTAGCCCCAGGGCAACAATAAGATAATTGCTGTGGTCATATAGGTTATTATTGGTTGGTTCTTCTAAAATAATAATATTAACACTCAATTATTAGATTCACATATCACACTGACTCAGTTTACATAGCTGCTATGCAAAAAAATATTGGGTTGTAAATCAATATTTGACATAAATAAGACATTAACTTTGTTTTGAGTTTCGTTTCATCCGAATTCCGCATTTTTAAAGTTTTTCACGTTAATTTCGGGAATTGATTAAACTCACCATTTGGTTAAAAATAACCTTAAAATGTAAGTTTTTATTGTTTCTACAAGATAAAGTTTTAATTTCCAGTATTATTAAAATGGTAAGATTGCTGCAAAAAATCTAAAGATGCTAAAAGAAAGAGACGATGGCGTCAATCACAACGAGCAAGCGAGCCGCTAGAGCAGTGTTTCCCAACGTGGGCCCCACGCCCTACAGGGGGGCAATTTGATTTTTAAGGGGGGCAATTTGAAAATTGACTAGTTCAGAGTTTAGTCGTATTTTGATCGCTTTGTCGCGTCACCGTTACGTAGGGGGGCATAAGAATTTTAGAAAGACTTAGGTGGGGAATAGCACAAAAAACGTTGGGGAACACTGCGCTAGAGTAACAGCAACCTAACAACATGAAACATCACAAAGGCAAACATAGCGTCATATTGAATAACATTGATGTACTTTTGTCACTATGGTCTGCCTAGAATTAGTTTTAATGAATAATATAAAAGTGTATATACACATGTAAAATCGTCAATATTATACATATTTAAATATATTTATACTTTTTATGACACTTCGCTGTAGAATTTTTTTATAAAATATGTCGTTTGTTAAACGAATTCCAGCCAAACCAAATAAAAACGCTTCGCAAAACAGGGAAATTATTCAGACTTCATTGATTTCATGTTTAGCAGTCAAAAATAAGGTTGTAAGCTTCTTGTATGTAGGTAGTAAAGTAAATTGGATATTACCCCCAAAGAAAATGTATACTTTTTGAATACATATCAGATCTTTTAAAAAAATTGGGGTTGTTAAATAAAACACATAATTTAAAAATATGTTTTGGGTGAGTGATTCTTGATGCGACACACACGTATTTATGGAGGAAATAAATGTTGTAAATATAAAAAAATTATATGAATTTTAGATAAAATTATAATCTTTTTATAAAATATGTGTAATTATGACGTGTGACAATCTTGCATTCAAGGCGCGATATAGTCAGCAATCAAAATGTTGTAGGGTTAATCCGTTTTGTGGCGATTAAATCAGATCAAGCAATAGCAACCTACATCGATCTAGGGAGAAGGGTGGTCGTCACGTGCAGTGGTTTAGCCTGCAGCCGACGGGGCTTGCGTGCAGCATGCACTTAGCTCGGGGTCTTCTACCTCGGTCAGACCCTCACAAAGTGTGTTTCATCATCAAAAGGAATCAATTGAGGAGTCGATGAAACCGATGTTGATAAAACTAAAAATATCTAATATTTTAACTTATTGTATTGTATTACGCTTACGTTGTATACAATACAACCTGGCGAAGCCAGCCAGGGGTAATTTCTTACCACCAACCTGAAACTGAAGACTTAAGTAAAGATCTTACTGGAATCCTTTTAAGTAAATTGAGTAACACCGGGAATCGAACCCATAATCATCGTGTTGGAAGACATGCATCTTATCATTTAGGTAGCGGATATTATCTGATTACTAGTGACTTAAAACATGTGTCTAGTTTGTAATATACCATCTGGACTGAGTGAGTGAAATTTTTAAAGAAGGCGAAGAGTAAAAAAAACAAAGGAACTGTATGAGAAGGTGTATGAATGTAGAGAAAGGCAAAGTATGTAATGATAAGAAAGGTAACCGCTCTGTTATTCCAAAAGGGAAATGGTGTGATGATAAAACATACGTTCATTGAAAATAAAAATGTTACCAAAACTGTTATGATTCCGATCAATTATAAATACTCTAATAAAAATGTTATCAAAGTTGTTATGATTCCGATCAATTATAAATACTCTTATAAAAATGTTACCAAAGTTGTTATGATTCCGATCAATTATAAATACTCTAATAAAAATGTTACCAAAGTTGTTATGATCCCGATCAATTATAAATACTCTAATTAAAATGTTACCAAAGTTGTTATGATTCCGATCAATTATAAATACTCTAATAAAAATGTTACCAAAGTTGTTATGATCCCGATCAATTATAAATACTCTAATAAAAATGTTACCAAAGTTGTTATGATTCCGATCAATTATAAATACTCTTTAATAAAAGCATCTTGAGAGAAATTCAATGTATCTTTTGGAAAAATATTAATGTTCAAGGCTGTTAATGCATTCCAATCCAGAACGTGTTGTCTACATGATGAGGTCATCCAGAGAAATTGTTTTACCTGCACTCAGTTTTAATTTCTTTCTAGACATCCAATTGGAGACTTTGAGAAGGCAGTTAGAAAAATAAAATTGCAGGATCTATTTGTCTCTTGGATAACATCATTTAAGAGTATTATCCGTTTAAACCTTAAAATCAAAACCCTCTCTGCAAATAAGCTTATTGAGATATAGTATAATATAATGAAGAAAAATCAACGGTCCCAACATCGGCTCTTGTGGTATTTAACAATATCCTGGGATGATGGGCCCTGATTAACAACGAAATCCTGAAAACTTTCCTGAAATATTTCCTGAAAACTCGTAGTCATCTCGAAGTCTTGTAATATTCAGACTTGTGAAGTTGAATTCTTTTTTGACTTTTAAGAGCTATAATTTAGGTTTCAAACGTTTTTAACGGTTCGACTGCGTCATAACAAAAAACAAAGATGAAAAAAGTGTAGTTTTGTAGTATTTTTTTTTTAATTGTATAGCAAAGTGTATGACATTCTCCATGACTCACTAGAGTGCAGAATTTCAGTACGTGACGAGCTAATTTAACAAACAACCCAGTTCAGATATCTTGGCAGTGAACTGCTCAGCTCTCATGACCTCCCCAGAGAAGCAAGGCCTCAGGTAAAGAAAGCTGCAGTTGTAGCGGGCTGCCTGAGAGATGTCATATGGAGGAATAAAGATATGAATACAAATAGCAAGGTACGCATTTATAAGACCTGTGTGCGACCTATCCTCACATATGGCAATGAAGCGAGGGCGGACACTGTCAGGACAAAAAGTATGCTAAGTACAACGGAAATGAGAACTCTACGTGCTATTGCTGGAAAGACTTTGCATGATCGTGTAAGAGACACCACAATCCGAGTGGTCTGTGAAGTCCAAGATGTGGTCAGATGGGGACGACAGCGTCGACGATACTAGTACCAACATGTACAGAGAATGAATCCTGTAGTAACAATCCTGTAGTAACAGACTCTTGAGTCTACAGAAAGTTGAAGAAGAAGAAGTATAGCGAACCACCTGTTGATATTCACTTGCTTGATTGTATAACCAGGTAAACATACTCTTGAAGCTGGAAATAAATTTTATACATTCAGGAAAAAGGGAAATTTTCCACATCGTACCAGTTTTTTTATATCTTTTGATGAAATTACTTTCTCCACCGCGTCTTCCTGCCTTATATAACAGCTTCCGTCGAGTAAATATAAATGCAATTGACCTATTTGAGGGAATACGATGATACAGTAAGTAATTTTGTTTCAATTCCAAGAATAAACAATTTACTCGTAATTTAAGAAAATTCCTTCTATTTGAATACAGCCAATCCTCAATTTACGACTTTTCAGGTAAACAATAAAACTTCATTTCAACATAGGGCGATCCAAAAAAATATATGCATACTTTTACATCGTGCCGTTTACTTGAACTTGCTGCAGGAATTCGTCATACCACGTATTCATGGAGTTTAAAAATGAAGAATATTTTTATTAACAGCTAAATGGTGATCCCCACCATAACCATTGTGATGCGAGGGACTATCTTATTGAATATTTGCCGAATAGATGGTTTTCACGTAGATGTATCATTGAATATTCTTAGTGCTCCTCAGCACTCAAAGATGAAGTGTATGTCACAAAATCAGCCGCAGTTAATGAATTGAAATCAACCATTGGAAGAGAATGCGCCCAAATAATAAAAAAAATGAATCATGATTTTGGCGATTCCACGTTATCCGCAGTGCATGAACCAAAACAACCATCAATTTAAACATTTGCAATAGTAAAAAAAAAACGCGTGTCTTCTTTGATTTGAACTTTTATTCTTAAATATATCCTTGTAAATACTAAATTTATAATATTTCAAAGTGAATATACATCTTTTTGGAACATAATGTGAAACTTTGTATCTTTTAAATGTCTATACAGTTAGTTATTTTCATCGAAATATCTAATACTGATATCAAAAAGTTTGGTGTACATAAAAAATATGTTAAAATGACAGATATGAGTTGTTAACTTTTCGGCATCAATTGAATACATTCATCATAACTTTTGAGTATTCTTCGTAGATAGATCAGATGTGATCTAACGTAGCATAACTTGCGCGATTATATAGATATCAGATGTGATCTAACGTAATATAACTTGCGCGATTGTATAGATATCAGATGTGATCTAACGTAACATAACCTGCGTGATTGTATATATATCAGATGTGAACTAACGTAATATAACTTGCACGATTGTATAGGCATCAGATGTGATCTAACAAATTATAACGTGCGTAATTGCATAGATATTAGATGTGATCTAACGTAACATAACTTGCGCGATTGTATAAATATTAGATGTGATCTAACGTAATATAACGTGCGCAATTGTATTGATGTTAGATCGCGCAAGTTATGTTAACGTAGCATAACTTGCGCGATCGTATATATAATGTATCAAATGTGATCTAATGTAACATAACTTGCGCGATTGTATAATTTAGGGACACGATGGATTTAGAAATTTGTAAGGGAGAAGCTTTAACAAGGAATATTTTAGATTTATCAGTGTTGATTTTTGCATTTAAATTTATCATGTTGATATTAAAGGAGTCTTTTTTACTTAAAAACCGCAACGATATTTTAGGTTTTTGATGCCTTTTTTCATTGTGACTTCGATGCTGAGAAACGTGACCCATATAACATATTGTCGAGCATATTCATGTGGTTTTCATGGGAAATGTAGTACGATGGTTTCCCATTGCCTTCTGCACCGAGTAGATATTATAGGAATTGCATACATATTGTATATATACAATATTATAAGCCGAAACACAGTATTTTGGGGTGTAGTTTTAGATCCCAAAGGAAATGTCCACTTGTGAATACTTAGTGAAAGCAGAAGGGCTGTAGAAATGTTTTGGAATATATATTTATATGGCTTAGGAGCTGGATGAATTGGGAGAGAGGACAGGAAAAACAGAAATGAGTAGCCTATGTGCGCTTTCACCAAGTTTGCTCTGCAGGTCCATACAATTTCCGGGGTGTGAAAGCAATCCGCACACTGATAGTTACTTGGAAAGTTAGGAGTTCAAGGTGCTAGCGGACAAGTTAAGGACAAAGCCAAGAGTTAGTTCATGGTGCCAGCGGACCAGGAGCTAAATACTTTCTAGGTAACACAATACTGGCTAGCACTGTCCACAAGGTACCACCGCTTATCTTCTCGCTACACCTTCGATTTCCTTCTGTCTTGAAGGTTTTCCAATTATCTTATAGATTTTAATTTTTTTATATATTTTATTTATACCTTTTAAGATACACATGTGTTCTGTTATTACCCAAACAATTATTATTGAAATGTTGACTCCTATCTATCATTCCATCTTTTTGAAGGCTTTCTGGGAGAGAACTGCGAACGAGGATTTCATGCCATGTAAGGAATCGTTGTGCTATTCATCCTTTTAATTAGGCATCACAAATATCTTCTGCGGTTTCCCCCTCATCTCACAGTATTCCCTACTTCACATATTTCCCAAATACGCGAGTTCCTTACTCAGTCGCCAATTGTTTTGTCTGCAATAAATATCTCGGAGGATTTACATTTTATTAGATCTGAATACACATTTTATTTTCGTTATTTGATGATATACTCGTATTTGAGAGTTCGTTCAATTGCTGTTTTGATTTGAATTTTGTTTTTTTTTTGTATAATTTGTATCCAATTTTGCTTCAACGTAAAGACGGATGATATTAAATATTAATAAATAAATAAGATGTCCCACAAAAGGTTTCAATTTATTAAAATTCCTTTGTCATTTAACGTAAATAATATTTATATTAGATTATTATATCGTGCGCTTTGAAGATGTTGCGAATAACAGAGAAAACAAATATCAATTCATAAAAAAAATCTCGAAAAATTCATACAAAAGAAAATATAAAAGCCCTTACTTGAAGGATAACGTTTGTACTCCTACGGGATAAAAAAATATGAATAATTTATGGAACCGCATTTCAGCGTACCTAAATATTTATAGTTAAGAAGGAAATATTTCTATAACATTTTCTAATGTATTCTCCGTCTTCGGAGTGCGACTCGTGAGCTATTCGTATGAACATTCGCAAGAAGTACTAGGAATATGATTATTTCCTAGACTGTGTTGTTATAGTATACTTTAACTTCAAGCAGAAAAGGTTTGTAAACATAGGCAAAGTAAGATTTTTCTAGAGATTTTTAAAAAAAACTTAGAAAAAGAATCATAACCTCAATGTATAAATATACTGATAGAAGCAGAATAAATGTTGTAGTGGTTCTTAGCCCCAAGGTTTCTCAGTGATGATACAAATCATCCTTTTGTGTGTTTCTTGTATAAAAAATGAGCATAGTTGTCATTCCTTCACTTACAAAAATAGTTTACCAAATTTTATTTACGAGTATATGTACATTTTAGGTTAAGATATTTTTTAATAAAGTCAACAGGGCATTAAAACATACTCGTATATACTCGAACTAGACAGTATCAAAATCTGCTAAGATGGTAGTTCATAATAGTATTTTATTACTAACTTTCATGTATAGAAGTGAAACATGGAAGTGGAAAAAGACTAAGAAGAGCCGAAAAAATCGTATAGAAATACGTGCATTAAGAAGAAAACATGAACTGACAATGTATGACAGAATGCGGAATGAAGTGATAAGGGATGAATGTGTCAAGTGAGATTAATAAGAGTACGTCGAGATGGTTAGGGAATGTAGAACGAATGCATGAAGAAAGACTAACACAACAGATATACAGTGCAGATGTGAGTGGAAGGCATACGAGAGGAAGACTAAGGAAAGTATGGTTTGATCAACTAATGAAATAAAAAAAAAAAAGAATCGGAGAACCTGTTGTAAACATTTGAAGAATGATGCAGAAAAAAATATTTATAACCGTCAATTAGTAGGTATATTTTCTGTTTATTCTGCATTTATTTAAATTCTGGTGCTTAATACAGTTTCGTGGCCTGATTTTGTTTTCTGGTTTTCTTTGTCATATTTTTTATTGGTTGATAGAGATAACCTCATGACAATAATCCTGCCAGGTTGTCTTGTAGTGTATGGTAGAACATAGCAAACGTATAACAGTTTTATGTTCTCCTTTAATTTCAAACAGCCAAAAACCCCATCCTGTATGCAGCTTTGATTGATATTTTTTTTATAAAATTGGTCAGGAATAATAGAAAGCTAGAGAGTAACACTTCAATATGCACTATGCTGCAAAATCTTAAAAGTTAAGATTAATCGTATTCAAATTTATTTTGATATTTAAAATTGTATGATGAATACGACACAAAGTATTAGGTGTTAACATAAGTTGTGTCAGTTTTATTTCCAAATAAAAAATGAGCACCAAAAATAAAACAAAATTGTTAAGATTATACGTCATTTGAAAGAAAATTTTCTGCTCTACAAGATATTATGTTTGCTTTTACGTTACATATATTATTTTATTTGATTACAAGCCCTCAAAATGGTATGTCAAGTAGACGAAAGTGAGCATTTTCGACAATTCCTTCTGTTAGCGTTCAATTGTCAAATGTTGATTTTTGTTGTTTTCACTCAAAACATGTGGGACCCAAGCGCCGAAGTTCTGGACTTTTCCCGTTGATTTAAGATGGCGGTATACAGTCATGTGACTACAATTCATCTGCTCAGCCAATTCTACGGTGGTTTGAAGGGGATATTCATGAATAATATGGTTTAAGCGGTCCTCATCGAAGTCCACTGGTCGTCCGGAACGCTCCAGGTCTTTCAGGTCGAAATTACCGTATTTGAAACGCAAAAACCACCGACGAGTTGTCCTTTTATTCAAAGCATCTTCACCGTACACTTCGCAAATATCGCGAGCAGCTTTGGCAGCTTCATTCCCTTGATTGAACGCGAACAGAAGGAGGTGTGAAAAATGCTCACTTTCGTCTACTTGACATTCCATTTTGAAGGCTTGTAATCAAATAAAATAATATATGTAACGTAAAAGCAAACACAATATCTTGTAGAGCAGAACATTTTCTTCCGAATGACGTATAAACTTTACCATTTTGTTTTACTTTTGGTGCTCATTTTTAATTTGGAAAAAAACGGTCACAATTTATGTTGACACCCAATATTTAAAATTTTTTTTGAACGTATCAAATTTGTCCTATTAAACGTAAATTTTGTAGGTGTTATGTAAATAAATATTAATTGTTATGTTAATATCATGTTTAAAAATGCGAAAACATCGAAATACTTATTATTTAGGAACTCTGAAGCTAGCCCGAAGTGAAAAAAACATGTAAAATCTAAAAACAGATGTCACCCAAATATCACATTATTTTCGATTATGATTTAAATAGTTCTAATTAGTAATAACAGGTGTACTATTTTTTTTATTTTTATGAATAAAATAATTTGATTTTAATGTTAATACTATTTTTTTATCCCCGTCCTGATCAAGAGTTAAATAGTTGGATAGTAGAGTTAAATATTAGAGTTAGTATTTTAAAAAAAAACATTTTTTCCGACAAGTATTCGGGGGTATAAAGATCTCAACTACTTGTTCGCACCTAATATATTCTTTAAAAAGAAAACATGCCGGTGTGCTCCGATTGTCTTAATTCGGTGTGCTATCAAATTCAATGCAGCGGTGTGGTCGGTGAGCTTGCTGGTGTGCAACGACTCATTCATTAAAAAAATTCACTGCAGAGTTTCACTTTCTGACTGACTTAACGTTGAAACGGCGAGGGGATCCTTAACTACGAGACCCAACAACGACGAACGAATATTTTTGACATTCAGCTGTCAAGTGATGTGTTGGGGTGATCTTATTGTGTTTAATCCCGACTTTTATTAAGAAAATTGATTAAAAGATTAATAAGCAGTTAGCACCGTGAATGTTTTATATACCTTACCATAAAAGCATTGTTTTTAATAGTTCAAATAACATGGATTAATCATCTAATTTATTAAAAATGACGTCGAAAAGCTGAAGAAAGAAATATGTTTGATTCAAGGGAGTTATCTTTGATATTTTTCGCCTCTGCAGATAAATAATACTTTTCATACGAATTTTAATCAATTGCTTAGAAAATAAATTCAGTTTTCTTCTCTGTTTTCTTTTGTGCATCATAGTATAAATAGGCCAAAACCCATACGATGGCTGTCGCCAAAGAAAGAATACGAGAATTGAATTTTGAATACAAGAGAGCGAGAGAAGAATACTTGGATGCTCTCCGAAAGTAATTCAAAATTTGAATCTCGGTTGGTCCGTCATAAATGAAAAGATGGAAACTATACTGAACGAATTTTAAATACCTAGCTAACATTTTTTGAACCGGTATAAAAGGGGACGATGTATAAATTATATATATAAACAAATTATATTCATAAATGTAGTAAAACAAATTCTACATTTATGAAAATATATATTCATAAATGTAGAATTTGTTTTACTTCCATGAATATTTCACGGGTTGCAACTAGTTTTTTTTATTGTTCAACATGTTCAATGCTGAAAACATCTACAGGCGTTCACATAAACTTTTCTGTGTGCTCACAGAGCTTATCGTCGTTTGATTCCCGATTTTTTTGGGTTAATTAAAAAACAAGTGAGACCAGAGTGGCCTAACGATACTGATAGGGGTGGTAAGAGTTATATGGCAATGAATTATACTTGATTTTAACATTTTCCAACAGCATAGTAATTATAAAAGATGTTATTCAGCATACAGTGTTGATTTTATCTTCATTTTGTATTGTACAAGCCTCACTAGCGCATATATTGAAAAAATCAAATAAATGTATATTACAAAGGGCTTAAACGGATATCTTTGAAAATATATAAAGTTTCAAAAAATCCTATTTGCGTAACTTTCTCTTGAATTCTTTCAGAAATTTCAGGCAGATATTTTAAAGATTATGAGTTTAATTAATTCTTGTTAAAGAGATTCTTTTCCAAAATCGGTATAATTTAATTAAATATTCGATAATCGGTGAAACAGCAAACCTCAACAAGGAGGGAAATAAATTCCTTTGAGGCTCGTAATGAAATTTTACTTGATAGGAGGGAAACGAGCGCCTGAAAATTTTGTTAATGCAATTGACTTAAGTTTAATGTAATTCACTTGCATTCATTCGAGCAAAACAGGCGTTTGATCAATATTGTGTATTGTAAAAAAGAGGACGAACATTTCTATTTTAATGGTCAATCTCACGGAATAATGATAACAATGTATTGAAAATACAATTTATATTTTAACAAAATTAGACGGAATTTTCATCTTAGAAAAAATAAATAAGTAATTGTTTCAAGTCCAGAGAATCTATATCACCTGGGAAAATATAAAAGCAGATATGCTGAAGTTTTTTTTTATAAAAACAAAGGGCAATTTATTTCAAGACAAATATTTATATTCAAGCAATTACTGGCCTAATAACATTTATTTTTGTTTTATTTACGTACTTTTAATGAATCTTTAAATTATTTTAATAAACCTCCGTTGCCTTGTTGGTAAGACATTCAACTTCCACTCGGAAGCTTCGGGGTCCATTTCCGGTAGTTTTAGAAAAATATTAAAAAAAGCGTCACAGTCTGGTAAAACAGTCCGTCAGGTAACAATACTCGAATGCATTGAGTACATGTGAAAGTGCTATTGTCTCTACACGTACGGTTGTGTTACCAATATATAAAGTGTCAAACCGCGAGTTACGTGTATACTCCAGTGTTTCTTAATACAAAGGCTCGACTACTACTGCTGATGTCAACATTGTTTCCCGGTCACTGTCTTAAATAAATCGTAATCATCAATTCGGATATGTTAAATGACACCATACGAAAGAAGATTATTGAAGGAAATATTGAAATCACGGAGAGTTTCATACGAATGAAAAAAAAGAGGATACAAACAAATCCATGATGTATTTTTAAAGTAGTTTCAACTGTCAATGTTGATGGTATAAAGAATTTATATAGAGTCTGTTTTCCTGTTATTTTCCGTTCCTCCAGTTCGTAAAATAATTAACTACGTTAAAGAAAATTCGCGTTCACCGAGACAGTGAAAATGGAGGGATTGCTGTTATTTCTATGTCACTTGAAATAATTTTACTGAAATAACGTCTTACTTTTTTAGCAATGCCTAAATATTGTCCGTAAAAGTTTTTGTTGATATTGTCAAATGGCCTCCCGGTTACCTGTATACTCTTCAAGTTTGGTGATAAAAAAAGCCCCTGGCGAATAAAACTTTTTGATGAAAATTAATTGATCCCAACAGAAAACACATAAAAGTTTATTAAAAAACTTGATAAAAATTGTAAATGTTTAGCTTACTTAAAATTTGATATTGAAACTAAAAATGCAATAATTCCTATAGTCATTTTTATAAAAAAAGTATTGATTTCTTTTCAAATATTAACGCCATAATTACATTTTAAAGCTGAAGCCGCTATATACTGTTCTTTCACCTTTCAACAGTAATGCTGCAGTCCCAGCAGTCGCAAACGGCAACGCAACGTGTCCCAGGGATCGAACAGCTGTCAAAATTGTCGAATACACAAATGTTTTACCTGATCCACGAGGTCCATCGATGAAAAACGAACGATCTCTCTCGTTGTCATCATTGACGGCATTCATTATTAGATCATACGCAAGCTTTTGATCAGGATTGAGCATATTTTTTTTATATTTATTTATTTTTTCAAAACAGGCTTAGGCCAATAACTTTGAAAATACAAAACATCAAAAAAGAAGAAAAATTACATAGAGGAAAAAAAAATAAGTTAAAAAATTATATAAAATAAAAAATAATGCATATGCATACAAACGAGTATATACACACAAACATATTACACACATATATTCACAGTCATTTAGGTATGTTGATGAGTGCCTTCTAACGCGCTCAATCTAAGAAGAAAATTTACTTTTGCTTTTGGTAATGTGATATGAAATATGTCAATATCCGAAGCAGTCCCGTTCAGAAGAGTTAAGGCCCTTCCAACAGGCATAGCGGTTGGAAGACCCGTTCTTGCGTATGTTATTGAGAACAGTTCTTGCCGGCGCAGTCTAGTGTAATTGTTAGGAGCATTTAACGCTAATCTTTGTAGTAATGCTGGACAACTCACAACTCCTCGAACGAGTTTGACAACGTATACCAAGAGACGCACATCTCTTCTTACGCTCAATGAGTTATACCCGAGCATGCCCAGCAGGAACTGAGTAGGATAAAGCCATGGATAGACACCGAACTCTCTCATATAGAGATATCGTAGATATTTTTTTTGTACTTTCTCCACCATGAGCGAGTTCTGCGGCCCCACCGGGCTCCAAATGCAAGCATTGCTTTCTAGTTTGCTACGGATCAATGAATTAAACAACGTTTTGAGCACCAATTGGTTTTCAAACGACTTAGAGATTCTCATAACAAATCCTAGAGTTTTATAAGCTGAGTTGCACATAACTTCTATGTGAGGACCAAACGCGAGATTGCTGTGGAACAAGACACCCAGATCTTTAATATTATCTATGCGGGGTATAGGTGTAGATTCTAGTGTATATCTATGGAATTTCAAGACGTGTGAGCGATAATGCGACATAATTTTGCGCTTTGATGCATTGAAATATAATTTAATATAATCTATAAATCTATATAATTTAATATTAATATAATCATATCCAGTTGAGATCTTAAAAATCGTCCTTCAGCTACGAGATCATAAATAATACCTTGTCCTACATGTAAATGTTCCCAGTGAAATATTCTGATAAGTATTTTAAAAGTAGTTTGTTATCTTTAAACGTGATGACGTAGCTGAAACGAAAAATGTGTGATAGGAGAGAATACACTGAATATCTATTCTTTATGCCTATCCCAATAGAGACTCGATATAAACGTGATGATTATGATTGTCAATAACTTCTAACTATTCAGTTTTATATCGGTACATCTTCAGACCAATTGGCTTCTCCGATCTATTGACGTCTAAGGGTAGTTTGATATATTCCGCTTAACAAATTTCAACAACTTGTTATGCTGTTTGAACTCCAGACCTTCTTGCATTGTATTGTATTACATTTTTGTTGTATACAGTACAATCTGGTGAGCTTATTGTCATTTGGCAATCTCTTCCAAAAAACTAGAAATATATTCAAGAGGGCCTAATTAAAAACAAGATTGAATACCCTTTTTAAAAAAAGTGGGTTACAATGGGCATCAAACCCGCAACCTCTGGGCTGGGAGACAAACGTGTAACCAACTAGGCCACAAAGGTCGACCTTATGCCGCTTTATAAATATATTTATTACGCTGTCATTGTTTTTCTCCGGTGACGTCTGATATTTATTCCGTTATCGCTATAATGATATTCATAATCGAAGAGTCCTTTGAGCAGTTCCTTCTTCGTCACTAACTTTCGTCGTACTCATAATAAGTTATGAAGATTCCTATCTTCTATTGTTGACTATGCTGGACGGGAAGATATCTCGTCTATTACAGTGGTGGGATCGAATTTAGGGGTGGTGGGATCGAATTTAACTGATGATGATAGTCAATGTCAAGTCTCGTACTTTTGAACCTATGCCATGTCCAGACCGACTGTTATTTTTTAAATAAACCTGCCGATTTTACTTTTGTACAATTAAGTACCAAATAAATACAAAATTAATATTTTTTACCAAAAAACGTATGGTTGGATCAATTAAATGATTTGTAGGAGCTGTATGAGAAAGTATATGGATACAGAAGAGGCAAAATCTGTGTGTTGAGATAGGGAAGTCTGGCGCTCTGTCCCCGTTGCCTACCCTAAGAGGAATAATATGTATTGGTATGTATGTGTACGTATGTATTTCCTTTCACGTACATCAAGTTTATCTACTAAAATTTAGCTCTTGCTGCTAAGAAACTGTATTTTTTTCGACTACATTAACAATCATGGCAAGATGTTTGCCGTAGTATAAATCAGATATAAGATTAATCGTATGGCGTGGGAAACCACGTCGTGGAGATAATGCGATGACGCATTTAACAAGGCACACCCCTGCAACGGATAAAATGTAGTTGAGTTTCACGTCAATAATGATTATCGTTCGAAGGGTAGTTTTATATTTTCAGGGGGGAATTCGAAAAACAAACATTTGTAGTAAAGTTGTGAAAAATATATTCATTGTATTCAGGGTACTTCAACAGTTAACAGGATCTTCTTTAAAGGCTGTAATAAACATGGCTTCAGAACGAGAAGATTGGAGACGCACCAAGTTCCAGACATACCAGAGGACTACAAGAATATTATCAGGATATTAATTAGAAGTTAATAAATAACTTGTTCCCAAGTATTTGTCCCGGAATGCAAAACTTGGGATGTACAACATAAAACTTAAGCCAGTTGCTACCCACTTCTTTGTCACTGTATTGGAATTGTTGAACTTTACATAGGATGTCTCCCAGATACTTGGTGAAGGCAACATTGCGGTCGTTCACCCGAATGTCATCAAACCCATAGTTAATTGGACAGCCACCGCCCGTAAACATGTTTTGCAGTTCACCACAGGCACAGGAGGGGTCGTTCGAGATCCCCCATTTGGCTTGGTTGTCCCAGATTCGACTCACCTTTCTGCGAAGTTTAGTAAGGGTCTTTCACGTGCGGTAATTGAGATTTCTTCAAGGAATGTGGCGATGCACAGGCCTCCGCCATTCGTCAAGCATTACAATGTCCAGTTCTGCTCTCTAGACCAACGCGCACTATATTTATGATGGGACAGTCAGATCTCATGTGATGACCATGAATCTCCTCCTAGCCTTAGCCCCTGAGTCTGGTACCTGCACATGAGGTGGTAAGGGTCCGTCTCATGAGCAGTCTTCTCGATGCGAGCTTTAGTCTAGCGACGTATTACGGAAGGGGCAATCCGAGCAAGGATTCATCCTTTAGTGATCACTGAAGGATTAAGACACCCGGTTACGATGGGTGGATCACGTAAATAACCTCCACGTGGTACCCCCCGGAAACGGAAACAACCGGCCAATCTTTACAATCCGGAAACAAAGAATTTCACTTCAATATGTAGTTGTTACCTACGGCTCAGAAGCATTAGTATTGACTCTTAGGGGTCATAAAAAGGTTGTATTGTATTGAATTACAGTTTTGTTGTCTATAGTACAACCTGGTGGGCTCATTGCATTATGACAATCTCTCCTAAACTTCCAGAAATATGTTAAAAAGGCCTTAAGTGAAAACCCGGCTGGAATCCTTTTTTAAAAAGTCTGGGTTGTAGCAGGATTTGAAACCGCACCCTCTGAGTTGGGAGAGAGGTGTCTTACCAACTAGGTCACGGAGGTTGTCTTCTGAGTTTTGAGAATAAAATTCTCAGAAGAATTGTTTTGTTATCACCGGAACTCCGTCTCTTTAAATTTTGACCACCGGCTATCATTTTTGGAGATCTTTCTGGGGTACGTCTGTTACTGGGTATTTCATGAATCGCCTCGATAAGAATTCTTGTACTATTCAACCTTTCTTTACGAATGTTATTTGCGGTTTACACTCCATAACACAAAACATTACTGAAATATAAATCAAACGAAATATCAAACACGTATAAAAAAAGTTTAGTAAGTTCTCAAACCAAGAATGAAAAACGTTATTTTACTGGCTAGAAATTAAGAGTTTTTTTCAGTCGCTTCTTAAAGTATGCAAAGTCTTATGTTGGTTTGTAACTGATTCTAGAGTCTCACTGCATGTACAGTAAAGGACGACGTAAAAAAGGAGGAGTGGTGAACTGGAAAGGCCAATAAACAATCTCTGTTTGAGCGTAGCGCTAATCCATGATTGGAAAGACGCTGAAAATTTTCAGCAATATAAGACGGGATGGCGGGACAGTTAAAGATATTATACAATATAGACAGTATGTAAATTTGGTGTCTATTTCTAACATTCAACCAGTTCATCTTAGCAGAAATGAGGAATATATATTTAAAAAAAAAAATTATAGCTACTGATCCACCTCTGTTCTAGTCGTATTTGTATGTGTGAACAAATCAAGTAAGGTCGTCAGTTGATGTTGACATTTAGACGGAATCGGGAATCAGGCACCAGGCTGGCATCGCGGAGGGACAACCCTCATTATGTCACCAGTCTACAGGTTACGGCAGGCTATACATCCTAAAGGCTATAAAGCCTACTCCAGTGATTTGCAAACTTTTTTGTTTATAGTACACTGGAATTTGTACTACTTTTTTATGTCATGGTACACTGAACGCTTTTCCAATATTATCTTTGGATATAAGAAATATGTTTCAATTAAAATAAATAATTATGCTTTTTAATTCGTTACATCAAATACTCTTGTAGTGAAGTGCTACAAAATGAAAAAAGTAGACTTAAACCATGGTTTAAAAAATATGAGAATCAACAAGATGGTAGTGTCAATTAATATGGTTGTTGTTGCAACATGAGTTTGAGTGCCTGACGTTGCAGGAAGAATGACGTGTGGCAAAGGTTTGTGCGATGTGTTTTTGATGATTGTGTGCAGAACATTGTAGGATAAACTTTTTGGTATGTCTGGAATGCTGAAGTATGCAAGGGTTGAATCATGTGACACGTAAATGTTTTGAGTCTAACTTTTTATTAAGTTAACGAGAGTTTGTAACTGGATGTTGTGCAATCAATAATCGGGAAAACATCAATTTATTTTTCTATGTTATACGCTTTTAGTAAGATACAGGCAAACACCAAGTTTACTGGGGACACTGCAAATGAAAAGTAATAAATCATGTAAATTGTGTGTTCATTTTAAATTATCTTCTGTTTTTTTTCATAAATTATGTATTTGTAAACTTTTTGTCATGTATAAATAAATATAAAAAATAAATGAACATGTCGTTTGCTGATGAACCACTGCGATGTAGCTGCTCATATTAACATAATGGGTATAATTGAGAATTACATATGATCTGAAACATAAGACATGATCATATGCTTTTCAGATGTCTTTTACGTGACAGATTTACTTTACTAAATTCCATATTTTACTGCGTCTTATGAACGTTGCTCAGAGTTTCTTCGAAAAAATTTTTCAATTAAAAATCGATTGCTAAACGTAAAATTGAAAAAAAAAGAGTGAAAGAAGCTTATTTGTCATGAAAAATTTCTTATTCTGAGAAGAATAGATGAGGTGGCATTGAAGGGTAGAATACGGGACTAAAATATTAGGGATATGTGGAAACTTAAGGTTGATGCATAATGTAAGATCAATAAGAGTATTCTGAGATAGTTTGGGCACGTGGGACGAATAGATGATGAGAGACTTACAAAAAAAAGTAAATGTAAGTGAAAGGCAGAGTAGAGGAATACCAATGATATTTTAAAATAAGAAAATGAAAAAAATCAGACATTGTAATAGTTTTATGGATGTAGAAGAGACGAGAGATGTGTGTCATGATAGGATATTAGGGCGGTCTCTTTTCTTTGCCTACTCCGACCGGGTAATTGTGTGATATGTAAATAAATCAGAATATTTATAATCATGATATATACGTGTGTCATGACGTCTTAAAAAAATACGTATTTATATATATTTTGAAGTTCCGTTACCCTAGGGAGAGTTAGGTTAGGTTAGGTTAGATTACATTAGGTTAGTTTAGGTTAGGTTAGGTAATGTTGAGTTAGGTTATTAATATATATTTCGAAGTTACGTTGATCTAACTCTTCTTAGGGTAACGGAAAGTGATATTTCGTCGCGATATACTAGTTAAGAAGCGCAGATCCATACAAAGCGTTGTCGGTCGTTATAGTTCTCGTGTAATAAACAATAAATATAGTGATATATCATTTTAAATGGTTTGAGCTTAATAAATCAAACAATATATCTATTCTGGTTAATGGAACAAACGGGTAATATTGAATAAGGGAAGTGTTTCTGAAACTTTTTATGTTAAAAACGTCGATAGTCTCCTTTAGGTTTCTAAAGTTTCAACTACTTAAATCATTTAATGCGATGCCCTTATTGTTACTTTCGAATCTGTGACTGAAATATGTTTCTTTGGAGGAGTAGGACTTAGAAGTAGATTTCGTCTTTATTAAATAAATTGATTGTTCCGAATCATTCCAATAGGGCTAGGTATTATGACAAGACATTTTCCATTACTGGCCTTGTGATGAGGAACAGGCTGCTTCTAAGCAATTGAAGATAACCATTTTTGGAAGACCTTACCAAAATTTATGATAATATTTGTATACTACATACACACACACTACAATACATCTAAAGTCAATTGTGTTACAATCACATATTTGAAGATCTACAAAACTTCCTTTGGGTTTTGTCTAGTTTTTGAGGGAATAAGGTTATCATATAAATTCTTTCAAAAAAGAGGAATAAAAGAGAGAGAACATGCCGGTATACTCCAATCGTCTCACTTCAATGCGCCATCGAATCTAGTACAGTATCCGGCGGTAAGTAATACACGTCGGGCTTAAGAAAGAGACTGTCTGCTATAATCGGCTAACTTCGGCTTTGTAGAGCGTCGTCTCTGTCGCACGATGCGCTAAGAGTCTCGCGACGGAACACGTGTGTGAATGACAGAGACGACGCTCTACAAAGCCGAAGTTAGCTGATTATGGCGGACAGTCTCTTTCTTAAGCCCGGTGTATATTACTTATCACCGGGTATTGTACAGAGGTGTGACCGGTGAGTTTGGTGGTGTTAAACGAATTACTCACTTGAAACGACGATGGATAAGCGTAGGCATCCTTGTCTAAGAGGCTCGGCAAGGACGAAGATACCTTAAAAAGGCGCTCTTTGAAGATGTTTATTTGCAAAAATGCGCTACAGAAATCATCAAAATTCTTCAAAATATTTTTATTGATGATCTTTCAGAAAATGATATTAATTTCGTTAAATTTTCTATAGTATTCAGTTGTTTTTTTAATGATTCACTGGACAACCTCTTTATTACAGGCAAGTTTGTATATTTTATTTTCCGTATCGCCGATTTGTTGAGAACAAAGCAATGGATACCATTATTTGGTAAAGTTTATGCACTGGGAACGCGGAATAGCGAGATTAGTACTGTATCTTAGAACAATATACCACGATATTCAAACAATGGAAATACAATGGAGTTAACTCTGGCGATTTATGTATTCTATAGTTTATAAATTGAAAAAAGAAAATTTCTAAAAAGGTATTTACGCAATTTGAAAGTCAAATCATTAAACAAGTAAGAAAAGAAATATGTAAGGTGTTTAAAGTTATTATTTGACGACCTCCGTAGCTTAGTTGGTAATATCTCTGTCTACTAACTTGACGGTTACGGGATCGATGACGACTTTCATGTCCTAGTTGGTAAGATTTCAGTCTTCTATCCCGGAGGTTGTGAGTTCGGTTCTCGCTGGAACACCATTTTTTTTTAAATATTTCAGTAGGGTGAGTGGATGCCGTGTTGGACAAGTTGCCGTGTCACGTGGTTCTTTTATGTGCCGGTGTGGTAGGGGGACGCCGGCCAGTCGTGTGAGAGAAGCTTAAATGGTGACAAGTGTATTCCATTTTCGTTAGTTTTTATCAGTTTTTAGTGGTAGTTTTTATTGTTATTTCGTCCCAACTTATCTGGTAAGTGTCAAACAATTTTACATGTGCCTTGTTTTCTTAGTTATATAAGCCGTAGTTTAAACGGGAAATAAATAATTCGGATAGTTTTAGAGAGTCTAGTGTCTGGCCTTTCCGCGTAAGTAAAATGGAGGCCAGTTCTCCCTTCTAATATGTTAGTAAGTGGACTGGAGTCTTGTCCAATACTTCGGGGTAAGACGACGAAATATTTTTCGGGAAAGATGCCGGTAGTTTCCCTTTGGGATAAGATGCCCGGTTGTTGTCTTCGTTGTTTTAAGTTACTTCTGGGAATTAATTCGATCGTTTCTTTTTCAGAAATGCCTAGATCTTACCAAAAAAAAACTACTCGGGGTTCGTGGACTGAAAACGACCTCCAAAATAAATTAAATGGACGGCCATCTTACCCCAATATTGGGGTAAGATGCCGAAATGCAAGCGTTAACGAATTTTTTTTTCAGTGTTTCATAATATTTTTAAAGTTAAATATGTTTTTAACTTATACACAAAAGTATCAATTTTAACGAGAGTATGATGAATAACAAATAAAACCAACAGACGATTTTACAAAAAAAAAAAAAAAACTACGGCATCTTCCCCCAATCTACCCTATATTATTCACACAATGCCTCATTAACATCTTTTGGATTGGTTGCCATTTAGTAATTACTCCACGAGGTTATACTGTAGACAAAAAAAAGTGTTGCACTGTACTGTACAAAAAAGGTTGTAGGTACTGTGCAAAAAAAAAACAGCTGTCAAACTAAATTTATTTAATAGTAGTTCGAGTCCTAAGTAAGAACTCTCGTGAGGAGAGTTTTCTCTCTAAACGGAGTTCTATAAAATAGTATTCTGAATTTTAATCGTTTCTTGTTGGCACCCAATTTTATTAAAATGTATTCCAGTCCATACAGCGCAAATGTAAGTAGAAGGCGTGGTACAGGAAGACTAAATAAAGTATGGTAAGATCAAGTGTATGATATTTCGAAAGAAGATAATGTTGAAAGTCAGAGAAATCGTAGGACTTGTATGAGAAGGTGTATGGATGTCGAAGAGGCGAAACATGTGTGTCGCGACAAAAAATTATCTGCCTACTCCAACAAGGAGACGGCGTGCTGGTATGTTTGTTTATGGTACCTGTCTAATTTTCTTTTAAATCCCCATAAACATCTTCCTGGCTGATTGGAAGAAATTGCATCAATGCGAAAAAAATCGCGAGGTTGAACTGCACTCAACGAAAGTTTAAAACAATTATAATGTTCTCGCTTACAAAATATCAAACAGTGCTTGAAAATTCATTGCGTTTGAAAGGAGGTACTGAGCCAGTGCTTAAGCATCCTTCAATTTTGCTAGCTTTTTGATAATTGTGATGAATTGCTAAGACTTTGATGTAGGAAGCTGGTACTCGAAAAAATCGAGATAAAAGTACTTTTTATTGATAGATTTTAATGAAGGATCTAGATTGAGAGTAAAAATTTTAACTTAAAAAGGAATATATACAGATTTTGCTTATTGGTGGAAAATAATAATGAATCGGCAAGTAAAGATCGCACGTATGTGCAAAATAAGCCAAAGCTTTTCAAACATTTAGATTAGAGACATTTGCAGCGTGCCATTATTTTTTACATGAAAACTTATTTACATACATTTAACTTTGCTTTCCCTGGCCAATATTTTACGAACATCAGTTAACACTGCTGTATAACGTTTAATATTTTTTAATAAAAATACAATTGTATTCTGTAAATGATTGTGATCACCAGATAACATTAAACAAATACTCAACTGTTAAATATGGCTTATACTACTTTTAAAAACTTTACTTTAAAAATACGATATAATAAGCAATTCCTTTTCATTAAGTGTGATTGTCCATCAATCATCTTGTAGATGAGATAAGTTTTTACATATATAAACTCATAGCGTGCAAGGTGTTACACTTCAGCAAGCACACACTCTTGACAGATCAAACCTTTAGTTCCGATGGTAAGGAGAGCATTGCTCCGAGATGATCGGTAAGTTTGATCTACTGCAGCATTTTTGTATTGTTTTTTTAATAGTGATTAAAAATTTCAGATGTATGTCGTGGAAGTCTAGGTGTTACAGACATCAACAGTAAGATGAATGAGAGGCGATTGAGATGGTATGTGCACGTTGGACGCAGAGCACCCGATCAGATTGTGAACCAGGCAATCTCCACTGATCTTCCTCGAATAACAACCAGAGGAAGACTAAAGAATTTATGGGTGGTGCAAAAAGATAACCCGATGCAGAGGCACGGCCTGGGGGACGTAGTCCGGGACAGAAGAGCTGACCCCAACAGTCTTCGCAGACAGTGAGTTGGGATGGAGCCAGGGAGAAGAAAAAAAAGATGTATGTAAAAACAGCGATGAAAAAAATTCAGTTGTATAACGGTTTTAAGAGAAAAAAATCAGTCCTTAAATTAATCCGTTAGGAATCGAATGTGCGTTTGCTTAACGTGAATGTTAACCGTTACACCACGCGCGCAGTTTTTATAAAAATATAAGTATATGTATTTTGACAACCATGCAGATCATTAGGATATCTCCGATTAAATATCCTCTTTTTTGTTTACTCAGGGGTAATTTAGTTAAACCATTCATCTTTAACACATTTTTTGCGGGTACTTTTCGCGACAAGTGATGACGCAATGCGGGTACTTTTAGACTTTTTTGCGCCAAAATTAGACTTTCGTAAAAAAACCACATCTCTCAAACTAATTAGTATTTTTTCGAAAAACTTTTTGTATCTTACTAAGAATAGAACTATCTATATCTTTATTATGCAAAATATGGGTTGCTCTATTTTTTACTCACACAAAATTACTACATTCTAGGTAAACATAGAAAAAAATACTCTTTCACCATCAAAATTATTTTATTCACATAAAATTACAATATAATTACGAAATTTTCAATAGATCTAATAAGAATCTTATAAGATCTTATAAGAATCTTATAATAGATAACGCGCAGTTCCCACCTCATTTGGCGACCGCGTTTACAAGTTTCCCGCATACCACCGCTTGGCAAACCAAAACGAGTAAACTCGTCTCCCGCTCTCTACCATAAGACGGGATAGAACGAGTTTTATCGTTTCCCGCAAACAATGTGTTCAGTCTTGGTGTATACGTTCCGGATAATTATTTGATACATCGTACATATAGATTGTTCAATAAACCTAGAAGTCGAACCAATCTGCCTTTAGAAATGCCGGTAAGGAGAGCCATCACATTTTTTAACTGTCTGTTTTCTTATATAGACATGTTTCATGTGTCGCTCAACTCCTTCAGGAAAACTCTCTTAAATTTAGTGTAATACTTGAAATAATTTCATTTTTGATATTATTTAACATACTATTGTAATATATATTCTGTCACAATGTTTTATTGTAACGTATATATTTTTACTATTGTTCTTATCAAATAAGTTTTAAAAATTTTGAATTGTTTTATGCATTTTTTTGTATTTGTTATGTTTGGTCATTGTACTATAGTTCGGAAATTCTAGGATGAGTCCTGTGACAGCTCACAAATTTGCCCCAATACAAACTTGTAACGATGTTCAGTAATTTTAATTATTTTATCAACTTTAATATAAGCCTCAATTCTAATAAGTAGCAAGTTATTTACGTAAATACAATACATAAGGTTGTATTGGGACTAATTTGTGAGCTGACACAGGTCTCATCCTAGATTTTCCGAACTATAATTAAGGAAACCTGTAATGTGCAAAAGAGCTGGAAAAAAATTAATAAATGAAGTTTAAACTATTCTATCAGTTAGCGATAAAGGCCAAAAAACTGAAAACAAATCTTACGTAAATTGCACAGAAAAAAAACAAAGAGCGTATTGGTGCTGAATAATAATATTCACTTCAGATGTGTTTTGAAACCTACGTATGCCAACTTTGAAATCCTATTATTTGAACTATAAGAAGCGACAAAAGTTTTGTGAAAAACGATTTAAAAAGTAAACCCAGCGACGGACTCGCCACGAATCGTTGTAATCAGCAGTAAAACCTAGGACAGGATTTGGCTGTCTGCAGAATGTTAGATACTTATCAGCATCAGCAGTATTCCTTCTCCACTTGGTTACACCCCCGAGTATTGCATTTTTCTATTAAATAAACAACTTATCTTTTCTTCAATCTCCTCCCTGCACTTCGCTTCATAGAAGGGATGAACAGAACTTTATTTGAAGGTTGTTTATAGTTAAGGCATTAACGTTGTGGAGGTTTAAAGACATTGTAATTTATTTTTATTAAACACTGTTTATTCCACTTTTTTTATAACGGTATAACCCTACCGGTTTCAAGGCTTTCACTTCATCTTCAGGGGAGCACAAACAAAACTTCAATTCAGTCTTGTTTGTGCTCCCCTGAATATGAGGTGAAAGCCTTGAAACTGGTAGGGTTATACCGTTACAAAAAAGTGGAATAAACAGTGTTTAATAAAAATAAATTACCATTTCTTTGGAGGGTCTGTGTATGTGATGTAAATGTCTTAGTCAGCGCAGTCTGTCAATTTAATTATGTGGTTGGAATTGTGTCTATGACAGTTAAGGATTAAATTGTACGTTAGGATGTGAATACATATTGAAAATGTTTCAGCTGAGTGTTTCAATATTTCAGGTCAATATATGAAATTTGTGATTAAGAAATACGACCGTTACAGGTCTTGTATAATAAATTGGTTCTCTGTATCTACGAAACGGAGGGTTGTTAGCAATTTTATTTCCATTTATTCTGTCGTGTAGCTCAAATTGAACATCATGACTCCCATGATAGCTCTTGACGACTCCTCTCCATCTATCCCTGAACACCGCAGTTCAAAGAGGAGCTGTTAAGGATAGTTATGTTGCGTCTCTCACTTTGTCAATAACACGCATTGGGGTTCTTCATCTTGAGCGTCGTTCTTCCACGACAGTGATCACAAGCCTCTTCTAACTATCTCCTTGGTCACGAGCAATGTGTCCAAATAACTGGAGAGTTCGTCGTAGGCATATTGTCAGCAACCTGTCGGTGACTCTCGGTTTTTCGAGAATGGTGCCATAGTTCACCTTGCATTCATAAAATGCATGTATATTTATTTATTGACGAAATAAAGAGCATTTAATTGACCTATACACAACATAGTGACAATTATTAAATAAAAGATAACAACAATATTTTCCGAAAAAATAAATCCGGATACATATACCTTTTTAGAATATGTTGCACGAAAATATAATATTTTCATGTAAAGTAAAAAATATCTAATTGAATGTAATAACAAAACAAGAATTGAGTAGAAGTAAAGAAAATTTTTCTCAAAGATTTCGACAATACAAATTTATAGAGTAAATTATAAAAAAATCTCTGAATCAAGATCTAAGATTGAGAAAATGCTGAAATGAAAAGTACTTGTACTAGACGGTTCGTCTTTACATCAAAACGATGTAAAAATGTAGAGTAAATTATAAAAAAATCTCTCAGTCAAGACCTAAGGTTGAGGAAATGCTGTAATGAAAAGTACATGTACTAGACGGTTCGTCTTTCCATCAAAACGATGTATAAATTTATAGAGTAAATTATAAAAAAAATCTCTCAGTCAAGACCTAAGATTGAGGGAATGCTATAATGAAAAGTACTTGTACTAGACGGTTCACTTTTCCATCAAAACGACGTACAAATTGAAATATATAATGTGAACAATAAAGAAAAACACGTCAACACATATTTTTTTTCGTGAAGTGTATTTGAGAAAATATTGAGTGGTCCGGAAAGCAATTTTATTTTTCTCGGATAGAAGTCGTCTGGACCAAATTTTTATTGCATATTTAATTTCATACGTGCTGAATGTATATTATTATAAAATGTTATAGTTTGAATTTGGCGTCATTTTTAAGACTGAACAAAATAAGTTGTTCTTTTAGTGTTTGGTGTTTTTTTAGCGCAAACTAGCGCAAAATAAATAATAAAAGTCCAGGAGAAGATCAAGTGACAAGTGATATGTTGAAATTGAGAGGCGAATAAATAATTAAAGCAGTAAAAATACTCCTAAATAAATGTTTGCAACAAGAAAGTATACCAGAAAAAAGGCAAAACGCTGAGGTGGTGTTACTATACAAGAAAGGAGATCCTTAAAATCTGGAAAACTATCGACCAATTAGTCTGCTATCTCATCTATACAAACTGCTCACGAAAATCCTTACAAACCGCTTGACACTCAAACTTGATTTCTACCAACCAATAGAACAAGCTGGCTTCAGAAAAGGTTTTGGTACTACTGATCATATACAAACTCTATGCCTACTTATTGAAAAAACCACAGAGTACAATATAAAAATCCATCTGGCATTTATCGACTATAAAAAGGCTTTTGATTCTGTAGAAAAGTGGGGGAATAATAGAAGAGTTAAATGACGCAAGAATCGACTCAAGGTACACAAGACTAATCAAATTTATTTACGAACATGCTGTAAGGATGGATGGATGTAAGAATTGATGAAAATACTAAAACAGAAAAATTTGAAATCAAGAGGGGTGTTAGACAAGGGGATACCATCTTACCCAAACTATTTACACTAGTTCTGGAAAATATCTTTAAAACACTAAACTGGGAACATAAGGGAATAAGAATTGATGAAATTTTTTTGAACCACCTTCGTTTCGCGGATGACATTGTGTTTATAAGTAATGACCTGACAGAACTAAATGACATGATTAAGGAACTCCATGATGCTTCCTTAAAATTTGGTTTAGAAATGAACATCAATAAAACAAACATTTTGAGTCCATCCAACAGAAATTTCAAAGTAGATAATAAGACAATCAAAGCTGTTGACTTATACATATGCCTCTGACATAAAATCAAATTGGGAAAATATAACCAAATAGCGGAAATACTCAGAAGAATTGGACTGGGCTGGGCAGCATTCGGAAAGCTCGACTGTGTTCTCAAGAACAAGGAAGTTCCCACCGATCTAAAAAGAAAAGTCTTCGATGCATGCGTCCTCCCTGTGCTAACGTATGGCTTGGAAACGATGACATTAACTGCCAATACCATTCACAGACTAAAATGCGCACAACGGTCCATGGAACGACGAATGCTGGGCATAAGTCTGATAGACAATGTCAGAAATGAAGAAATCAGGTGACGGACTAGGGTTGTCGACATAATGGACCGTGTTGCTGGCATGAAATGGCAGTGGGCGGGTCACGTTGCAAGACAACAAAATGAAAGATGGGCGCCCAGAGTCCTGAAATGAGGCCGTGGGATACGAAAAGACCGATGGGACAGCCTCAAAAGAGGTGGGCTGACGACAATATCCCTGTCGCCGGTAGAAAATGGACGAGAAAAGCCCAAAACAGGGAAGCGTGGAAGGTTTTAGAAGAGCCCTTCATCCAGCAGTGGAGAGACGGCTGAAGAAGAAGTATAAATCATCGATTGTGAATATCAAGTGAATTTTAAACCATTCAAATATGGTATCCACTTTGTATAAATAAATCAGTATAAATCCAGTATAAATAAATCAGTATAAATATGTATAAATAAATCAGTATAAATCCTTTGTATAAATACAGTATAAATCATCGATTGTGAATATCAAGTGAATTTTAAACCATTCAAATATGGTATCCACTTTGTAAGCCTGGTTACCATCGACAACGGCCAATCAAGGCTTTGATTGAAAATAAAGTGTTTTACGACACGAGAGATGGCTAAGTTAGTAAAAATTTCAAAAACAGGTTGAAAGAAAAACAGTATCATTTAAATACAAACAATATGCGGTGCGCGAAAGTACCCAAATTTATGAACGTAGCCACCCCATTCTTATCCTTACACTTAACTAATACATATTTATTTTATAATATTGTTAATTTGTCAGTAATAATGAGTTTGAACCTTGAATAAGAAGCCCTTGAGGCCCTCTAATGTTAATTTGTCAGTAATAATGAGTTTGAACCTTGCATAAGAAGCCCTTGAGGCCCTCTAATGTTAATTTGTCAGTAATGATGAGTTTGAACCCTGAGTAAGAGAAGCCCTTGAGGCACTCTAATGTTAATTTATCAGTAATAATGAGTTTGAACCCTTAGTAGGAAGCCCTTGAGGCACCTTCAATAATTAATTTGTCAGTAATAATGAGTTTGAATCCTGAGTAAAAAGTCCTTAAGACTCTCTAATGTTAATTTGTCAGTAATAATGAGTTTGCACCTTGAATAAGAAGCCTTTGAGGCTCTCTAATGTTAATGTATCAGTAATAATGAGTTTGAACCCTGAATAAGAAGCCCTTGAGGCACCTTCAATAATTAATTTGTCAGTAATAATGAGTTTGAATCCTGAGTAAGAAGCCCTTGAGACTCTCTAATGTTAATTTATCAGAAATAATGAGTTTGAACCTTGAATAAGAAGCCGTTGAGGCTCTGTAATGTTAATTTATCAGTAATAATGAGTTTGAACCCTGAGTAAGAAGCCCTTGAGGCACCTTCAATAATTAATTTGCCAGTAATAATGAGTTTGAATCCTGAGTAAGAAGCCCTTGAGGCTCTCTAATGTTAATTTGTCAGTAATAATGAGTTTGAATCCTAAGTAAGGAGCCCTTGAAGCTCTTTAATGTTAATTTGTCAGTAATAATGAGTTTGAATCCGAAGTAAGGAGCCCTTGAGGCCCTCTAAATGGTGATTTACAAATTCTCCTTATTATTTGCAATTAAATTTGAAATAAAAATAAGAAATTATTTTCCGGACAAACTATAACACCACTTAGTCAGAATAACCATAAGAATACTGACGCCGAAAAGGAGATATCAATAATTAAATGAATCAAATTGCAAAAGGAAAGATCACGTAAAATAAATTAGTTTATTGCTCCCTATCCTGGAGATTCGCCACACATTAAATTAGTCTGATACTCGGAAAAGTCTAGGGAAGAAACACGAAATGAAGAAGATTTCAGAAATGTGTCTGAGACTGCAAATACTCCAGAGTTTAAATTGTAGGACGTCTAGACGTAACCACGTGCCGTTTATGTCGAGACGTTTAATCTCTCTTGAAATCGGTCTGATACTGAGATCTGAACTTGTTTTTTTTTTCAAAGTTTGAAAGTAATAACTTTATAGTTTGAATGTACGTTGGTCTCTACACGTTTTTTTTTCAAAGTTTGAAAATAATAACTTAACAGTTTGGATATACGTTGGTCTCTACACGTTTTGAAAGTTAATGGATATGCAGTGACTAATAATATATACTGTACTCATATGAATCTATTCGAACCCCCTTTAATTGACAGATTAAAAAAATATTACAAATTAAATATAAAAGAATGGGAAGTGGTGGCTGCGGCCATAAAATAAGGTACTTCCCCGCATACGTATACTTTCAGAAAAACACATATAGTTAGAAAACCGCTGAAAACTTACCAAGGGAAGACGAACTACAAATAAATCTTTGACCTTCCAATATGTGACAGTAACACATTCGGCTTTAGGTGTAGTGTATGTGTGTAGAATTCAAATGACATTATAAATGTTGTATAAAGAAATTCTTTGCATCTACATACGTTACTCGTAAGAAAATTATATATGATAAGAAAACTCAAGAAAATTTGCCAAGGGAAGATGAACTACAAAGGCTTTGTAAATTTTACGATATGTGATAGTACACATTCGCCTTTAGGTGTAGTGCACGTATGTAGTGTTCATTGATAATTATAAACTTTAATAAGACCTCCCAAAAAGGTTTGTTTTTAAGTATTTTCTAAAGCTGCATACGTCACCCATATATTTAATACTTAGATACAGACAATTTCCCACCACAGGACCAGCAACGGTAAAAGCTGTCATAATACCCAAAAGTAATAGCAAAAAATCAACAAAAGTCATGTCAATAGAAGCCACATTTTAAATATCAAATCGAATAAACGTGTCAAAGTGAATTCGTGTAAACGGAGGAATTGCTGTAGAACTGTATTCTATTTTGTTATCATTCTTCGGATTTACAATTCTGTCTAAATCTTGGCAATATCCAGAATTCGTCTCCCCCTGTTTTAGACAGCTTGTCGCCAGTTCCCAATGCTGAGCGTTGATCTATCCCTGGAGATGCAGCCTTCCCAACTCAATCGTAGCCTGCCAACTCATCGCTGTGTTCCACAAGCTTGCTGTTCGGCATCGCAGTCCTCGAATATTTGTTAAATTTATATTGGAGTCGTGAACGTATTGAAGTCAAACCTAGTTTCATATTATTCAAGTCACGTAATGGGATATGTCCATCGTATCTTTAGATTTTTTTCCTTTGGATAGCAGTAGAGCTTTGAGGTCGATTTCTTCTTCATCTAATAAATTGATTGTTCCAAATCGATTCAATAGGGTGGTGTATAATGAAAAGAACTTTTGCCATTGTTGGTCCTGTAGTGTGAAATGGTCTACCTTTTAGTGTAAGAGATATAAGGTGGCGGATTTTAAGACCTTTTTGAGGGGTCTTATAAAAATTTATGATGGTATATAAACACTACACATACGAGTAGATACTACACCTAAAACTGAATGTGTAACTATCACATATCGGAAGATCTACATTTTTTTTGCATTTAGTTTTCCCTTGGTAAGGTTTCAGTGGCTTTCTCACTAAATAAACATTTTGTTCGCACGACCGGAGCGACTACTTTTATATCCTTACCTTCAACGTGTTATTTTTTATGTCAATAATAGCGGGTTTGAATCCCGAGCTTAATTGCTCATAACCTTTTCCTTCCTGTGCTGAAAAAACAGCGCGTTCCGGTGCTGTGTATTCAATACACATGTAAGAATGAGCGATTTAAGATCGGAAAAATAAGAAAATTCATAGCCAATCGCTTAAATTAAATAAATTTGAAGTCAAAAGTGATAATAATTTAAATTTAATTGCTGAAAATATGAAAAAAAAACATCGGCCGACGTTCACAAAACGGGCGAAGAGACCACCTCAAATGGATGCCCGTGAGTTACTGAAGCGAGAGAAGCGAGCGAACTAAGATTGTATTTCTTGCGTTCCCGTATACCGAAGTAGAGTGAGACGTGAATAGCGTCGCTTCCTCACCCATAGCGGTTTTTTTAGAATGAATATACCTACGTCACACACTGGCACAAGTTTGATTGTATTGGTGAATTTATTCCCGATTTTCACAAAATATCTGTGATGTGGCCGATAAGTGCTAATTATTATTATTAATATAATTTTTTTCATTCAATGCGTAAATGTATTACGGAGGAATACCTAAAATCTGAACCCAGTGTTTATTATATTTATAGAGATATTAAAGTTTTTAGAAGCAATATGTACTAGTTATTATTAGTTCAATGTATTACTGCCTAACTATTTCAATGTTGTCTCAACTATTTCACTTCCCATTTGTCATTATGTAAAATTTGGACTCCTTTGAGGCTTTTCTTTTTTTTCCTCGTTCTTGCTGACAGTTAACCTGAGGTAGTATATGTGGGTTTACTTTTTATTTTGTTTTCTGCCATACGTTTTTGTTTTTTTTTCCTATTTATTCTTTAATCTAGATATGCGGGGGTGTGGGATGGAAGCCCCCTGATGCCCTTGCGGTCGGGCTCGCCCTACATTGGTGGGGTGTATTTCGGCCGTGGGATTGTTTGTGGGATGAGCTCGGATCTTTTAGTGTCTTCTCTCTTGAATGTATTTTTTTTGTCATCTATTTATTTTCTGTGTTTTTTTTTATATATTCTTGTTCTACGTGTTCAAGGGTGTAGGCTGAAAAACATCTGGTGTCCCCGTGGCTGGGTTCGCCCTATATTGGTGGGATGTATCTTGACCGAGGGGATGTTATTAGATGAGACAAGACCTTTTGATAGCTTCTGTATTTAATGTATTATCTGCAATTTATGTGTTTTAGAAGTGTTATTTAAATATTATCGTTACATACTGTGTTGCTATCAATAAACCTATTATTGATTTATTTTTTATTTTTTATGCATCACAGGGAAGGAAGGGTTAAAGAGAGTCAGGTCCATAAACGGCGCTACATACATTTTAATTTTAACATAACTGGGCCACGGTCCAGGGAAAATTAAACACATTGATATTTTTAGAACGTTTCAACAGTGTTTCAATGAAATTGTACCCAGATATTTTTTGCTCATACTTTCCAAACCAAACTGATTATAGCATGTTCATGCGCATGAGTCACTTTAGCATGTGATTCGCGCTAGAGTAACTGTGAGCCGAGCGCGCTCACCGTGAACCGTGTCGATTTTTTCGTACGTCCTCAAAGGTGAGCTAGTGTGCTCAGAGCTTAATGTGGGTAGTTAACTAGTATGTGACATAATTTTGGTATGTGGATTAGCAAGAAATATTTGATGTTAATAACGCGTTACTTTCTTCTCGTTGGTGATACCTTTCTTTAATTCACCATAGCTTATTCATTTAATTCCTATTAATAGCACTGCATTTTCTTTCAATCCGCATTGTTTAACAATGTCTTCATTACTTACTTTTGAATAGATTATTCCACACATTCTACGCAGTGATCTCATTTCTACTAAGTCCGAGTTTTACTTACCAATCTTTATGTTTACACCAAGGTTCTATTCTGACGTCATAAGCAAAAACGCAGCTAACGGGAAAGAATTAGAAATTTAACTAAGTATGAGGCAATATTCCATATCAAATTCTGAATCATAATCCATAAAAAAAATACATAAAACCAATTATTTAAACACAAAAATCGACATAATATATTTTTTAATGTTACAAAATACTTTTTTCTAAACAAAAAACAATAAAATGTGATTCATAAGCAAAAAGACAGCAAATTTTTAACTATGCGTTTGCTGCGTTTTTGCTTATGAATCACATTTTACTGCTTTTTTATTTATGAATCACGACATTTTTAAGCAGCAATTAAAAACATAAAAGTGCAGTTTTCTCAAAACTTAACTTTTGCCATTAGCTGCGTTTTTGCTTATGAGGGCAGTATTATGAGCAACCAGTTTTCTTTCTATTGAAATGCCCCAGTCGGTAAACACAAGTTAATATGGGACCGATTATTTAAACAAAGAATTGCATTGAAAAAATCCTTATTAAATTTAGATAAGTAAAATTTCGACAACATATTGTGAATACATGGATACTATAGTTAAAATCTTTATAGGTTTATAATTCATGTATTTATAAGTTTATAATTCCTAAACGATATTGTTCCAGTTTATGGTCGAAGTCGCTGTTCGAGGAAAAACAGCACATAAATATTGCTTTTGCATGCACGAATCATTTCACTAATGATACAAAATGAGAGTTTTGCAACTTTATAGACTTCTTTATTAACCTGATTTGCGTGGAACCTAAAAGCTCGCTTGCTCGCTGAAACCAGGGCCGTAGCTGTAAAATCAATAAATTTTTATTTCATTTTAAATAATCTTTAAATTTTCATGAAAATTATACTTAAACAATTGCAAGCTCAATAATTTACCAATGCTGAAAGTTTTAAAAGTAAAATGATTTATTTTGGGAATTTTGAATTATTATTAACTAGAATCTGGTGGGTTTATTCTCGTGTGACAATTTCTCCCAGCCTATCAGAAAAATATTTTAATAGTCGCAAGTGAAAATTTAGCTGCAATCTTGGTTTTTATATAATGAAAAAGTTGGGAACAACTGAAATCGAATCCGTTACCTTAGAATTGGAAGATAAGCACCATACTAATTAATCCATAGAGATCGTCGTTAGTTTTAGTAAAAATATAAAACAACTCTATATGTTCGCAAGTTTTAGCTATGGTTAAAAATAATTTCTTTTTTCTATCGTACAACCAATAAACAGTTATATTATGATTTATTTAACTTTGATTGGAATATAAAGAAATCTATGATCTTTTTCATGTTCTGATTCGTCGTCTTATATGGGAAACTTACTGGAAATCGGTCGCATATACTACCACCCTTATGGTTATACTTAAAAGGATTCATTTTCTTAATGAAACGTTTTTAAGTCACACAAATGTCAAATTTCAAATGTAGTGGACGGGCAGAGGTCTTATTTAAGACGGATCGTAGTGAAGTTAGCTGCATGCTCAGTAGCAACAATCTTAACATCCGGTCAATTTATTGTCAAATATGTAAATATGTATTATAAGTAAATCACCATTCATTATATCTCATATAAGAATTGTATTTCCTAATACAACCTAAACATAGATATTATTACATAAACATTCATTGGTCACTTTTGCTACCACTGACATGACCCCTGAAATGGGCACAGGTCTCATATGCGACCGCTTCATTTCAAAAAAAATTAATTAAAACATATTTTCGAAGAAATAATATTGATTTGATACACATAATAATGATTTATTCAACAAAAAACTCAATATCTCAAAAATAAAAACTTGCCCTATAAAGGGTTAAAGTTTGTTAAAATCTGATCACCATACTTATTAACTGCAGTTAAGATTCAAACCCATCACCTTGTTTTGTAAGGAAATATGAACTTACCAGCCCTTCTTCTAGAAATATCGTTTAACTTGTCAACATTTCACATTTGACACAATATGTTTTAGCCCTTAAATTTTACTCTTTTTACTTATTTCACATTTTATTGTAAAACATCCAGGTGAGCTTATTGCTTACTGTCAATTTCTTTTAATCCACTAGAAAGATTATAGTAATAAAACAAGGCACATGGGGGGGGGAGGTGAGGCAAATAATTTAAACATTTGTTAATTTATACAAAATTAACTAACAATATAAAATAATAGTAAAAATGAGATATCATTAATCAAAGGAAGAAGGAAGGGAAGGTGGAGAAAAAAAGTCAATAAGGGATAAAACATGTGACTTACTGACTTAAAAAATAGTTTTTTAAAACGTGATTAATCTTCAAACCTCAATTATTATGATCCACTAGTTAAATTGCAGACAATTAATTTTATTATTTTTTGTTTATTGAACTATATAAAATCTAATATTTTTTACAAGACTTCAAGTTCTTACTTCAAAATTATAAGTCATATCACGAAGAGTTCGTAAAGAGAGTTTATTTGGATTGAACTTGTTGTAAATACAATTTCAATCAAATAAATCGAAATATGCAATTGTATTAACAACCGAATTATTTCCAATGCGATTCTGTTAACAAACTAGATACATCGAACTAAGTAAGGGCTGTCACCAGTAATGATGCAAGGGGTTGCCTTCCCTATAAGAAATATGTTTGCTTAACTAGAAAAATAACAAGCATTGATAAACCCGTTGCAAAATAAATTAAATAATAATATTATTTTAACAAAGTTCGGGTATAATTTTATGCTGATTATTTAAGGTTGTATTTAATAATAAAATAACAAAAGCGGGGTTCTATGTTGTAATTCTATTTGAAAATAATGTGCTAGAAAATGTAAGAAAATAACCTGTAATAAAATAACATGAAAGAAAATAACACGTAAGAAAATAACATGTAAGAAAATAACATGAAACAAAATAGCACGTAAGAAAATAACATATAAGAAAATAACATGTAAGAAAATAACATGTAAGAAAATAACATGTAAGATAATAACATGTAAGAAAATAACATGTAAGAAAATAACATGTATGAAAATAACATGTAAGAAAATAACATAAAAGAAAATAGCACTTAAGAAAATAACATGTAAGAAAATAACATGTAAGAAAATAACATGTTAGAAAATAACACGAAAGAAAATAATATGTAAGAAAGTAACACGTAAAAAAAAAACATGTAAGAAAATAACATGTAAAAAAAATAACATGAAAGAAAATAGCACGTAAGAAAATAACATGTAAGAAAATAACACGTAAGAAAATAACACGTAAGAAAATTTCTAAGGGCCAATTAAACCAAATAGTTCTAAATATGTGTTTGAAAAATTCAATTTTCTTTTTTAGCATGGACTGTTTCTTCGATCTGGTGACAGCAGAATGCTTCATATACCAACGCATCACACATATTTTGCGGTTACTAAGGACAAACTTTCTCGCTAAATAAGAAGGGCTTCAGCATGAACAATTTGCAATAAAAAATTAAATAAATATTATATATTTTGAAGTATTCCCCCTTAACTCCCTATCAATTTCCATTCAGATCTCTACTTTCCTTGAAATTTATTTTTTATTGTTATTTTTTTAAATAATATTTTAATTTACCAAATTTAAGATACGCCCATGGATACATACGAGTATAATAAATAATTATGAAAAAAAAAGGTGGCTGAATGAAATAAATTGATTTAAAGCAACATACCCGATGAAATAAAAAAAAAAACTTCAGTACAATAAATTTCTTATTTTTAAAATATTTTTGTAGATGTTTTTACTACATTCATCAATTGAATGTTTCTTTTTATAGTAAATATTGGATTGTCTTCGATCAGATAATGGCAGACTCCTTTAGATACCAATACATCACACCACTTTTACACATCTTCATTGGTGGTTAACTCGGCACGACTGTGGAACGAACCCCAATATTTATCAGAGAGAATTGTAATAATTATACATTACTCAGAATATCCTTCCATCCTAATTTCTATTGCTCCATTCCTTTTTCTTGAATACAATCCATTTCCTTCCTTTTCCTATTGGTACAGAAAAGTCATTAACGTGATTTTTTAAAAATTAATATATATTTTTTTGTAAAATATGTAATGGGTTTAAATAATTAAATGTATCCAAGATTAGCTGGTTGGTTAAAAAAAATGCTACATAGCAGCAATAAGCTAACCAGATATACCATATTACACCATAATATGGTCCATTAATATATTATATAAATGGAGTTTCGCTAAATACCTGATTTAACAAGTTGGTACTTTTTGAGCTGATAACATGCGTTATAACTCGTATATGAAAACAAACAAGTACAAACGGCCCTGATTATCAAAATTTGGTGCTTTATTCAGGGATAAAATTTTGCTTCTATAAGCAGGGATGAAAGTTATAACTTAATCATGCATGATGAAGTGCCAACTACAATTTAACGCCTTAAAATGAATATTAACGTAAACACAACAATTTATGAAGGTGCTATAACGAGAGAATTTCTCTGTAAGACAATCTTCGTCTTAAATTTAATTATTAATGTGATCTGAGTTTCAAATTTTGACGCATCTATTTCTCCCCTTGCTTTATATAATTAAGTTTTTATTTATAAACCCTAAAAATGGGTAATTCCTGTTTTTCACAGAACATTTGCCCTACACCTAAGTCAATAAGCCTACATGGTTATATAGTTTACCATGGAAGTAATCTGCAATACAATGCAAATATAAAATTATCTTCCAATACATAATATTTTTTCTATGTTAGTCTGTGACTAGGTTCTTATAAAAATTATACCAGCAAATATCTTTAAAATATTTACAATCACTTGGAAAAAAATGTCAAACAGAAAAAAAATAGTTAACTTGTCACTTTATCAACAAATTCAAAATTTGCGAATTTTCTTATTGTAAGTGATGAGTATTAATAAAATGAAATTTGTTTTCCAATTTTTTTTTTAAACTTTGGATGTTAATTTTTCAAATTAAATTAAGGTGATATAATATTTCAGGCCATTAATTTTTTTTTTTCGTTTCTGAAATTAATCTCTCTGGCCTAATTGGTACGACGACTGTCTTGCTTATCTTTTTCTTATTGATAGCATTTTTTTAAAAAGGGACCCAGTCTGATTTTTACTTCCGACCATTGAAGATGTTTCTGGTTGACTATATACTACGAAAACGTAAAAACAAAACAATACATGATCAAATATTCATGTACAATGCAAGCACCAAAATAGAGATTAAAGTAAGCAGATATACCAGTAAAAGAGTGAATTAGGATGAAAAAGAGTTTGCAAAGTGTTAAACCCACTCTAGAGCTATCCAGAAATCAAAACCGAGATGCATGGATCATAAACAAGCACGTTCAATATTTCCCATGGTAACGAAACTACAAGATTTTTCATCTAACAAAACTTTCAAACATGGCTTAATGTGCCATCACCCCCATTTTTTCTCATGACCAATCCCGTCAAATCTTGTTTACCTTAGTATACGCCAATTTTATTTTCAAATCTCAACCACGAAAAATTAAATTGAGTTACGAAATTCCACCAAGTACACCCTCATAAATACCAAATGTGAAGGAAAACACTTTACAGGTAGGTTTTTCAAATAATATTCACGACTGTTTTGTTTAAACTCAGGTAGAAATTAAATTTATCGTACTTTGTACTAAACTCTCCCGAAACATCCAATCTGAGCTGGAACAATAAGATTACGTCCCAGTCCTGAGGGAGCGGAAGGTAAAAAAAGGGATGTTTTAAAAACAAAAGCAATAAACCACAAAAACGGTTGGGAAAGTAAAACACCTGTAAACCTTGGTTAGTGTGAAGTTGTAAGTGTAAACGCAAGAAAACATTGTTAAATCAACCAGTAGGAGAGCATTAACTTTTATGAAGAACTTCTAAGTAATACTTTAGGCGTGTTTATTGTGAGAATTTAAAAGAAGTAAGCCTGTTTCCATTATAATTACCTTAAATGATTAATTATGTGAACCTTTCTGTTATCTCATCGTCCCCATGGCCGGTGAATTTGCTTGTATGCAATACCCCACTTTCTTAAAAAAAAACAAACTCCACGGTTCAGCCATGCTTTCCAATTGAATTGATGTTGTGATGGCGACGGGATTCTCGACTACGAGGCCCAGCAACTACAATGACTAGTTGGTCGTAAGATATTGCTTCATAGCAATAAACCTATCAGGTTGTACTGTTTATAAAAATATAATGACCACAGGAACAATGATATTCGTACTTCCCTGGCTTAGTTATATCTATAAAGTATTTGAAAGAGTTCAATCCTTAATTTACCCTCTAATATATGAGATATGAATATTGAAAAATCAATACGATAACGTTATTCCGTGTGAGAATGATTACGCTCTTATTTGTAAGTTTAGTGTCCACTTTCAGGCATATATAGGTTTACACTTTCAGACATATCAGGCATATATAGTTTAGTTTCCACTTTCAGGCATATATACATTTGAATGATTCATTGCTATAAAGTAATTTCTTATAATCAACCACCTTTCGGTTTATAATTAATATTGAAATCCATGAACGTGTTTATTTAGATAGTCTATAAAAATAACGAAGAAAAATCTAAGTAAAATATTAATCTCAAGGAAAATAGGGATTTGGATGCGAGTTGTATGGGAGTTAAGGAAGAGCATTATTTTGAGATAAATAATACTTCTTTAATTTCTTATTAAATATCTATCATCGTCATTGCTGGGCCTTCTAGTCCAGGATTCCCTTGCCCTTCCTACGTCAATTTAGGTAGAAAGCAAAGTTGTGCCAAGAAGTTATTTTTTCCCTTTAAGTGAGTGAGTCGTTGTACACCAGAAAACTCACCGGTCACACCTCTGTGCTGGATCCGACTGAACACCAAAGTGAGACGACCGGAACACATGTTTTTTTTTAAATAATAGATGATGGAAGTCATACATAGATACCTTCGAATACTAGGCGGAAAAAATGCCTGTGCCATTCGAGGGGATTAGCATAGCGCGGGATTTGAACCGGTGACCTTCCGCACGGAAGTCCAGTGCGTTACCGCGTGATCATGCACCTCTATTAATATGTACATAAAAGGAACATTTGATTAAGTCAGGAAGAGAGTTCCAAAGTCGAGCCAAGTGAACCGTTAAATAAGTCAATAGCTCAGTTCACTTATATGGCACAGAAGAGCATCTTAATTTATGATGGAATAAGTAATTTTCATGTAAATTAATACTTAAGTTGGTCGATCATAATGCACAAAATCTTTTATTTTTTTTGGCTTAATAATTTTGTCATTTCTCGCCCAGTAATAGGCATACTCTGAAACAGGCTTGTATTGTATTATACTTTCGTTGTATACAGTACAGCTTGGCAGGCTTAATGCCATGTCCCAATCTCTTCCAACTAAGTAGAAAGATGTTGAAGAGGCATTTAAGTGAAAATTAAACTGGAACCCTCTTTAAAATAAACTGGATTCCAGCGGGATTTGAACTTGTCCTAACAACTAGGTCACCGAGGTCGTCTGGTTAGTTAGTCTTGGTTGGTTTATCTTGTCTGATTGGTTGGAGTAAATTGTTGCTTGTTATTAATATGCTTATTGTATTTGTTGCTTATACAATAAAATGAAAGTAAAAACGTTATTGTTTATCATCTTCCATTATAATAATTGTTTTTATATGATAAAATTTCTATATCAATTCTGTAGCAGAACAGTGACGTAGCCTAATGTATTGTCTTCTAGTGAAAATGTAATCTCCTGTTACAACCAGTATCGTACTTTTATGACGCAAATCGTTTCCATAATATTTAAAGGGCGCGTCTTGGTCAATAAAAATATACTCATCGAAACAGGGACACTACTCTAAAAAAAATATTTGTTTACGTAAAGTTTTTTTACGTAAACCAAATATCTTAAAACATTTAATATTGAAAAATATAAATGGAAATGCGTGTATGAAGAAGAATATGTAGCGTGTTATAGATTGACGGAATAAGAAAATGAATTATAAAGGTAATTACTGGTTTGTTGACCTCACTAAGGCATTGGATAGAGTAAGACTGGAAGATGTGATAAAGATACTCAGTGAGAAGAATGTCCCCTGGAACTTAATAAAAATCATACAAGGATAAAAACCAATAGCTACACCAGGATTAAAATAGAGAATGACCTGACAAATGCCGTCCCTACTCCGATTGGAATTAGACAAGTGGATAGCTTAAGCCGATTCATCTTCAATAGAATAATGGACAAACTAATTGAGGAAGCTGCAGACATGGACATAGGATACAGACTGGGAGACAAAAAAGTCAGCATTGTTTGCTACGCAGACGATGCAGTACTCACAGCAGAATCCGAAGATGACCTCTAAAGGATGTTATAAAGGCTCCATCAAACCTCACTAAAATATAACATATTGATATCCACAGACAAAACAAAAAGCCTCACAATATCTAAGACCCCGGTGAGATGCAAACTAGCAGTGAATACCAAAATAATAGAGCAGATGATGGAGTTTAGGTATCTTGGAGTGAGCATCAGTAGCAATGGAAATCTGTATGATGAAACCTTGAGACAGGTCAATAAGGCGGCTGCAATATCGGGATGCCTAAGAACACCGGTGTGAAATAATAAACAAATGAGAATAGAAAGTAAAGTCAGAATATACAAGACATGTGTGAGACCGAATAGAGACCAGAAAAGACACATCTAGAACAAAATCTCTCCTGAGAACCTCGGAAATGAAAACACTGAGATGTACAACCGGAAACAAACTGAGAGATAGAATCAAAAACACCGAAATAAGGAGAAAGTGTAGTACGGAAGACATAGTCAGGTGGGGAAGACAACGAAGGCGATACTGGAACGAACATGTAAACAGAATGCAAGACGACAGACTTCCACGTGTCGCCCTTCAAAGGAACCCAGCTGGAAGAAGATTACTGGGAAGACCTCCGAAGAGATGACGTGACAGCTGGCAATCCACGTCACAAGCGAAACAAAGAGATCATGATCTATAGGAAGAGGAAGAAGAAGAATTATTAAGGATGAATGTGAGCTTGAAGTCGATGAATTAGGTCGGTTAAAAAGAATACATGTGGTGGTTTCAACATGTTTAATGGATGGGTGATAACAGAATAAATAAACAAATTGATAATGTAAGATGAGAGGGAATCGTAATAGAGGATAAGTGGAGTCTTCTCAAGGGCGCTCTTATTTTGGATAGGAATCCACTATTATTAAAAAAATAAATAAATGCCAACTATTAGACTACGGTCTCCGACTAATTTCTTTTCATAGTACTATTTCATCCCGTTGAACATTTTGATGTACTCGTATAATGATCATATTTGATCATATTTGCACTTATATTGACAAATATATATATATATATATATATATATATATATATATATATATATATATATATATATATATATATATATATATATATATATATATATATATATATATATATATATATATATATATATATATATATATATATATATATATATATATATATATATATATATATATATATATATATATATATATATATATATATATTTTTTTAACCTGACGACTTTGTTGCCATGTTGCAATCTCTTCCAACCAACCAGAAAGATGTTTTTATAGGCCCTAAGAGTTAACCAGACTGGAATCATATTAAAAAAAAATCTGGGTTCCAGCAGGGATTTTTTTTTAAAATTTTTTTTTTTTCAAAACAGGTTTAGCCCAATTATTTTGAAAAATACAAAACAATAAAAAAGAAGAAAAATTACATTTAAATTTTTTTTTTAAATTATATAAAATAAAAAATAATGCATATGTATACAAACGAGTATATACACACAAACATATGTTACATATACGAGTAAATGCAGTCATTTAAGTATGTTGATGAGTGTTTTCTAATGCGCTTAATCTAAGAAGAAAATTTACCTTTGCTTTTGGTAATGTGGATCGAACCCGCAACCTCCAGATCGGCAGACAAGTGTCTTACCACCAGGCCACGGATGTCGTCTTGATTGATTATATTTAATGTACAAATTTAAAGCTATTATCTGGTAATTTGTTATTTGTGTGAATTATCTGTTGTCTGGATCGTACAAAATAACAGGCGAGCAAAAATATTGGATTTTGCCCAAAGACAGAAAGATATCAAACTTGTTGTCTACAAAGTTATATGAAGTCTAAAGCAAAAGAACAAAAGTATTTTCGAAAAATTCAGACGTCTACAAACTTTTATGCCGACCGACGAGTTCTCGTTTTTAATGTTGCTCAAATTAAAATTGCTGTCACATGCAGATTACGAAGTGTTTTTGTAGGAAAACTTAAGCAATGCTTCTTTCAACTTGAAATATATTCATTTTTCATTTCCGCTTGATAAAAAAACTTTACTTTTAGGGTCCCTGAACTTAAAAAAAAATACTCAAATTGGAACTTTATAAACAATTAAAATCTTGATAAAACAGAAATTCATTAGAATGTTTATAACACATAACTAAATTATTATAGAATATATATAAATCATAACTAAATTGGAATGTTTTTAAAACTTTACTTATTTGGAATGTATATACGAGTAGAACAAAACTAAATTATAATATTTATAAAACAGAACTAAATTAGAATGTGTATAAAACATAACTTAATTAGAATGTTTATAAAACATTACCAAATTAGAATGTTTATAAAAAAGAAATAAATATGAATGTTTATAAGTAATAAATAAATAAGAATGTGTATAAAACATAACCTAATTAGAATGTCCATAAAACAGAACTCAATTAGAATTTTAATAAAACATTACCAAATTAGAATATTTATAAGAAAGAAATAAATAAGAATGTTTATAAGAAAGAAATATAGTAAATTAGAATGTGTATAAAACATAACCTAATTAGAATGTTCATAAAACAGAACTCAATTAGAATGTTTATAAAACATTACAAAATTAGAATCTTTATAAGAAAGAAATAAATTAGAATGTGTATAAAACAGAACTAAATTACAATATATACTTTATTAAACAGAACTACTCGTTTATTATAATGTATATAGTATAAAGCAAAACTAAATCAAAATGTTTTTAAAATTCAACTAAGCTAGAAAATATATAAAACTGAATTAAATTATAATATTTGTAAAACCGAACTAAATTAAAATGTATATAAAACATAACTTGATTAGAATGTTTATAAAACAAAACTCAATTAGAATGTACGAGTATATAAAACATAACTAAAGAAGAATTTTTATTTGAAAGAAATAAATTAGAATGTGTACAAAACAGAACTAAACTAGAGCCTTTATAAAACAGTACTAGTTAATTATATGTCCTATAGAAGACTATTAGGAATTTCCTGGAGAGACCGCATCACAAATGAAGAGGTTCTCCAACGAATCGAAGGAGGAAGGCACCTGCTCAGGATCCTGTCCGAAAGGCGTGCAAGATGGATCGGTCATATAATACGACAAGAGGGCCTCTTGCATGCCATAATGGAGGGTATGACCGAGGGGACAAACTCTAGGGGACGCCCACGCCGAGAGTACCTGGAGGACCTGTTGGTGGACGTGCGCTACTCAACATATACAGATTTAAAAAGAGCCGCACAGGACAGGGGGGAATGGAGGAGAAGAGTTGAAATTGCTGCAAACCAGTCTTAGGACTGCAACCACGGAGAGAGACTCGTTAATAAAAATGTATAAAAAACATAACTTAATTAGAATTCAGTAATAAGTCTAAAGCCAAATGTATAACTATCGCATATCGGAAGCTCTATTATAATGTATTTGTAGTTCGTCTTCCTTTAGATAGTGTTTTGTGGTTTTCTTATCAAGTATGATTTTATAAATATTAACAAATGTGAGGAAGATCCTTATCTAATGGTCGCAGCCTCCACCTTCCTATCCTTACTCTTAACTTTTTGCCTAACATTTTAGATTTATGTGTCAATAATAGTGTATTTAAGTCCGGAGTAAGACCCTCTTCAAATAGAGTCTATTCTCTAAACGGTGCTTTATAAAGTGTCTACTATAATTATTCTACTCAGTAGTTATATTAACCTTTCCCTTCCTGTGCTAAAAAATCCGCGCGTTCCGGCGCTGTGTATTCAATACACATCAATACACATGTAAAAATGAGCGATTTAAAATCGGAAAATAAGAATATTCATAACCAATCGCTTAAATTAATTAAATTTGAAGTCAAAAGTGATAATAATTGAAATATAATTGCAGAAAACATGAAAAAAAAATCGGCCGACGTTCACAAAACGGGCGAAGAGGCCACCTCAAATGGATGCTCGAGAGCTACTGAAGCGAAAGAAGCGAGCGAACTGGGATTCTATTTATTGCGTTCCCATGTACCTAAGTAGAGTGAGAGTGAGACGTGAATAGCGTCGCTTCCTCACCCATAACGGGTTTTTTAGAATTAATATACCTACGTCACACACGGGCACATGTTTGTTTGTATTGGTGAATTTATTCCCGATTTTCATAAAATATCTCTGATGTGGCCGATAAGTGCTAATTATTATTTTTAATATTATTTTTTTCATTCTATGTGTAAATGTATTACAGAAGAATACTTAAAATCTGAACCCAGTATTTATTATGCCATATTTATAGAGATGTTTAAGTTTTTAGAAGCAATGTGTAGTGGAAAAGAAAAGAGACGAATAAAAAAACATTTACTTAAAAAGTATAAAAAAATACATTTAATTTATTGATTATAATATTGTTTTTCGATATTATAGTAATAATTACTTAATGTGAGAATAAAATAGAATGGAAAAAATTATAGTGACTGAAAATTATGAAATGTGTTGATTACCAATAATTATTCATGTAAGGGTTAGTCTATGGAGATTCTCACTTTGATGATGACTTCAAAGCTGTACTATACTATCGAAGAAGTCGCCTGGGAAATCATAAGGTATATCTTGTAATTTCCCAAGATTCAGAAAAAAAATAAAGAAATATTTTCATACAAAATTTAATTTGTCACTCTTTTATAACCCTACCTAATAACACAATGGAAAAATCTTTGCAGATGAAAAATACACAATGACCTTTTGTATAAAATTCAGATGAATCAAAACAAGACGACCGAGGAACTAAATGAGACGGTTTCTTCTCTATTTTCTCAGAAAGCAAATTAATATTCAGGGAAGTAACAGCCAATCTTGGGTGGTATCTTGATCAGAATTTATGGCGCCTTGCACCTATTTTATTTTACAATACGTCCAAAGTTTGAAATGACGGCATTGTCATGAATAGTATTTGAAATACTTTGTTTGATGTTAAGGAGTAATTTGATTAAATTAGTATCATTCAATATGTTTGTTCATGACAAGCTGAATAGCGTTATTTCTTTAATCAATAAGTCGAACTATATATGTCCATGAGTGGCACATAAATGTCGGAAAGATATGTTAACGAATTGCTGTAAGCTGATGATATGATAGTGAAGATGAATTGCAGTTAGATGCGAAGAGAAAGATTAGAGAATGAATATTACAAAATCCATTATCATGGTGTAAAAAGGTGTGGTAGGGAAAACAAATGCGATATATACAGTCTGACAAGTGCGACTACATTTTTTCCTGAAAACCGTTAGAGGGTAGATTCAAACGCGAGCAGGTGGCAGAACTCTTTCTTCAAGATGTTTTTATAGAAAACTTAGTTGTCATTCGACCTTGGTTACACAAGAACATATTTTACCATGAGTGCCGCGTACGCATCTCGTTACAAAGTCGTGTTTCTGTGTACAAATCCGAAAGGACCGAAAATGTTATACGGAGCCGCTGCTAAATACATGAGAAAGTCGAAAACATTTGTAAGTAAGTGGGTGAAATACTATTCCAATGTAAAAAACGTCGATGACCTACCAAATTGTGGCACTGCACAGAAAACGACGAAAATGAAGGACAGAGTGATTTTATGTGTGTTTGAGAAAAATCCTCGTCCATCATTGCGTAGCGGACAGGTGGTTTTGCGTGAAAAGGGTTTATTTATGTCATGTGAGACTATAAAAAGACGTTTAGTAGCTCATGGAGTGAACTTTTGAAGCACGGTGAAGAAACCACTACTGTCCGAAAAACAAGTCGAAAAACGACTCACTTGGGCGAAAGAAAATTTGGATCGCGATTGAGACAACGTAATTTTTTCTGACGAAGCTTTTTTTTTGGGCACGTTCTTCCATTAATCATACTTGGTGTACTCGCACTAATAAACTCATTCAGCGGACTGTTCAACACCCGGTAAAAGGTCACGTTTGGGGCTGTTTCTCAAAGCAGGGATTTGGCGCTTTGCACATCTTCAAAAATAATTTGAACGCTGCCTAAATAGTTAAAATATATCAGAAGGGTTTATTGCCGTCTGCCCAAAGAGGGTTTATAAGAAACAATGAAAATTGGCTACCGCAAGAGGACAATGACCCAAAACAACGGAGTTGTCTTTGTACTGCATGTAAACAGGAACATGACGTTAACGTAATGGATTGGCCGTCGCAGTCACCAGATTCCGTAGAAAATGTTTGGGCACTCATGAAGTTCAAGCTCCGAGGGAAAAATGTCTGGAACGTCAAGCAGTTATTTCGACATATTCGACTTTTATGGAAGTCTTTGCCCCTAGATTATGCTACAAAATTAATAGAAAGTATGCCTCGGAGATGCCGGGCAGTTATTACTAGTGGAGGCGACTGGACAACTTATTAATAATAAAGCATCACGGTTTATATCGTATAGTATGTATGTATTTTTATTAATGTCTTATCCAAAATATTTTTTCGGGTTTCGCCGTACACGTTTGTGTCAAACAGAGTGTATATATAGGTGATAAATGAAATTTTGGATAAATTTGAGGAATTCTGTTCTTTGAGTAGTATTTTGTCAGATGACGAGTCACAAGAGATGTCTAACAGCATGTGGCTATAAGAAATAAAGTAAATGAGGCATTAAAACATACAAAATCGTTACGGACAGTATCAAAATCTGCTAAGATCATAGCGTACTATCTTTGATATACGAGAAGAAAGCGTGAACGTGAAAAAAGACCGGAAGCAACTGAATAAAAGCTGTAGAAATGCCTCCACTGAAAAGAAGATATGGTGTAACAATGTATCACAGAAAATAACATTAAATGATCTGGGATGAATGCGAACTTAATGTTAATTAATTAATTGAAGTGAACCATGATATGGTTTGGGCATGTAGAAAGAATAAATAAAGAAGGTCTAACAAAACAAATATTTGAATAAATGAGCGGAATACGTGGTAAAGGAATAATAAAAAATGAGCGGAAGACGTGGTAAAGGAATAACAACAAACGAGCGGAAGGCGTGGTAAACGAATAACAAAAAATGAGCGGAAGGCGTGGTAAAATAATAACAAAAAATGAGCGGAAGGCGTGGTAAAGGAATAACAAAAAATGAGCGGAAGGCGTGGTAAAGGAATAACAAAAAAGACGTCGTTGGATCAGGTGAATGATATTTTGAGCAAAGAAAACCTTAAACAATCAAATAAATCGTAGAATTTTTATGAGAATGTTTATGGAAATGGAAGAGGCAAAAAAGGTGTGTCGAGATTGGAAAGACTTGCACTCTGTCTTCTTGGTCTATCCTGAAAGTAAAATGGTTTGTATGTATGTAACAGGACGTAAAATTTTCAAACTTAAGAACCCAATCAATAATGGCACGAAAAAAATTAAAACTTTTAATACGTAATATGTACAATAAATCTCATTTTTTTAAAATAGCTGTCGAATATTATTATAGTTCAGAAAATGTAGGATGAGTCCTGTGACAGCTCACAAATTTACCCCAATACAACCTTGTAACGATGTTTAGTAATTTTAATTATTTTATCAACTTTAATATGAGCCTCAATTCTAATAAACAGCAAGTTATTTAGGTAAATACATTACATAAGGTTGTATTGGGGCAAATTTGTAAGCTGTCACAGGACTCATCCTAGAATTTCCGAACTATAGTGTTTGATAATCAGGAACCTTCTCGACAAAGATTTCGTGGAAATTTTCGAGTTAAAGAGATTCTTTAAACACTCTCTATTCTTATAAGATCCGCTCCATATTGTTTAAGTTTGTACATTTAGGTGTAACAAGAGATCGTTTCGTACGTGTCTTAGAAGTGCGTGAATTGTATATGTAACACGTACTAAAATAAGAGAACACGCAAATTAATAAATTTTCATTAGTATGGGATCTCTTAACTTATATCAATTGGTGATTCGGATATATTTAAGAGTAAAACTGGGAAACAAGATTATTTTTGGTCTTATAAATCGAGTCTAATGTGATCAGATGAGACATACACTTTTAAAAAAAAAAATCAGGTATAATAGAGAATCGAATCCCTAATCCTCGGATTTAAATCTAGCGTCTTATAATAAATTCGTTGGTGCGCTGAGCACCAATGCACGCTGCATACGCTGAAAGAATATGAAATATCGCAGTCTCACGGTTTACTATATGTCTCTGTCTGCCCTATATGAATCTGCGTTTCCGTCCGGTGCGTATTGAAGATCGCTCCAATAGTATTGGCAATCTTGGCCGGTCAATTTGAAAGGAACATTTTTTTAAATTTTACTTAAAATATTTTTGAATTTTCACTTAAATAAAAATACTCGTATTATTTGTCAGTATTCTTATACATATTTAATCTATACAAATATTTAACATTTTTGGAAGTCATGTTTGCGAACGTATAATTTAATTATTGCGAATTATTTCTCCGGTTCAGCAACGCACCTCGAGACCAGCCGCCGCTGGTTTTTGATACATTGTGTTTTTTTTTTAGAATTCATTACTTTAACATACACACTACACCTAAAGCCGAATGTGTTACTATCACATATAGGAAGATCTACCAAGGTTTCTTTGTAGTTCGTCCACTCTTGGTAAGTATTCTGTGATTTTCGTATCAAATATATTTTTGTGTAGATACGGGGAAGTACTTCATTCAATGAATGCAGCCACTACCTTCACATCCTTACTTTTAAGTTATAACTTTTTATTTTGTAATATTTTTAGCGACTACCTTCCTATATCTATCAATAATAGTGGGTTCGAATCCCAAGTTAGAGTAGTTGAGTAGAGTTTGCTTTCTAAACTGCGCTTTGTGTCTTTCCTTTTATTATTATTATTAAAAAAAATTCATTCGTTTTTTAAAAGTTGGTCTTATGGTTATACCAACATTCTATCAAAATCCCTTCTTTCTTCAAGCATTATATATAAACACGAAATATTTATATTACACATAAAATGAAAAATATGAACCACTGTTCTTACAAAGCAGTAAATGTCCGTGAATGGGGCCCTTTAACCTGGAATGCATTTCTTAGTAAATATATGAGGGCGTTTATCGGCGTTGCCTCGAGGTAGAGACGCTAACGGAATGGGGGTTGGTCGGCTAGTGGGGTCGGTAGAAGAGGGCAGCAGGTGAATCAACCCCATCTGGGTCACCGCAGCGCTCGATGCGGAAGTGGGAGGAAATGAGCGGTGCATTCAGAACAACGCCACTGGCTGATTGACAATTGGCTACGATGAGGCGAGACCAGATTGAATTAGGTGCTATCAAATGGTCGTGTTGTGTTCACATTATGGAGATTTCAAACGTTGTTTGGATTATGATATTATATTGGAAGATATGGGTTTCATTACTTTTTAAAAGAAAATATATACTTATAAATCTTATATAAACCAGTTAAACCCAATTAAAAAAGCACGAGTATTTGAAGTAACAAGAAATAAAAAATATTAAATGTAGAGCAGAAACAAATACCTCCATTTACTAAGAAAGCTCAAAATATTTCCTGAAATATTGAAGATGTCAATATCTGAAGTCATATTTAAAAGGGACAACCCGCGTAACACTTGGCAAGTTGGTTTTACTTATTTGCAGTCTAAATCAATAAATATTTTTGTACCACGAAGATGTGTTAGGAACATGTAAATAAATATCTTTTCCAGCATTGTTGGTTTAGATGTTGGTCCAATCAGTAATTTACGACAACCTCCGTGGCTTGGTGGTAAGACGCTTGTCTACCGATCCGGAGGTTACGGGTTCGATCCCCGTTGGAATCCAGATTTTTTAAATGGAATTCCAGTTTGGTTTTCACTTAAGGCCCATTTAAACATATTTCTGGTTGGTTGGAAGAGATTGCCACATGGCAATAAACTCGCCAGGTAAAATAAAAATAATAATAATAATAATTTAAAGATATTAGAAGATACTCTCACATCCCTTCTTACGCTTAGAAGGATGTATCCCAGCATACCTAGAAGAAACGTTGTAGGATAGAGCAACGGGTAGAAACCGTACTCACGTTTGTGGATATATTTCAAAAAGATCTTTTGGACTTTCTTCGTCATTTGAAAGCAACGAATCCTGCGGGGTCCACATCAATACTCCATATTCCAACTCGCAAAAGACTTGCGCAAAAAATACATAAGAGTATGTTTGAAAAACGTGGAGAACGGAGATCAGGTAGACCAAGAAAAGAGAGAAATGGAACAGTTGAAGAAATTATAAATGAGGAAAACTTAATTAGTATTTGAAATAGGACAGCTTGTATAGGGCAGTTTGTATAGGACAGCTTGTATAGGACAGCTTGTATAGGACAGCTTGAATAGGACAGCTTGTATAGGGCAGCTTGTATAGGACAGCTTGTATAGGGCAGCTTGTATAGGACAGCTTGCATAGGACAGCTTGTATATGACAGCTTGTATAGGACAGCTTGTATTGTATATGGCAGCTTGTATAGGGCAGCTTGTATAGGGCAGCTTGTGTAGGGCAGCTTATATAAGACAGCTTGTATAGGACAGCTTGTATAGGACAGCTTGTATAGGACAGCTTGTATAGGACAGCTTGTATAGGACAGCTTGTATAGGACAGCTTGTATAGGGCAGCTTGTATAGGGCAGCTTGTATAGGGCAGCTTGTATAGGACAGCTTGTATTGTATATGGCAGCTTGTATAGGGCAGCTTGTATAGGGCAGCTTGTATAGGGCAGCTTGTATAGAGCAGCTTGTATAGGGCAGCTTGTATAGGACAGCTTGTATAAGACAGCTTGTATAGGACAGCTTGTATAACAAAACGCATGGATGTGGACGATGCGAGAGTTTTGTGCATGGATAGAAAAATATAGAGATCGGTCCTCTGCCTATCCTAAAAAGTACATGGCGTGAAGATATTTATGTATGGAAATGTACTCTGTCTTGCGAAAGAGTGTATCAGATTAAACCTGACGACCTTTTTGGATTTTTGATCTCATTGCCATCGAAACTTTAGGTTTGATCTGTCAAAATTATGCTTACTAAAGTGCAACATCTTGTACATAATACACTTATATAAACACAGGCGTCTTCCAAACACAGAATATCTGACAATCATATTTGATCACGAGGGAATACATTAGTACAATCTTGACCATACAAGATACACACCATCACGCTGTTTCCCTGTCGGGGTAGGTAGAGAACAGAAAACGATAGACTTTCCTATCGCGACAAACAACCTTCACCTCTCCTACGCCTATACACCTTCTTATACACCCTCTACGATTAGGCAGACTTTTTTCATTTCCTGTTTTCATATCATACTTCCACCAATGTATTTCTTGATCTTCCTCTACCACGCCTTTCACTCACATTTGTACAGTATCCGGCGGTAAGTAATACACATCGTTTGTAGAGCGTCGTCTCTGTCGCACAATGCGCTAACAGTCCTGTCCAGTAACGACTGACAAATCGCGACGGAACACGTGTATGAATGACAGAGACAACGCTCTACAAATGATGTGTATTACTTACCGCCGGGTACTGTACAATATTTGCTATATTCATTCATTCTACGTGCCCATATCATCTCTATGAGTTCTTCTTCATCAACTTGATAATATGTTATGCTTATAAAAAAAATCAATTGCAGAAGTGAATGCTAAAGAAAACTCACATGCACATTATCCATCCCCAAGACGTAACGAATTTCACCCTCATTCGCGAGGCCATGGCTTTAATAAAGTTTCAGAAAAGTTTGAGAGCCCTGAGCATGATGTGACTCTGCTAGTTGTGGTATTGAAGCAACCCCAGTGGTCTGGTTTGGCTCTCCTTCCTTAAATTGGATTTAGAAGACAAAGTCCTTAACATGCCTTCCTACTCACTAGCAGTCAACGACTAATCCAGAACATATATTTCGAAACTTCCACGTTCTGTTGAATCACAATTGTGTTCAGTAAGCCGGTAAAATTTACTGTTATTTTATTTAAAATACTAATTATATTGTTAATTCATTCATTCAAAGAATGTGTTGCAAAGCAAAATAATTTTTCTAAATTGGAGTCTCACAAAAATTAAGTAAAAACTATTGATAAATTTATTAAAAAAATATATTAAACTTTGTGAAACGTATATTAATATTATATAGTATTGTAAATTTCTTTGTTATTTCACTAATTACAAAAAATTCCACGTCACGTGTTTCTAACATCTCGAAACACTTTTTCAAGTACGAGTAGAGCCAACAATCATTCCACCTTTAGAAAGCTTAGATATGTGAGGTAGAAACACGTGAGTTTGGGATTAATATCATTTGTAGAAAAACAAAGTATTATCATTTATTATTTAAAATTCTTGTTTTTATTGTTTGTCGATTAAGAATTTAATCAATAATCAATAATAGTTGTACATACTATACATAAATCTAAACGATCTAAAAAATATATTACAACGCAATCAACTCAAGAAATAATAATTATAAGGTTAGTTGAAAAGTATGTTCATAATGTGCTTATTGATTTCCCAATTTATGCGGCCCCACAATTGTAGAAATAGAGGAATAATTCACCCTTGATAATTAAAATTGAATTGTTGGTGGTGACGTGTGTGCCTGCAGAGTTTTAATTATACATTACGAAACATTCGTTTCATAATGTATAATTTCGTGTTTTTTACACTGACAAACAGGAGGATTTTAATTAAACTTTTAAGTAAGCAGAAACATTTTTTTCGAATACATTACGGAATTTTCGTGTTTTTCGACACTGACAAACAGTAGGATTTTTTATTACGCATCATGGAATTTTCATGTTTCTACTCTGAAAAACAGTAAAATTTGTTATTACATATAACGTGTTTTTTTAAAGTTTTTATATACTGACTAACAGCAGGTTTTTTACACATTACAGAACTATCGTGGATTTCTACACAGACTTTTTGTCATGTATCAATTTCAGACTATATTTTATCAATTTACTAATTATTTATAGTAAAACCTAAATTATGATAAGAATTCTATTTATTTGACGCCCTTGTTGCCAAATGGCAAACTTTTTCAACTAACCAGAAAGATGTTAAAAAATATTTAAATGGACCATATAGTAATCATTTTTGAAAACATCTGGGTTCCAACGTTAATTGAATCTACAATACAACCCTTGGCTGGAAAATATGTGCCTTACCAACTAGGTCACGGACGTCACATTATGCTATTTTTTTTGGATGTCTTTGTTTAAATTTTTTATTTCTTAAGGATGGCTAAGTAGATATTTGGGATTTCGTGCCATTTATGAGGAAAGGTTCAGATTGAAATCCATAAAACATAGACTGTAAAAGATAAACCAATAAATTTTACCCTAAACACTTGTTATGTTTTGTTTATTCGAATACCTCAGTTTTTATAGCAAGGCAATAAATAAAACTTGCTTACGAGTTGATTAAATTGATGTTATTATTTCTATAAAACTTTTTATTCAGTTCACATTTTCAGCTAAAAAGAATTTGTATTTTATTGACCAAATAATATTTGGTACAGCAGTAAAAAGTGGTTAGATTTATTAAACATTTCATATATTATACTTTGTTTCTTTTTATGCTATAAAATAACTCAGAATTATCAAAGTATTTTTTTTTTACTTGGGTGAACAAGAAAAGTAAATATAAAATATTGACGATTTAAACGATAAATTTAGTCTTAAGACGACTAAACTATAAATTATTTGAAACAAGTGTTTAAAAATTTTGATATAAAATTTGTGATATTACTATACATATACACACAATTTTTGAACGATTATTTACCCTAATTTTGGTATTCCCAGCCAGTAAGCGATGATAAATTGACTACATTTATGGAAAATAAAAAATGCTAGAAAATGAGTATACTTTTAAAAATACATAAATAAAAATATGATTATTCTAGGAATTGTCTGTAGGAAATGGATAGCTGGATAAAACACTAGTTTTAGAAAAGCAGCAGGAGCTATGTTAGTGGCTCTTGAGAAAAAAATCTTTAAACAAACACTTGGTTTTGTGCGATTTTACATTAAATTTGTTCAATAAATGTTGAGCTCAGTTGGATACTAGCAGAATAAACCTTAGGTTAGCTGAATACATGAAATAAATGAAGGCGAACTCATAGCAGAAAGTTGACTACATAAATATAATCGGTCCACGGTTGGCAATCTCGCTATGTGAGTGACCCAATAATGATTCTAAAAGGATTTTACCTGTCGCAAAGATTGTGGTATATCATATACTGAATTGTGTTTGGTGTGACTACGGTTACCGTGCACATGTTGCGTAGAAGAGATTTCATTAATTCTTTGTTGTGTTAATATGAAATGGTTTAGACTGTCGGACACATCGTGGAAGAGTGTCCAATATCTAAGTACTAATGAATGTGAAGTGTTCAAATATTTAATATATAGAAAATCATCTCGTCTAGCCAGTATAAGAGTTATACTTTTTTTTTCATACAGTTTTAGCAGTGAGTGTTTCCAGCTTTCTTATAACTCATATTAAATCCTCGTCGATGCTGGGCCTCGTAGTCGAGGATCTAATCGCTATTCCAATGTCAATTCAGTTGCAAAGCAACACTGTGTCGTGGAGTTTGTTTTTTAAGTGAGGTAACCGTTGCACACTAGCAAATTCACCGGGCATACCGTTGTACTGGATCTGATGGCACACTTGAATTGAGACGATAGGAGCACACCGGTATGTTGATCGGCACCTTAAATCATGACCTTTCAGAATCACAACGAAAATGATAAGCCGAGAGGATTGAAAGCTTACCAGATAGCTAGTAGCACTGATTTCTAAATCAATCTTTACCATGTGAGTGATTCTAACGCGTTTATCCAAGGATTGTACCAATTACAAAGATTGTGGTGTACCGTGATCTGCCTTAGATGCAGTCATGGTTGCAGTGCACATGCGTTGCATAGGTGGAGTTTCATTGATTCCTCTTCATGCTCAAGCGAAATGGATCAGATTGTCAGTCAAATCGAAAGAGTGTATAATTTATGCATTCCTGGGAAGACGGGAGGAGATCCATCGGGCTATATCTGAAGCTGCATCATGAATGAAAGACCTGGACATCAGACTGGGAGAGAAACCATACGAGACAAAAAAAATGATACCCATAAATATTTGTATGTAAGTGTTAAATTTGAAAAAAAACACGTTTCATTTCAGTTAAGGCAGATTTTTTTCTTAGATTAAAACTAAATATTTAATATTCGTAAAAAGGAGAAAGCGCAACGAATAGCGAGCTGGTTGTCGTCAAATTTTGCATGAACCGTTGTAAAATTGTAAAATATACCGAGGCAAAGTTTTCGTTAATTTTGTTTTTATTTTTCCATCAAAAGGCTAAATTGAACGGAATGTGGAAAAACAGGAGAATAACGAAAAAAAAAAACTGTGCAGATGGTATTAAACTAATTTGGTATGGAATAAAAATGGATAAAACCGTTTTATAATTGTTTTAAATCTGTTGGAAAAAAATAAAAACTTTACCCAATTTACTAAATAAATTGAATAGCCCATAAAATGCGAAACAATCCAAAACTTTTAATTTCTTTCCCATTTTTTTAAGATTTAAGTCAATAGAACGCGAGTGTTATTTGTTTTTGTCGCTTAAATTTTATTCTTAACGAGTTTAAAAAAGTTTTAAGTTTGTAATTTTTTATTACGAGAACATGAATGAGCAGTTTTATTTATGATTTTAATTTGAGAAATGAGAAAAGGTTTTTTTAACGCATTTAAAGTTTTTATAATGAATATTACGGCTTAATTTTTTATTGTACTTATAAACTTTTAATTTCTAGTCAGTAAAATAACGTGTTTCATTTCTGATTTTTCTTTTCCTTTCCTCTCCACCATCCCTTCCTTTCCTTTTGATTGATGATATCTCACTTTATATGAAAAATAATGTTCGGGTGATTGTCCGTCTTTGTGGGGTTCGTGGGCATGTTCTCGCGTATATGTTTATGGATTTCGTGGGGATGGATAGTCATTTGAATGATTTATGCGACCACGTAACTTTCTTCATTTACTTTTGTCTGGTTGGCTGGAAGAAATTGCCACCTGGCAATAATCCCGCCAGATTTTATTGCAATAAAAGTGTTAAATAAATAAATACATTAATAAATAAATAAAATAAACTTTTATATTAAATTATTTTGACATAACATTATGGAAGGGTTTGCAGTTGCTTGTCCCATGCCGTGGAATGGTTAGAGATATGTGTGGCGTGTATAGATTCAGGAAATAGTGAAAGACAATCTTTTTTGGGAGGTCTTATAAAAATTTATGATTATACATAAATATTAAATATACTCTACCTAAAACTAAATGTGTTGCTATCATATATTGGAAGATCTTAAAAGGTTTTTTTTTGTATATCAATTTTCTTTACAAAACTTTCAATGACTTTTTTACAAATTTTGTTTTTCTCAACGTAAGTCAATTCTACTATAGTACACAATATAATGGCAACAGTCACTATCTTTATCCTAACAATAAACTTGTTGGTTACAATACAATGACAATAACTTGTTGGTTACAATACAATGACAATAACTTGCTGGTTAGAATACAATGACAATAACTTGTTGGTTACAATACCACCTTTCTAAAATTCTTATGCCCCCCCTACGTAACGGTGACGCGACAAAGCGATTAAAATACGACTAAACTCTGAACGAGTCAATTTTCAAATTGCCCCTCTTAAAAATCAAATTGCCCCCTTGTGGGGCGTGGGCCCCACGTTGGGAAACACCGAGTTAGAGCATCTTTGAGGAGAAGCTGGTCTTTAAATTCCACCATTTAAATTTTTCTTTAATTATTTTTTTTCTCATCTCCCCCAATTAAAAAAAACCATAAATACCCTCAAGTCATTTTCCTATTCGGGTAGGCAATGATGACAGAACTCCAAACTTTCCTATCTTATATTTCGCCACTTTCATACTTATACACCTACTCGCATAACTCCTACAATTTCAGATTAGTCTGCATTTGTCCTTTCCTATTGTGTGTGACCCAAGCTAATCGTATTTACTCATTCATTCGTTTCACGTGCTCCAACCATCTCTGAGTACTTTTTTACGCCTTAATTAAACAATAATGTTATGTTCACATTCATCCGTATTCACCACATTTCGTACTCTGTCATATATTGTCACCCCCTGATTTTTTTCTAAGTGCACGCATTTCTATAGTATTTACACGGCTTCTTACAGTATTTTTCTATTTCTACGTTTCATTTCCATAAATCAAAGCTAATACTATTGTAGTATACTATAGTGAACTATCATCTTAGCAGATTTTGATACTGTTCGGTTCAATTTTATACGCTTTAATGCTCCATTTACTGTATTTCCTAAAGCTACGCGCCGTTCTATTACATCATTTGAGAAAATTCTACCGAAATAACGCAATTCCTTACATTGCTCCATTATTTCATTGTTCACCCATACATAAATCGCATTTATTCTCCACATCACAATTTTCCATTCCCATGATTTTGGGTTTTGCAGCATTCATTCTCAGATATTTCTCTCTCTAGTGTTATTATTAAAGTGTGAAAAATTCAGTGTTATTATAAAAGAGTTAAATAACTGTATTTTTTGTATCAAAAAAATAAATATCCGGTATTACTATTAAACATACAAATAACTGGTATTTTTTATTAAAGAAATAAATATCCGGCAGTTTTATTAAAGAGTATAAAAAATCCTTTTAATATCCGCAGTACGTATATAAAATTGGCCAACACGTTGAAATATATCATATTTTATTTTGCAAGTCAATAAACTGTGACTTATTTTCATAACCCATCTCAATCTCAACCTACATCTTTTTTAAAAGTGACATAGATCTTTTCAATAACTGTCATTTTGCGTGACGATGTTTTTCAAATCTTTTTCCAAGTTGTATAATAAATAAAATTGACGGTAAATAAATTTTAGATGCGTTCCGGTATACGATTCAATTTTAGGTTTAACAAAAGGTAATTCAATATCACTCGATGTTTAAAATTTTAATATCAAATATTGTACCGTGTCCTTCTATCATGTTCTTGTTATTAAATTTTCCCTCGCGTTAAGTTTTATGCGATAAAATTCGCATGAATTTGGTTTTACGATTCTAAATTGTTAAAAGTCAATCTTGAAGATTGGAGCGCTTCAAGGATGGGAAAAGAAGGGGAGATTCTAAAAGGCACCAAAAAAGTATATTGAAATTCTTGCTTTTTAACTATCGATTCTATAAAAAAAAGCCTACTGAGTAGCTTTCTAAAGGATACTTCAAATATACTGGAGGGTTCTGTTAAGTCAGGCGTCACCGTTTTGAGTTGATCCTTTTTCTAGTTTTTTTTTTCGTTAGCTTCATTCGGAAGATGGAATTGAATATGAAATAAAAAAACTGAAGAATTCATCGCATTGCTTTATAAGATATATATTTTTATATTTAAAGAAAGCTTGACTCAGAAACCGAAGTCAAGTGCAGAATTGAATCATCTCGTGCGACTTTTAATAAAATGAGAAACGTATTCTGCGATGATAATCTGAACTTGAAACTTCGACAACGGTTAGTCAAATGGTACGTTTGGTCAGTGTTATTGCATGGAGTGGAATCATGGACCCTCAAAGTTGGTTGTATGAACCGACTGGAATCATTCGAAATGTGGATACACCGGAGAATGCTACGGATACCCTGGATGGACATGGTCAGTAACACAAGGGTTCTTCAAAGAGTCTAAGTTGATAGAGAGTTGCTGACTACTATTAAAATCCGAAAGGTGTCCTACTTGGGTCATGTACTTAGAGGAGCAAAGTACAAATTACTGCACCTGATCATCCAAAGCAAAATTGAAGGCCGAAGAGATATTGGCAGGAGGAAAATCTCCTGGCTCCGCAATATACGTGATTGGACTGGCATAAAGGGCGTTGGAGATCTTTTTCGGGCTGCCAGGGACAAATATATCTACTCTCAAGTGATATTCAGCGTTGGGGGGGGCTGACATGACATGAACACTAAAGTACTTAAGGCTTCAATAACATCTTTCTGGTTGGTCGAGAGATATAGTCAAATTACAATAAGCTTGCCAGTTTATACAGTACAAAGTGAACGTGTAATATAACATAATACCATTCCGTTTATTTTTCTATTCAGTTTATCTGTAATACTATTTAGTTTATCTATTCAGTTTACCTGTTATACTTTTCAGTTTATCTGTAATACTATTCAGATTATCTGTAATACTATTCAGTTTATCTGTAATACTATTCAGTTTATCTGTGCAGTTTATCTATAATACTGTTCTGTTTATCTATAATACTATTCAATTTATCTTTTCTGCGAGAAATGTTTAAAAAGGCCCATAATTTGTAAGATACTCGTATGTCCATAAGATGAAATAATTTACCACAAAGTAACAATTTAACTGATATGATATTTTTACACATAAATGTTTCATTTAGGCTTTTATGATACTTCTAATATACCAACAAAACGTGTTTAGTGGTTTGATTCCTTTTTGCACCTAAATTATAAATCGTTCATTCATATATAATATATGATACTAATTGATAGTGAAAGAAAAAGTTTGTTAATAAGAAGAAATTTCGAAAGTTATAAATCTGCAAAATGTTTTATATTTGCTTGAAAGTGTAAAATAAAGTAATAATTAAATATAAATAACTGATTTGTATTCTGATGTCCTAAATCCGGCACCCAAAACTCGTTAATGCCATTTATTACGTCTTTATTAATTTATTTTACCATGCGTTATTCCAAATGCGTTATTGACATTTATAAGTTCCTCTATCAAAATTTCAACTATCTTTGAAATGATTTTTTTGGTCTACAGTGAATTTTTTTGAATTTATAACGTTCTGAGAGAAGATTTGATGTTTGCCATGATGACAATTTTGACCAGAAAAGAGTTGAGATTCATAACTGTGACTCGAGGATAATTCTACCGTTCTCTCAATTTTGCATTTGAGAGATCATATTGACAAAACATTCAAATATTGCTGCCATTTTCCTAGAAGACGGAAGTGAAAACCAGATTGGAGTCCTTTTTTAAAAAGTCTGTTTTCCGACAGGAATCTATGAATTTAAGTAATCCAGATTTTTCAGTACATCAAAAATTAAAAAAAAAACATTCGTTATTATATTGTAGGAACTACGGTCGTCCCTGAATATTGTCAACACACACGGTCAACGACCGACGAAACGACCTTTGGATATGTCCAAAAGTCGCATACCAAAACATTGATATTGTTTACCCCCAAATACTATTTACGATACATTCCACAGTAGAAAGAGAACGCATCACGCTGTCTCGCCGTTTTCGCAAACAAATCGTCTACCCACAATACTAATTGCGATGTCTGCAATATTTCAATCGACCATCTCTGCACGCACAGAAGCGAGATAAAAATATATTGCGGGTGCACTCCCGCGCCGTTCTGAAATGTATAAATACCTACTTACCGATAAATAAAGCATCATTAATCACTATTTATTATTCATCTATTCATTCACTCTCTGCTTCCGCATTGCTAATTGACGTAATTTATTTAAATACCAAACAATCAAAATCATCATCGCGTCCTTCAAGGACATACGCTAAAATATCATAACTTTTTTTTCAACTAAGCAAGTTCATTAATATCCAGTGATTTTTCACTAGGACTTCATTGATTTTTGTTTGATGTTGTAAATCACCTTTTAATATACTTTCCATCTTGACTTAATTATGAATAACACAACTTAAAAAAAATACCAACAAAATTGAAATGTTTTTGGTTAATACTACCAAAAAGTACTTAAACTTAATATGAAATACAATACATAATATAATCAGTATGCCTTATGAAAATATAATGTAATAATTTATATGAAAATACGTTATGAAGTTGCTTCGAAGCATTTCCTTATCTTTGTTCTATGAAGATAAAATTATTTCGCGTGTGTCAAATCCACATTCTTCCATCTTCCGCTTTTCTTAGTAGATTTAGTTCGTTTCACTTCCACGTTACACTAACACGAGAACGTGTTTGTACCATTTATCTTTCTTACCCACACCTTTTCTGAACTTAAGCGACAGTTCAGCTATTTCTTGTGACATCGAGTAATCTCTTTTTTTTCTAAGTTTATTCTTAATATTTCTTTCAAATCTTAAAATCATTTCAAGATTTCATTTATGATTTTTTTTGCCCGAAAAGAACCGTTGACGTTTAAACATATCCGACAGATTTCAAAGCGACGGGATTTTTATCGACGTTTTTATCGTTTCCGTATATTAAAGTCAGTAGTTTGAAACAACAAGGAAATGTTGAATTGTCTGAAAAGAACTTTCATATTTTCAGGTCAAATAAAAAAATTTAAGGTCAAAATCAAAATTACACCAAATGCTCGTGAACGATGTAATATTTTAAGTATCTAAAAATCTCTTGTGTCGTTGAACGCTGGATATTCTAGAACAAAGTTTTGATTTGATCGGCAACAGTGGAAATTGGCTTTCTAGAGGAGTGGATACCATTATCGAGTCATATCACCATTACGGATTTTTTTAAAACTAGTCGTTGAACGCTGGATATTCTAGAACAACGGTTTGATTTGATCGGTAACAGTGGTAATTGGCTTTCCAGAGGAGCGGATACCATTATCGAAAGTCATATCACCATTACGGATTTTTTTAAACTAGTCGTTGAACGCTGGATATTCTAGAATATAGTTTTGATTTAATTGGCAACAGTGGTAATTGGCCTTTTAGACTAGAGACCATCTTTGAATGACATATCACCATTACGGATTTTTTCAAACTAGATTTGGCACCATACAATTTCTAACTACATTGTCATCATGCACTTTACTTAATTTTTTTTATTCGTATCACGTTTTTTCGGCTTAGGTTCCATCTTCAATATGACTCCGAAAATCGCTGAAGCAATTTAGGTAAACGACGACTGAAGAAATGTATTAAGCTCTTATATTATACATTCAACACGTTTGAAATAAAGTAAGCAATAAAATTTTTATTTGAACCACATTTATCAAAAAAATAAGAAATTAATTTCCAGACAACATATTACGAACATGCATAAATACAGTTAAGTCCCATCTCTTTTGGGATAAACGGAGAGGACAGTGGCAAATCTTTCCAATAACAATATACTTCCTTGCCTTCCTCTATAACTATAAATCGACGAACACAGCTCCTTCTGTCTATTACTCATCTCCTTACACTTCTTTCAAAATTTCAACCATATTTTTGTCGGTTTCAACAGGCCAATAATAAATTATTTTCCAATCCATAAGTTTTATGATGTAAAACTGTAGAAAAACTTATTGAAAAGGGTACATAAATAAGCCTTGTTCTATAACCTGGTGTGCTTATATAGAAAATGTTTAAGATATCTATTGGAAAACCTAATCTGAAACCCTTAAAAAAATTAGGTACTAACAAAAATCGAAACACCAACATCATGGGATGGAATACAGATGTCTCACCAAGTAACCGTAATCAACATCATGGGGTGGAATACAAATGTCTCACCAAGTAACCGTAATCAACATCATGGGATGAAATACAGATGTCTCACCAAGTAACCGTAATCAACATCATGAGATGGAATTACAGATGTCTCACCAAGTAACCCTAATCCACATCATGGGATGGAATACAGATGTCTCACCAAGTAACCGTAATCAACATAATGGGCTGGAATACAGATGTCTCACCAAGTAACCGTAATCAACATCATGGGATGGAATACAGATGTCTCACCAAGTAGCCGTAATCAACATCATGGGATGGAATACAGATGTCTCACCAAGTAACCGTATTCAACATCATGGGATGGAATACAGATGTCTCACCAAGTAACCGTAATCAACATCATGAGGTGGAATACAGATGTCTCACCAAGTAACCATATTCAACATCATGGGATGGAATACATATGTCTCACCAAGTAACTGTAATCAACATCATGGGATGGAATACAGATGTCTCACCAAGTAACCGTAATCAACATCATGGGATGGAATACAGATGTCTCACCAAGTAGCCGTAATCAACATCATGGGATGGAATACAGATGTCTCACCAAGTAACCGTAATCAACATCATGGGATGGAATACAGATGTCTTACCAAGTAACCGTAATCAACATCATGCGATGGAATACAGTTGTCTCACCAAGTAACCGTAATCAACATCATGGGATGGAATACAGATGTCTCACCAAGTAACCGTAATCAACATCATGGGATGGAATACAGATGTCTCACCAAGTAACCGTAATCAACATCATGGGATGGAATACAGATGTCTTACCAAGTAACCGTAATCAACATCATGCGATGGAATACAGTTGTCTCACCAAGTAACCGTAATCAAAAAAATATTGGATCAAATGTCTTATCTCGGAAGGCTCTGAAACAAAACTATAGTTTCACTGGTAAGATTTTTCTGTACGGAAAAGCCGCTGGAAAGGAAATTGTTCAGAAAACTGTGGAATGGATAGCGTAGCCTAACTGAACGTCAGGTGATCGTGGGTTCGATCGAAATGTCATGTTATTTCAATGTCTTTTCGAAGGGAAGCCTTGAGCGACGACATTTTTAGAAGGAGGTAGATTATCAGCCTTCTCTGTCCAACTGCGGTGCTCTTTCCTGAAACTTTGAAACTTTTCCTTTTTTTTCTCTAGTATTCAAAATTACAAAATATGTCCTAGATTATCAGAAAATATCCAGCTTATGCGTATTGATAAGGATTTTTCGATACGTTATTGAACGTCATGTCGTCATATGATAAACGCTTGTCCGATCTGTGTGCTAGTTATTGGGTCCAAAAAACGTATTCTATCTAAAAATCGCACGTTTGCGATGTACTTAATGTTTGATATCTCCAAAAACTTTTTCAACGACTGTTTGAGATTATTGGAAAAAACGCTCTTTTGATGTCTGAGAGGAAAAACGACCTTTTTGTATGATTTTTTTTGGAAATCTATTTTCACAAATGTTCTGGAAAAATCCTTTCTCCATTTTTCAGAAGAGGACATTGTTTTTATGACGGCGACTCTTCAGTAACGATGATATATGCTTTGCACAGGGTGTGAGTTTTTCAAAGAGATAATAAGATTATTATGAATAATGTGTGTTCTCTGTGAAAAATTTTACGATGATAAAATCAGAGTTTTACGCAAACTGAAAAAAAATCTGTTGAAAACATTAAATTTTTAACAAAATTATGAATTTAATCTGTTTCCGGGAGAAAAATATAAATGTAAAAAATATGAAGACACCGAACAAAATTAAACTCTGAATAGAGTATACTCGTATATCTTACTGACAGAGAATATGAAGACACCGAATAAAATTAAACTCTGAATAGAGTATACTCGTATATCTTACTGACAGAGAATATGAAGAAACCGAATAAAATTAAACTCTGAATAGAGTATACTCGTATATCTTACTGACAGAAAATATGAAGACACCGAATAAAATTAGACTCTGAATAGAGTATACTCGTATATCTTACTGACAGAAAATATGAAGACACCGAATAAAATGAAATTCTGAATAGAGTATACTCGTATATCTTGCTGACAGAAAACATTATTTAAACTTCTTTAATAACCAAACCAATTTGTTTACATAGCAAAATTACGAACAAAGGGTGTGAAACAGAGAGCCGAAGACAAATTTGAACGGTAAAGTCAGCTGATTTAAGTCTAACTATCCGGTCTTTACTCAGAAGAAGCAAAATCTAATTTAACTAGTCTAGTATTCTCCATAGCATTATAAAGAGTGAAAACAAAGACGATGAAAGAGAAAGAAAATAAACATGATACATATATAGTATGCCTTTGAGATGTGATGTTGAAGGCGGATGCTCCATATCTCATAGACTGCAAGGCGCATCAACCTTTCTATCATCCAATAATTGTAAATTACCGAAAGACTTTCGACAAAAAGTAGTAAAATAATTCATACGTTCTTTGGGCACGTTGCTAGAATTTTTTTTTAAAGTCTTTAGTAGCCGGTGATCGCGGAGGCAGTTCAAAGAAGGTGAACAAGAATAAGGTGTTCTATAAGATGAATATATAAAATAAACGAGTTAACAGGATTTTTTTTAGCGTTGCATTTACCATGATCCAGGCCCGCGCAGGGTAGAGACAGGAGGTGTACCGAGTTTGAGACTAGCGGAGGACCACAAAGCTCAGCATTGAACACGCGATAACCAGTGTGACAGTGATACGTGAATCTAATAATTCAGTGTTAATATTAGGTCCTTACATATGAAATTGGCATTTTGCCGTACTGGCAACTTTGATCTCAAATATCTTCTCTTTGGTTAGGAATTCCAAATTCAAATTTATACAGCTATTTACTCAAGTATTTGTGTTTCGAAAATTATAATTCGTTTTTTCCTCAATTGTTTTTTTTCTTTGCGTCACTCAGTTTACAAAATGGAAAACTTGAAATATCGCGTTATTTACGAGTACGAGTTCCACCGTGGCACCAGTGATGCAGAAACGGCTCGAAGGATTAATGATGTGTATGGCGACGGTGCCGCAAAAGAAAACACAGTGCGTTTTTGGTTCCAAAGTTTTCGTTCTGGAAATTTCGACCTGCAGAAAAAGCCCCGTGGACGGCCGGAGACCAAAGTTGATAATGAAGAATTGAAGGCTATTGTGGAAGCGGATCCATCGCAAACCACGTCCGAGTTAGCTGCAGGCTGCGGTGTTAGTGATAAAACTGTTTTAATCCACTTGAAGCAAATTGGGAAGGTGAAAAAGCTTGAAAGGTGGGTACCTCACGAATTGAGTGAAGCAAATCAACAAACGCGCGTTGACTGCTGCGTTGCATTACTCAACCGGCACAATAATGAAGGGGTTTTGAATCGAATCATTACCTGTGATGAAAAGTGGATCCTGTATGATAATCGGAAGCGCTCATCGCAATGGCTGAACCCTGCCAAACCAGCCAAACCATGCCCCAAGCGAAAATTGACTCCAAAAAAGTTACTTGTGAGCGTTTGGTGGACTAGTGCTGGTGTCGTTCACTACAGCTTTCTTAAATCTGGCCAGACGATTACGGCAGATGTCTATTGTCAGCAACTGCAAACCATGATGGAAAAGCTAGCTGCTAAACAACCGAGGCTGGTTAATCGCTCTAGGCCACTGCTGCTTCATGATAACGCTAGACCACACACTGCACAACAGACGGCTACCAAATTAGAAGAGCTTCAATTGGAATGTCTAAGACATCCACCGTACTCTCCGGACCTTGCCCCAACAGATTACTATTTTTTTCGAAATTTGGATAACTTCTTGCAAGGGAAAAAATTCAACTCCGATGGGGCAGTCCAAACCGACTTCAAAGATTTTATTGATTCCCGTCCGAATGGTTTTTTTAGTAAAGGGATCGATGAACTACCTATGAGATGGCAAAAGTACATAGATAGCAATGGTACATACTTTGATTAAATAAATATATTATATTAAAAAAAAATCAACTTTATGTTCCTCCCAAACAAAACGCCAATTTCATATGTAAGGACCTAATATTATAAATGTTAGAACACTCAAGCTTTATCCCACATTGAAAACTGCTTTTTTATTTTGATATTTATATTTTTCCGTCATACAATCAAGTCATCTATTCTTAATAAATACATTATTTTCCATTGTTATTTCACGTCTTATACTCATATCAAGAAGTGACAGGTATCAAAGCCAGTTATTAAATAATAATAATAAAATAATAATATGTACAAGTATGACATTCATTAAATTATAACTACAAAACAGTAAATATTTAGGTTACACATGGATGTAAGTACATTCGATTGTATTTCGTTTGATGATCGATTAACTGATACGTGCTGAAGAATCATTGTTGATGAGTACTTTGTTGAGTATTTATTTTTTCTTTCACGCAATATTCAGCAATAACACTTACTGTATTTATAAAGGGTTTGTTGCTACGATAATAAATACCTGAGATCATAGCTATTTACTTCCATTTCGTTGTTTTTAGTGTATTATCAAACTTTGGAAAATAAATTCGTATTTTGGCAACACTCTTTGGCATCGCTTTTAGAACATATAACAGTTTCTGTCAGAATCATAAACGTGCATCAGTGTAACTTCATTCAATTTCAAAATAAATAAAAATTCATTTCTTAATGAGACTGTATTTTTATAACGTATTTATCATTAACATGAACAAGATGTGTTGTCAGAGGCAAAAGTTACATATTTCACAAACCGCAAGACACAAGTGTCTCTTTCATACAATAATTTGAGAGTACCGAAAAAAAAATCCAAAAAAATGCAAAAAAAAGATCCTAACATATTTTGGACATGTTGTAAAAAATATCAAATTAATAATTATGAAGCTGGTGATCACGGGAAAGTTGAGAGAAAACGAGCAAGAGGAAGTCCCGCTACAAGAAATATAGATCAAATGGAGGAGTTAACACGATAATCTTTAAATGCTGTATTCAGCGTGGCCAAGTACCGGCAAGGATCGAAACAGGTGATCCACCAAGTTCTCGACATAATGGAAAACCACAAACCTTAGCATTGAACACACAATGAAGAACATTTTAACACATTACCACTAGCTAAGGATTATTTTTTTTTAAATGTGAAAAATGACTTCCATTATTTAGTTAGTGATACGCCTTTCTCACAACCCGAGAGTTGTTGGTTTGTTTTCTGTTGGAAACAGGGCTGTGGAGTCAGAGTCGGAGTCGTGAAGTCGGAACATTTTAGATGGAGTCGGAGTCGGAAAAAATCGACCGACTCCGACTCCGTTTAATTATTTTAACATTTTCTTTAACTCATCCAATGCTGAGAACACGCCTGGCGTGTCCATGTGAACATCTGATTCATGCTCAAAACACGCGCGGCGTGTCCATGCCTAAATATTGTTAGTGTGTTATATCAGCATACGATATTCGTTCATTACTTCGGAAGATGCCGCCGCATCTGGGCGTTCTCAAAAATCTTGTGTTCTATTCAATATTGAATAAAAAAAATAATAAACAATATAAATAAGATTTAGTTAACGTATGAAAACAAATGAAGCAACCTTTTTATTTTAAAGTGTTTTCTTATTTTTTTTACTACCTACCTGTGTTGTTTTTCTAATTATTTTAAAAGTTTTATTTAATTCTTTTTTTAAATATTAATATATATTTTTAATATTATTTTTGTGTGAAGATATTGCTTAGTGCGTATTGTTTATATATTTTTGTATTAAATTGTTTCATTTGTGTACGAATATAATTAATTTTTTATTTATACCTGTATCCATTATTAATAAGTCAATATAAATACATTAGGTAGACGCAGTAAATTATAAAATAAAATAAAAATTGAAGTCAGAGTCAAGAGTTGGAGTCGGAGTCGGTGTCGGAGTATAAAATAAAGCCGGAGTCGGAGTCGGTAAACTTTCATCCGACTCCACAGCCCTGGTTGGAAATCAGTTTTTTTAACGATTCCAGTCGGTTTTTTGTTATCAAAGATCTCTTGAACATCTTTCTAGTAAACTGGAAGAGATTACCAGGTGGCAATAAACTTGCAGTATACAACGAAAGTGTAATGCAATACAATTTATGAATACTCTTCATATTTGTTATGCTCTTAATAGAGCAATCGTGATCAATGGACTTGATCTTGCGAGCTAATTGACCCAACTGCAGAAAAAAATATACGCCTCCATTTTTCGCGATCGTTAGCATTTCTACAATACTTATGGAGTGAACTCTTGGTAACATTTCTTACCAGGTCTGTCCATCGCATTAGTAATCTGCCTCCAGATCTGGACCTTTTTATTTTTCCTTCAATAGTCTTCATTATATCTTCCAGCCTGATAATATGGCCGGAGTTCTTAAGTGAGTTAAGAAACATATTATTAAATTAGATGTTATGTAATTTTTTGAACGGTAGTAAAACTTAGACGTGGAGAAAAGAGGCGAATAAATGTTGTAGAAATGTGTGTACTTAGAAGAATATGTAGGGTGACAATGCATGACAGAATGCGGTAATTAGGGATGAATGTTGACTTAAGGCTGAGATGTTGAGTTTGATGAAGATGAGCACTTGGAAATGATTTGGGCACATGGAACGAATAAATGAAGAAATATTAACAAAATAAATATACAGTGCAAATGAGAGTAAAATGCCTAGCAGAGGAAGACCAAAGAAAGTATGGATGGAACAAGTGAATTGTATTTTGAAAGAAAAATCATAAGAGCTGTATGAGAAGGCGTCTGAATGTGGAAAATACGACATATGTGCGCCTAGAGAGGACACTCTCGTACTCTGTCTTTTCTGCCTACCCCAGCAAGGAGACGGCGTGATAGTATGTGCTTGAATAAAGTATTTTTAATTTAAAGTGAATGTTGACGGCTTTTTCAAGTATTCAGTTATAAGATGTGCTCTGAACAAAAAAAAAACAAAGAAAAATTATAAACGAATGTTTTTATTGTAATTTGTTTTATCAAACACTGTTTTTTTTGTTTTAGCTGTTTGTTTTATCAAAGACCGTATTTTAATTAAAAACAATTGTTGTCCAAGGACTAATAAAGACATTCCATCTCAGTTCCTTTGATAATAAAAAAAACCATTTAAGAAAAAGGTGGCATGTAATTTTTCTCCATTTCATTGAATGTCGCTGAAATATAAATGAAGCAACCCCTTTGGAAATACGTATATAAATCGGTGACATCCGCTTGTGATGTAGCTAATTTGCATGGGCCGCTTGTGGCCTGAAAGGGGGTGCAGGGTCGACTCGGGGGCGTGGAAGAGGGGCCCCACGTGACCCGAATCCGTCCACTGCTGGGGCGAGTACACTCATTCTTCGTGGCATTTCGTGGGGCAAACTGAGACTTAAGGTAAAGTAGGAATAAAGATACTTCGTGAATGTGGGGTGAACACGTAACAGTGAACACTCACTAAGGTAAGATTTACTTCTTCTTTCATTTGAAACACTTAATACTTTTTTAGTTTGAAACACTTCAATAAATCCGAATAGGCAATTCAAATATGCAAAAGAAGGTTGTCTATGACTGTGTCCATGCAGTGAGACTGGAATCAGTTACAAACCAATATAAGACTCGCTCCGTCCTTCGCATGCTTGAAGAAACGACTGAAAAAACGATCAATTTCTAGTCAGTAAAATAACGTGTTTCATTCCTGATTTTTCTTTTCCTTTCTTCTCCACCATCCCTTTTTTCCTTTTGATTGATGATATCTCACTTTAAATGAAAAAAAATGTTCGGGTGATTGGACATCTGTGTGGGATTCGTGGATATATATGTGTTTATGGATTTCGTGGGGATGGATAGTCATTTGAATGATTTATGCGACCATGTATTATAATTTGTTTCATTTACTTTTGTCTGGTTGGTTGGAAGAGATTGCCGCCTGGCAATAATCACGCTAGATTGTATTTTCAATAAAAGTGTTAAATAAATAAACAAATAAAGGTTGCTGGGAGACAATATTGTCTTTGGCCCCAGTAAAGAATAAAAGCCAAGTTCGCATACCATGTTTATTGTATAATATCCTTAACTGTCTCGCCGCCCCCTCTTATCTCGTCAAAAATATTCGGCGTCTTTCCGATCATGGACTGGCGCCTACTCTCAAACATAGATTTTTAGTTCAGTTTCCTAGTTTACCGCTTTTATTTTTTTACGTCGTCTTTAACTGTCCATGCAGTGAGCCGCTGGAACAAGTTGCAAATTAATGTTAGACTCGCTCCGGATCCTTGGCATGCTTTAAGAATATACTAAAATAAATCTTAATTTCTAGTCAATTATACATGTATAACTTGCTTCTTTCCAGATTTTTTTCCTCCCCCATCCCTTCAATTTTTTTTATTGATATTATCTCAATTTTACTTTTATTACGTATAGGTTCATAAATTTCATAAAGATCAATAATCATTAGAATATTTTTTGCGACCATGTAACTTGCTATATTTACTGTTGTCTGGTTGGTTGGAAGAGATTTACGCCAGATTTTTTTTTATAATAAAGTGTTAAATAAACAAATTAAGAACATTGGTTATTAACTAATGTTTTAATTGATTTGATTACATAAACTGTTTATTCATTGTCATTTATTTATTTCAAATTTACATGTTCAAGGGTGTGGGCTGAAAAATATCTAATATCTTCGTGGACAGGCTCGCCCTCTATTGGTGGGGGTATATCTTGACTCGAGGGATGTTATGAGATGAGCCCAGATCTTTTGATAGATTTTCTCTTATATGTTATTTCTTCGCCATTATCTTGAAATTTACACATATATGCAGTTTCAGGATATACATATGTACTCGTACATACTATGTTGCAATCAATAAACCTAAATATTTATTGTTAGATTTTCTCCGTCATTGAGATGTTTTCAGAAAACAATTAAAAAAACTCTCAGGAGTAATGTAACGTGTTTCATTCTAGATTTTTCCTTTCCTCTCCAGCATCCCTTCCTTTTCTTTTGATTGATGATATCTTACTTTGATTAATGCTATTTATATTGTTCATGACATTTACAAAAATAATATTGTGTAGGTACTCAGGAAAAATTGTGGAGTGCCAATGACAATGACAATGACCATCTCCATGGTCTAATTGTAAAGACGCTTGCTTCCCAGTTCAAAGGTCGTGGGTTCGATTCCCGATGGAAACCAGACTTTTTTTTTTAAATAATTCCAATCTGGGTTTTCCTTAAGGCGTGTTTAACATTTTTCTGGTTAGTTGGAAGATATTGGCAACAAGACAGCTAGGTTGTACTTCTAATATTTGACAGGTGTCTATCCAAACAGGCGTGACCTTAGAGTTTGTAAATGGATATATACATACACGATATGTTACGAGATTTATATTTTGAGAAGTGTTGTTTTATTTAAAATACAATATCAATCGTCATATAAATTAGAGAAGGTAAAGATTAAAGTAAAATTCCTTTATTTCAGTTGCCATCGCCCTGAAAACTGTTCCAGAGCTTTAAGTCTTCTAGCATTTACTACGGGCAAGCCGCCCCAACTAGTTCAAAATTCTTACGTAACATTATATGGGATGGAAGCAAACTGGAAAGAGTAATTCCCCAGTACATTAAACAATATTTGAAGCTCATTATAGAAAACCTTGGCCCGTGAATCGCGGTGCAGGTACTCGAATGGGACCCATATTCAAAAATGTTTTCTCTTACTTGACTCTATTGATCCAGGTGAAGTTTTTGATTAAACTCGTACGTGAAGGCCAGTTTCTAAAACCTTTATTTTATTTGAGGTTATTAACTAATAAAAAACTTTTTAAATTTTAATTTAGCTACACGTACTAGGCTCAAAAAGAGATGAAAACACCTTTCAATCATTTGAGATCAGAAATAAGATAGCGTCCAGTTACAATAATACACGACGAAGACATGAAGGTTACATCATACAAATATACATCAGATGGACGGAAATGAAAACATTTCATTCTATCACATCAAAAGTTTACTGTTAATTACAGCATTAATATTCATCTTATGATAAATGCGGTAACTTCAAATAAGATTTTCCACTGAGCTGATCTCTGCAATTTTTTAAGTTATTTACATTAATTTTTTTAGTTTCCTATACATTTTATCCTGCAGTTAATTCTGTTTCTCTTACTCTTCACCTTTTCTTCTTAAAAAAGTTCATTTACTTCCTCTAATCACAATTTTCTTTGTCACCCAAAACACGACTTCCAATCAGGTTAGATTTGTATTTTTTTTAGTCAGTCTGTTGTCACCCGTCCGTTCCAAACCACCTCAAAGTGCTTCTTTTCACCCGACAAAACACAAGTTTTTAGCTAACATAAATTTTTAATTAGATTCATAATTCTTATATATCACATATTCTTCTTAATGCATTTATTTGTCTCTTTTGATATATTTTTAATGAAACAAGCTTTGATGTTGACCGTTGGAAAAGAAACGCATTTATCATGAAAAAAAAATTAGCAATTTGAGAAATCTTTCCAATGAAACACATTTTCGAGTTGGCGATCGTTGAACCATAAATGTTAATTTTCTTTTGAAAAAAAAAAAAATTGTCCAAAATGTGATTTTATGTAATACGACACTTAAGAATTTCTCGGCAATGTTCACTTGAAATATACGTTAAGTCAGTTAATGCCGCATGTGCCTAAATAAATTGCGAGTACTCGAGGAGACGTGAGGCTTTACTCTCAATTTTTATATTTCATCAGGTAAACGGTGGTAATTCTGAAGAAAAATATGTGGCGAAAATGTTTCTCCAAAGCCGAGAGGCAATTTAACATATGTAACGAATGTAACGTTGGCATTAAATATGTAGAGTTAATATTAAAAATAATAATTATTAGTTAGAAAAGCCCATTCAATAGGTTTTTAGATTCGCGATTTTTTTGTATAAGAATAGAGAAAATTCACTTTCAATATGTGATGGTTTTAATATTTTTAGTGCTATTTTTGGCGGCCGTAGTCTAACGGTTAACCTTAATGATAAGCAAGCGGGTGTTCTACACGTATTTTCATTTCCAGGTGGACTCATTTCTGGACTGGTTGTACTTTTTGGTCATTTAACATCTGAATTTCTGTAGTTTATGTGCTATATATCGTCAACTTCTGCAGCGCTATAAAGCAACACAATAAACAAGCTTTATTAAAAAAAAAAATCAGTCCACCGAAAAGTTACAGCCGATTAAATCTGCCGAACGTCTTGAAAGCTTTATCATAAAAACATTGGGTTTGATATGTCTAGGCTGTGTGCTTGCTGAAGTGCAACGGCTTACGCATAATAAGCAAATACATGCACAGGTGTCTTTCATTTACATGGTGGTTGACAATCATACTCGATCACAATGATCTGGAACTGAACCGATGATGTGCTTGCACTTCTAATGCATGACGACCTCCGTAGACTAGTCGGTAAGACGCCTGTCACCCAACCCGGAGGCTGGAACCCAGATTTTTTAAAACCATTATTCCAGCCAGGTTGTTACTTAAGGCCACTTTAACATCTTTCTGGTTAGTTGGAAGAGATTCCCATAAGACAATAAGCCCACCAGGTTGTACTGTGTGCAAGGAAAGTGCAATACAATACAATTCATGATAGATGCAATATTAAATGAAAAATGAATCATACATTTGATTTGGTCTGTCCACCTGGATATATAATGTCCTGTTTATGTTTACATCCCCTCAAAACTCTCGATTACTACCAATTTCTTCAAACTGTTTACACCTCTTCTACCGAAAAATGACTGTTTACATATCGTTCATTGTTCTATGAGTTCTGAACGACTGATGGTGCATCTCGTAGTTCACGAGATTTGAACCATGTGACGGACATACCATATCTTGAAAAAAAAAAAACTTTTTCATAAGCCTTTATATTCCCACCCTATCCATAAAGTGCTGTGGAAAAACCAGAGTTCTCAATAGAAGAATTTTGATTTAAAAAAAGTATAGATCGATAGTGTATGGTGATATTATGATTTTCTTTCAAAATATGCTTTTATGTTTGATTTCTGATAGTGAACAAATAAAATATTCCAGTGTATTTTTCCACATCATAAAATAATGTAAATGGAATATACTTTACGTTTCAGTTATTGTTAGGCTTCAAGAGTTTGTCTCCATTGTGGAAGTTTCGAAAACACGCCAGTTCGATCTTTATTATTATATTGTTATTAAATATATTCGTTGACCAATTTTTCAGAATATTTTATTGTTATTTTCCACAAGTGTAAAATATTTCTCATCCTCAGGGCAAAGTCAAAAGTATCATTGAATATCAGGTATCTTTGAAAATTTTCACGACCGTTTTTCTAAAGTTCAAATTAATTTTCGGAGTTGTTGCTATGTTAATTATGGCCAATGTTTTGAAGGCACTGCAACCTTAAACCTTAAATCAATGTCAAAAATAATTATCTTTTATGATCCATATATGATTTGCTAAGCCAACTCAACATATGTAACATTCTTCTTCATCTCAGTGTCATGTCAGGTTTCCCCCAACGTTAAATATCACTTGAGAGTAGATATATTTGTCCCCGCTAGCCCGAAAAAGATCCCCAGCACCCCTTATGCTAGTCACGTATATTGCGGAACCAGGAGATTTGCCTCATGCCAACACCTCTTCGGCCTTCTATTTTGCCTTAGATGATGCTATCCAAGTATTCGAATACAATATCAAACGTTGAACATTTTGATGGTTGCAGGAGAATGAGACATGGTGCATCTACGATGACGCTGAAATTTATAATATCTGATGGTGTCTACAAATAACTGGAATGATCAAAACGAAGAGACTCGAATGGGTATGTTATTTGCTAGGAACAAGAGTCTAAGAGTCGGTCATAAGTGCTACACCAAATAGCAGAAGACCCCTAACAAATAATTATTTTTATTTCTTAAGAGTTGTTTGTTGATTCAAAGAAGAAAAAAAACATTTTATAGTAATTGATATTATTATAAAATGATTAATTAAATTTAGAGTTCAAAATAAGTCTTGGATTCTCTGCCACCTATCTCTTTTAGTAGCACCCTTCCTCTAATTGGGTGTACCTACCCAATGAACGACAGATCTCCGTCACACAATTCGGTCCTCTCAGCATTGATCTATCCATTCTCCTACGTCGCATAGGATATTTAAACAAAGATTTCCTTTGCCGAGGAGTACTGCATGTGGTGTAAATATCCAAGCCAGTGAAGAGCTTTGTCTTTGATCAACTACTTGTGGTGACTCGTGAAAGTTTTACAGCTTTATAATGTTTTGTGGAAATAATGGTGATCTCCTTTATCTTAAATGGCCTTTTCTGTGACCAGAATATAAATGATGTTGTTTGGTTATTTTATTTCTTTTAACTTTAATTTAATCTGTACCCTTGTTTCAGTGCTTCCGCTATCTTTTCAATATTCCAATGTGGCATTAGCAGAGGACGAGTTCCCCTGCAACCCTCGAGGATAGCTTTTTCATCAAAGTATGACTAAATAAAATTATCAAACGAGTGTACGATTGCATTCTTAAATAACCTAATTTGTTCCTAAAAACACTTCTTTCCTATCCTTACACTTTACTTAAATAGGTTGATTTAGTGATATTTTTAATTTGTCAATAAGAAAAGGTTCAAGCTTTGAAATAGATCGCCTGTAAGGAGAGTTTGCTTTTTGAACGGCGCTATATAAATTGTCCTTTAATTATTATCTTTAAACAGTGAAGGTGGAAGAGGGACAACTGTAAATCCCTATAGAAAAATCATTTCGTGCATTTATTACCTTTTCTTATTGTATATTTTCGTGTAACTTTAAATATATAATTCAAAGCGTATTAAAAGGCTGAAAACCTCTGTAAAACACAATACCCATATCGTAGTACAATGGGCGCCACGGGCCCAATGGCAGAAGCATTAATTATTTCTTGTACGAAACATAACGTTACTTCTTACCTAAATGTAATATATGTACATTATTAATTAATGTAAGTAAGGTTACAAGTATGCTAATATACAGTTACTTAAAGAATGGCAAATAAAAAATAAATAAAGAATATAGTAGCATATCAAAAAGATATTGTAAACATGTTTTCTAATAATAATTTTACAAAGTATATTTTTACAGAGATTTGAGACTTAAAAACATATTTTGTTCAAATTTTAGTGTCATGTAAATTACTTATATAAAAACACGCCGTTTCTCTCCTAGAGTTGGGAAAGGAGACAGAGCGCCAGACTTATTCCAAATGACCTTAGTCTTATAATAATAATAAAAATTACAACCTTTATAGAGCCGATAAGAGAGCCAACTCATTTCCTCCGCTCCAAAGGGTATTCCTCGACACAAATTCAAATAAATAATAGTTTTTTTTGTAATAATTATTTACTGCTGTAAAATTACAAGTCTTATATTGTAATGTATTAAAGAATAATCAGATAAGAGGAAATTGTGAACTAGAAGCGGATGTCACATTGAAAAAAGGCTTTTGAGGCAATTTTGTTACATTACGAAAATGAGTTTCAAAAGGCTCAAAAACAAATCTGTGCACAATAATTCATTACATTAAAAATCTATTTCTTGATTGGTTTAGTCGATGTAAGTGTACTCGTTGTCACGTTAACGTGTTTATTATTGAAAAGTCATATTATTATAGCATCATATGTAATAATTTGATGATGTTAATTCTTGGTTAACTAATGTTTTCTCGAGTAATATTTGAATGCGATGATTTTTATCTGTTTTGAAATTGAGTTATGATCTTCGAGTTCAGTTTTAGAAAACACGTGAAAACTACTCCTTTTGGAAAGACTTTTGTATTTGTAAAGTGTTTATTTACAACAAAAATTATGCTTGTAAATGAACACTTTACACATACACTACACTACATCTAAAGACGAATGTATTACTCGTCCTAGCTGAACCCCTTTGTCCAGGATCCCATCGCCATCTCAAAGTCGTAGCTGCGCCGTGAAGTTTTTTCTTTAATTGAGTGAGCCGTTTTACATCAGCAAACTCACCAGCCCCGCCACTGTACTGGATTCGATGGCACACCAAAGTGAGATAATCGGAGCATACCAATATGTTTTTTATTTTCTCTTTTTTCTCTTCTTTTTGGAAGAAATATATTTATTTTTTAATATTGTTAATCTATCAGTAAGAGTGGGTTCGAATCCCGTTGAGGAGAGTCTGCTCTCTAAACGGCGCTATACGAATTGCCATTTTGTTATTATAATAAAAACATATTACGATTGAGAAGAGAATGGATAAAAAGAGATGAAGATGCTTTATGTAAGACAAATGTAAGATGTATAAGAAACAGAACGCATGCTTGATGCGACTTAAAGATGCGGACAAGGCGAATTCTGGGTAAGTTTAGAGAAAGATCTGTCTTCTGTGCCTACTTCAAAAAATTGATTACATATTCAACAAATATGGTAGTCTTTTTTTAAATGCTAAAAATTTCATTTGCACAAACTGATTTAAAAATGTACAATTTTCTTGATAAAATATGAATAAATTCACTCGGGGTATTTGTCAAATTCTCACGAAAAGAAACGAAATGAAATGAAAACACTTATTTTTTATTTTAAATACAAAAAAAAAACTTCTTTTGTTGATTACCTCTCCAGAGTGAAAACATTTTTCTACTATTTTTTAAAAGCATTCATTTTGCTGTAAAGAAAAAATATATTCACCCTTTGAATCATGCTTCAAAAAGCTTGTTCGTTACAATTTACTGTAATAAATCTTTTCACCTGCAGTGTGTACTTTTATTTTCTCTCTTTTTCTCATTAAATTGCTTTTAAACTCTTGACGCTCGAATAATCAGCAGCTGTTGATAGTAATATTGAAACTAGTAATTATTTTACAATTCATATGCCTTGAAATATATCAGTATTTTATAAAAAAAAAAAAATAAGTGCTTTTACAGTGACTTTTAAAACAGCGCTTTTATAAACAACCCATATTTTGATTGTTATAATTACTAATTCAATGAGCGATATGTACGTATGTATTATTATATTACTAGTTGCAACCCGTGAAATATTCACGGAAGTAAAAAAAAATCTACATTTATGAAAATATATATTCATAAATGTAAAATTTGTTTATATATATCATTTATACATCGTCTCCTTTTACACCGGTTCAAAAATTGTTAGCTAGGTATTTAAAATTCGTTCAGTATCACGGACCCACCGAGATTCAAATTTCGAATTACTTTCGGAAAGAATCCAAGTATTCCTCTTTCGCTCTCTTGTATTCAACATTCAATTCTCGTATTCTTTCTTTGGCGACAACCATCGTATGGGTTTTGGTCTATTTATACTATGATTTAAAATTTCCGATGTATACAGAACAACCTGGCTGGTTTATTGAAATGTGGTTATCTCTTACAATCAACCAGAAATACGTTATGAAGGCCTTAAACAAAAACAAAATTTTAATGTTTTTTTTAATGGGTATCGACAATAATCGAAACCACAACCCCCGGAAGTTACGAAGATTATTATTCGGAGAAGATCCGACAAGTATTCTGCGACGAAAATGTCAAAAGTGAGGATATACAACATTATAATAACAACCCTTGTCGGCGCCGGTGGGCTCATTCCAGCCAACAAACGTCATTTGAAAACATGTAACATATTTTAACGAAAATTTAAAAAGACCCATGACCGTGAAATATTTTGCTGGACTTCCGTGAGGAAGGTTGCCGGTTCGACCCTCGTGTTGTTTTACTCCTCTCGAATTTCAAGTCAATCACTTGTTCCGAGTTTTGTTCGGGGGTATAAAAAGATATCTGTAATTTTGGTCAAATATAAATTATTTTTTTAAAGTATATTTTAATAAGATTTAAGCATAAAGCTTATTTACAAGTTGTCTATTGATTAAATTATCATATTTATTTTGTAATGGCGATCACCGTTGCGTAGTGGGTAGGAAATTTTTTCTACCAAATGAGCTTTGTGGTCGATTCAGGACTGATTTAAAAAAAATATTAAAGAAGGGTCCCAGTCTGGTTTAAAAAGTTTTTCTATGACATATTATTCATCTTTAAAAGTTCGTTAGTGTAACCGATACGCATGAAGACAGATAATGGATTACTTGAGAGGCTTTAAAGTGGCGATAACGAATTTTAAGGTTTTTAAATGTTGTCTCTCGGCAACACTTTTCAACATATCTACATCGCCAATGCAGACATGAAAATAAGGGTAGCTTACAAATGAATGAGTTTAAAGTAAGATGATTTTTCTATGAAAATTTTTAATTTCTTTGAAAAAAAAAATAGATTATTGAATTGGTCGTATACAGTACAACTGGGTGGGTTTATTGCAACGTGGTTATATCTTTTAACGAACCAGACAAGATTTATGTAGATAAGTGCCAATTGCTGGGTGAAAGGTTACGACGTTATTGAAAAAAAAAACAGTTTAAACATACTTAAAGTGCTAAAAATAAGTGAAAAAAAAAACAGTTTAAACATACTTAAAGTGCTAAAAATAAATGAAAAAAAAAACCACACCAAAACAAAATATTAGCAAATGTAACTAAATACTGGAAAAGGATTAAAAATGACTGTTGCTAAACACGTAATGTAATTGAGGAGAGGTGTAATACTTTTTAAGTCACAGGAAGCCAACGATGTCTTACGGTACCGGCAATTGATTCCAGAATCTGATGGTATTGGCAATAAAGAACGACGTGAGGTTAGAGTAACAATGAACTGATAATGCCAAAAGCTATCTCCACATAGCGCAAGTCGATGATCGGAGAGGTTTTAATATTTTCGGCAAGATATTCAAGGGAGGTGGGACAGTTTAGAATGTTATGAAAAAGTGATAATACATGGACCTGTCGTTTGTTTCATACTATTCATAGTTATACACACATTATTATTAGAAGACATCTAAAAAATTAGAAATTAACAGCAAATTGTCTTGGAATCTTTTGCCATAACTACAACGTAAACGAAATGTCGGGTAAAGCTGGTACCACTAAGATCTAAGTTAGAGCGTGTATAGAACGACACCACGCCATCCGCGCTCACCGCATGATCAGTTGTTGTGACAGTTAAAATATGATATATCGATTCTCACAAGTATGTCAAGTAGGGACGATGAAAGACGTGTTGTTTCGTAATATTTTGAAATATTAAAAATTCAATATCGTGCGGTTATTAAGTTTCTTTTAAAAGTAGGAAAAAACCCAGCAGAAATCAAACGACGTTTAGATGCTGTCTACGGAGATACTTCTCCATCATATTTCATAGTGAAATATTGGACTTAACAGTTACATTCACTCAGAAAATCGTTGAAGGTGAGCCTCGTTTAAATCTCTAATTATAAAATGAAATTTATGAAGGAATTATGGAAACACATATGAATTCATAAACCACTAAGTTCAAAACTTTCTGGCCTGAGGAAGTGAGAGCGTTTATGGACAGTGTTTAAAGATAGAATAGTTAACCAAAAGGAATAACAGCCAAGTGTGGGCTTTCCGAAACCATAATGTTTCGAATTCTGCACAAACATCTTGACATGAATAAGATGAGTTCAAGAAATTCTTGAGTTCTGTTGAAAACCAACGACGCATAGAATAGTGTAATGAATTTTTGGTGATTTGCAATGGGAAAGAAAACGAAATAATTTAATAAATTGTCACGAGAGATAAAGTTATGATTGTGCACAGTGGCAGTCCATTAAAAAAGAAATCACTCGATGGAGTGGTGCCATCTGGGATCACCACATCCCAAAAACCAAAGTGACACAAGTCCAAATATTATGGCATGGTATCTATCCCTACAGTTTATAACTTGTTCTCAGGCCAGAATCTTTTTTAATTTGAGCGGTAAAATAAAACGAAATATCAAATAACATTAAGCAAGGACAATGTATTCTTAAAGAAACATTAATGTCTTTTTTTTATAAAGAAGTGATTGAAAAAAGCATTCATCATCCTTTCACATCGCTATGTCCCCTCCATAACACAAAGCATCAAGTAAAAAGTTTTTCACTTATTTCTCGTCGAAATTTTAAACGTTTTTTTTTTCGTGAAAAGTGATGAAAAAGCAATAAATTTTCGTCGTTTCATAAAAAAAAATGGGGGAACTCGATCAAAAATAATGGGATCGTTGGCCTTTTATTTATTTTTGTAAATTCTCTTGTCGGATTCAAACTCGTAAAATAGCAATTCTGTCGAACCAATCGCAATAAAATACCTCAAACAATTCTGACGTTTCTACCATCATCAATCTCAACGCGGGACTTTATGAAGAACGATAAAGCTAATTTATATATTGACACGATATTTATTATTCACAAAGCACAAGCACTTTTACAGAAAGGTGATCATATAAATCAATGTTTCTCGTGGCAAGCTACTGACCCAGTTACTGTTTGCTGTCCTTCTACGTCAATTGCACTCTTCTTGGTTATACACAACTCTATAATTCTACTTAAAACTAGTTTTTAATTTCTTTTTGGCTTTTGAAACTGATCTTCAAACATTATTCCACCTGAATTCATTTTGTGCCACTTATTGAACTGTATTTTATAAGTTGGAAAAAAAAACGATTTGTCCTTCATTTGAATTCTCATGGTGAAATTATTTAAAACAATCTGGAAGTCCTATCCAAGGACATGCGGAAACAATGACTAAATACTTGATAATTGTTATATTTACATATGTAACTATATGGAATAAAAATATTTATGATGTACCATATTTATTTGAACACAACATTTTTTTGGTGAAAATATGATAGAATCGAATTTTTCGAGAAATTTTACTTGATTGGACCCAAAATAAATTTTATTTTTATGTAAGGTCGTCTTGAAACTCTTCAGAAAGTAGCATATTCGTTGGCCTAACTATAAGAACACGTAACTCCATAAGTGTAACTTTACAGGAGAGATAAAAAAACGTCACAGTTTGTCCTATGTAAACTTAAACATTGTTTTTTTAAATATATCTTGTGCGAAGGGCAAGGATTTTTTAACTTATTTCCGTATTGGGTGAAAAGTATTTAAAAAATACAATAAACTAAGCAAACAAAAATATATCCTTAAGATATAAGCCCTATTTATTCAAAGTCTACCCTCAAACTTGTTATTATTTTATAAATAAACACTTATGGCACGGAAATATAATCGTTATTGTCAGGTTCGTATTTTTTTCCGCTACAGATAATAAATATCTAAAGTCCATCACACCTAACAGCTTCTTGCTTTAACAATAATGCCATCCAGTGAGGAGATACAGACGGCACCTCTTTAAAAACAAAGCTCAACCACCCAATACATAAAAAAATTATGTTCAAAGCTCCAATGAAAACGTTGACCCACCCAATTGAAATGAATGACGTAATGGTATGTATATATGTATTTTACGTATATTTACTTCGGGTGTAAGCCTCAGCAGAGGTGTTACGTCTAGATATATAGCTAATATAAGTAATGGTTTATTAAAAAAACACATTTAACATGAACACAGAGTTCATATGCACTTTGTTATAAACTTTATGGTATATTTCTGTTCTCAATGATAATAAATGAAAGGATACTGTATTATCGACTTTGAACGTTTTGGACGCCATCTATATAAATTATGTTAATACGACATACTCGCAATGTTACATTTAGTATAAATAACACACTTACAAGCAAGAATATTTTTTTAAACCCTAGAATTAATTCAGGTAATGAGAGGTTAATATATTGCACTTAAAACACAGAACTACAAAACTATTTTTTTTTGTCAGTTGTTTGCATAAATGTATCTTCATTTAGCTAAATACACGTCTTAAGATTATTTCAAAATTAAAATTGGTTTCACATATCATGTAAGAATTTTTCATAATCGGGATATCAAAATTATGAAGAAAAAAATGTATTTTGCGTTAAGTAATAAATAATTCAGAATATCTTGCTGTTTAAAAAAATGCTAGAAAGAGCCCGTAACTTGTTAGTTGTTCCGTACCCTCAAAATAGTAGGTGTACTGTATATTATTTAATTATTTTTATCCTAGTAAGCAAACTCAATTCGGTCGGTTGGGAAAAATCTGTATGTGATAGAGAATAACGGGTATCACATTCAAAATCACAATACCGGAATAACAAAAAAGCACACAAAATTTTGCGAACCACAAAATCTATGTTGGCCTGTGTAATTAAATAACTCGTGAACTACAACAAAGGCGTTGTTTATATCCAAGTCCGATATAATTGATCGTTAAAAGTTATTCAATGGCAAACAGGGACATGGTCAGAAGTTAGCCATGGGAAGCATAGATCTAAACCATAAATTTTCAATGGTTAATTTGACCATTGTTTTCGTGTGTATAATCGTAGTATATAAAATGAATATTGAAGATAATTAAAAGAAACTGTAACAGTTTCCACTGCAGGACAAACTAAAAAAATATATTTAAATTAATTTTATCAAACACTGTTTATTCCACTTTTTTGTAACGGTATAACCCTACCGGTTTCAAGGCTTTCCCCTCATTTTCAGGGAAGCACAAACAAAACTAAATTCTGTTCGAACTGGTACCGATATACACGCTTCAACGGTTAGGGACCAAAATCGTCCCATGTCTCCCTCAGCCCTCAGTCCCCAACCCAAATGTTCCTAACCATTGAAGCGTGGATATAGGTACCAGTTCGAACAGAATTTAGTCTTGTTTATGCTCCCCTGAAGATGAGGTGAAAGCCTTGAAACCGGTAGGGTTATACCGTTACAAAAAGTGGAATAAACAGTGTTTTATAAAATAAATTACATTGTCTTTAAACCTTCACAACGTTGATGCCTTAACTATAAACAATATATTAAAAAAAATTAAATACTGTATCCCGATCTTGTGTTTTAACGTGATAAACTAGATTTGCGTTGAGTCCCGGTCATGTGTTTTCATGTGATCAATATATTTTTTAAAATAGATATATTGCTAACATCTGGCAAATATTTTTGTACACAATCCAACCTTTAAATAATAGTCTCCTGATTTCTGATTCCAGGTGTCTAACATGGATACTACTCTTTATAATTATAAAATACTAGTTGCAACGCGTGAAATATTCACGGAAGTAAAACAAATTCTACATTTATGAAAATATATATTCATAAATGTAAAATTTGTTTATATGTATCATTTATACATCGTCCCCTTTTACACCGTTTCAAAAATTGTTAGCTAGGTATTTAAAATTCGTTCAGTTATCACGGACCCACCGAGATTCAAATTTCTGATTCAAAACTCTTGTATTCAAAATTCCACCGAGATTCAAATTTCGAATTACTTTCGGAGAGAATCCAAGTATTCCTCTCTCGCTCTCTTGTATTCAAAATTCAATTCTCGTATTCTTTCTTTGGCGACAGCCGTCGTATGGGTTTTGACCTATTTATACTATAATACGAATTGATTTATAATGGAGATTTTGATATTGTGTCATCTGTATAAAGTGAAGAGTCAGATTTTTGAAGATTTTGACATATGAATCTGGAGACCAACTAAAGCCTCTGGATTCCAATAAAATAAGAAACTTACAAGATTCTCCAAATAGGTTGTTCAAGAATGTGTCTAAATACATGTTAATATGTATCCCATCAACTGTCATAAAACAAAAAATCCCGCAGAAATTCCAAGGTGTGTGTTAAGCCCAAGAAGATAAGTGAGATGGGGTACATGTATAAGAAGTGAGATGGGGTACATGTTAAGTCCAAGAAGAGAAGTGGGATGGGGTACATGTTTAAGAAGTGAGATGGGGTACATGTTAAGCCCAAGAAGAGAAGTGAGATGGGGTACATGTGTAGGGAATACCGACCTCCCTAAATATTGTCAACATGCACGGTCAACGACCGATGAATCAACCTTTGAATATGTACAAAGATCACACACCAGAACGTCAATACTGTTTACACGAAAATAATATTTACGTCGCATTCCACGGTAGAAAGAGAGCGCATCGCGTGTCTCACCGTTTCGGCAATAAATACTCTACCCACTATATCATTGGCAACGTCTGCGACCACCTCGGCACGCACAGGAGTGAGATCAAGATATACCGCGGACGCATTCACGCGCCCCGTTCTGAAATTGTATATATACCTACTTATCGACAAATAAAGGGCACTTGTTATTATTCACTTGACCATTCATCGCTGTTTACTATTTATCGATTATTCACTCTCACTTTTTCGCATTCCTGAATCGACGTATTTTATTTTAAATACAAAACAAATCAAAATCATCACGACGTATCAAATTAAGCATCCCGCTAAACATGTATAAGAAGTGAGATGGGGTACATGTTAAGCCCAAGAAGAGAAGTGAGATGGGGTACATGTATAAGAAGCTACTCTCACAATGAAAAATGTTCACAGAGTTGCAACACTAAACTCAATTCAAGTATTTTTATTAATTATATAGAGTTATATTACAAAACTCCTAAAAATTATGTAGATGTAACAATTTTAGTAAACCTTTTACAAAAATTGTGTAGATGTAACAATTTTAGTAAACCTTTTACAAAAATTATGTAGATGTAACAATTTTAGTAAACCTTTTACAAAAATTATGTGGATGTAACAATTTTAGTAAACCTTTTACAAAAATTATGTGGATGTAACAATTTTAGTAAACCTTTTACAAAAATTATGTGGATGTAACAATTTTAGTAAACCTTTTACAAAAATTATGTGGATGTAACAATTTTAGTAAACCTTTTACAAAAATTATGTGGATGTAACAATTTTAGTAAACCTTTTACAAAAATTATGTGGATGTAACAATTTTAGTAAACCTTTTACAAAAATTATGTGGATGTAACAATTTTAGTAAACCTTTTACAAAAATTATGTGGATGTAACAATTTTAGTAAACCTTTTACAAAAATTATGTGGATGTAACAATTTTAGTAAACCTTTTACAAAAAATATGTGGATGTAACAATTTTAGTAAACCTTTTACAAAAATTATGTTGATGTAACAATTTTAGTAAACCTTTTACAAAAATTATGTGGATGTAACAATTTTAGTAAACCTTTTACAAAAATCAGAATTCCTCAAAAACGAACCGGGCATTGGGAAATGTTTTGATTTTGATCGGGTTTTAAAATGTTCAGATCTCGAAAACAATGATTTTATTTCAATTTAGTGTTCAATAACATTTTGGTAGAAGTGAAGGCAAAGATAAACAGAAAAAAAAACTATGAGAAAGTGTTTGGATGGGAAGAGTAGGCGAAGAAAATACGTCGAAATATAAAAGTTTGACACTCTGTCCTCTCTCCTTGTCCCAAAACGGAAATGGCGTTATGGTATGTATATGTGTATTTTACGTATATTTACTTCGGGTGTAAGCCTAAGCAGAGATGTTAAGTCTAGATAGATAGCTAATATAAATAATAGTTTACTAAAAAAAAACTTTTAACGTGGACACAGAGTTCATGATGCACTTTGTAATAAACTTTATGGTCTATTTCTGTTCTCAATGATAATAAATGAAAAGATACTGTATTATCGATTTTGAACGTAATGGATGCCATCTATCTAAACTATGTTAATACGACATACTCGTAATGTTACATTTAGTGTAAATAACACACTTACAAGAAATAACCGGGCATTGGGAAATGTTTTGATTTTGATCCGGTTTTAAAATGTTCAGATCTTGAAAACAATGATTTTATTTCAATGTTGTTGCAATGAAAATGCAAACAGAATATTAGAAGTTCATAATAAATAAAATTTATAAATGTTAAGAGTATAGAGATTATTTCAAAACGCAAGGACTGTGACGACGTATTCTTATTATCATTCTCTATCTTGAATACTAGAAAACTCATTTGAATATTCACACGCTGCATTCACGTTGCTACGAATCCTACGGTATTACGTTCACCGATATTTCTAACCACGTCAGAAATTCTCATTGCACGCTCAATATCCACTTTATTCACTCACATGCCTGTGTGGAGAAACCTTTAAAACCTCCTTATACCCCACTATCCCCCTGTCAATGCCACCTTGTTTAATCTATTTTTTAAATTCATTTTTATGGTCATATAAATTTTAACACAGTTTTAAACTTTAAAGAAGTCTATTGATGTTCAGGGCGGGAGAACGATGAGGTTTTCAAAAAAATTCTTTGAACTGAAAAAGTTCAGAGATCTATTAGTCTTGAAACAATTGTAATATTTGATGACCAAAACCGATGAAAGTTGAAAGAGAAATCGTTTTTACTCTCCATTTTGTGTATTCTTCAGCCAGGTCATATTCCAACGGTGTCAGATCACATGATCTTGGTGGCCAATTAACATCCCCGTTTCCGGAGATAACAATACATAAAATAATTCAACAATTTTAATGCGTTGTTGTATTGTTAATGACTCAATTTTTATAAAATTCATACATTACAATTCTCAAATGTCACAAGATCCAGGCAAGTTCGCGACGCTATCTGTGTTTTATCCAATAATAAAAAAAAACGCTCAATTTGAAAGACCCTTTATAATACTAACGAAACAAGTGTATAGTGCAAATGTGAGTAAAATGCGTGGAAGAGGTAGACAAAGGTAAGTATGATAAGATCAAGAGAAGGACGTTTTGAAAGAAGAAAATCTAAAAAAAGTCACAAAAATCATAAAAGTTATATGCAATTGTGTATGGACGTAGAAGAGGCGAAGGATGTGTGTGTGTGTGTGTCGAGATAGGAAAGTTTGGCGCACTGTCCTCTCTACCTATTTCAAAAGGGAAATGGCGGAATTATGTGTATTTAATTATTAATTATCGAGCAATAACTAAACTTGAAATCTTCGTCGCATAAATTTGAATGTAAATTTTGCTATTGTGTAGCAAAAAATATCTTTTCATTTCTAACTCTATTTATTTAAAGAACCTCAAATTTGTTTCATAAAGGATGTTAAATTAATATTTTGCTGTGATGAGGGGAGTTTTAACCCTTAGTGACGGCTAAGGAGAATCCAATTAATCCGTATTTTAATGAGTTTGTTTATTTTCAATTCAGACATTTTTAACATTAAATTGGCTAATTGGTATATACTACAATATAACAATTTGTAGATATTATAATACACAAATGGACGATACTAAATTATAACAATTGGTAGATACTACAACATAACAATTGGTTGATACTAAAATATAACAATTGGTAGATACTACAATACAATATAACAATTGGTAGATACTACAACATAACAATTGGTTGATACTTAAATATAACAATTCGTAGATACTACAATATAACAATTTATAGATACAACAATGTAACAATTGGTCGATACTACAATATAACAATTTGTGTATATTACAATATAATAATTGGTGGATACTACAATATAGCAATTGGTAGATACTACAATATAACAATTAACCCTTCGGATTAAAATTTACATAACCAAAGAAAAATACAATACATTCGTTTCATTTCTTCATCTTTCAGAATTTCATTAATTTGGTGAGTACCTCGTTTTTTTTTTATTTTTCCTAGCTCATACTTTCTATACTAATCCTTCAGATTATTTTTTAAGCTTTCATTATTCTTTGTTTTTCAAGGCTCCTTTCTTCACCTTAAATCCTGCATCTTTTTTCAATCCGTATATAAAAATAATTCAAAATGAAATCCTCAAAAAACTATTGTTTCATAAAGTTTCTCTTCATTGTTGAACAGAAAAGCGAGACATGTTTCAAGTTGACATCAGAAATTTGAGACAGTGCGGATTGTGTAATGAACTAAGAAAATAAAATTGCTTTCTCATCTCTGTTGTTTATGCGCATTTTCTCCAAAGGAATTGAATTTACGTTATTAAAATAACAATGGAAATATGGAATTCTTCCTATCAAAAGTCAATTTTCGTTTGATGGGTTAATACAGCTAAAGTATTTTATACGTGTTTCTTTTTTGATACGTAAGTGTTATAAAAATATGAAAATTTTAGAATTATTTTCTATTTTTTGACAGCGTAGAGCGTGTCATGAACTAAAGAAAATAAAGTAGCTTTTACATCTTCATTGTTATTAAAGGAATTGAAATTTCGTTACTAAAATAATAATGACGGTATTGGACTTTTCCTAACCAAAAGACACTTTCCGCGTAATGTTTAATAATAAACAGCTTAAAAATATGTAAGTTTTTTAATGCGTAAAAGTTATAAAAATATGAGTATTTTACGATTTATTTATTATTTATGTCTTTTTCATAAAATACTTACTTTAAATATTATAAGATTTTTTAAATATTTTAAATACGAAATACAATTTAACGAAACCGTATTGAAATCTACAAAATGATAGTCCACAACAGTGTTTTGGTACCAACTTTGATGTATTGGAGTAAAACGTGAACGTGGAAAATGCATGAGCCTACTAAATGTTATTGAAATGTGTACACTGATAATAACCAAGGGATGATAATGTAAGATAGAATACAAAATGAAGTGAACAAAACAAATATATAGTGCAAATATAAGTTGAAGGCGTGGTAGAGAAAGATTAAGGAAAATATGGTTGGATCAAGTGAATTATATTTTGAAGAAAGGGCATAGAAAAAGTTAGACAACATGTAGGAGCTGTAATAGAAGGTGTATGAATGTAGAAGAGGCGAAGGATGTGTGACGAGATAGGAAAGTTTGACGCGCTGTCCTCTCTACGTATGTATGGTATCTTGGAAACATCTGGTGTCTCCGTGGCTGGGCTCGCCCTATATTGGTGGGGTGTATCTTGGCCGGGGGATGTTATTAGATGAGCCCAGACCTTTTGATAGCTACTGTTTATAATGTATTCTCTTTTTAATGTGTTCTTGAAATATATCTTTATGTATTATGTACATACTATGTTGCTATCAATAAACCTGTATTTATTTATTTATTTTTGTTCATATCGATTGGTACCGCAAACTGCGATACTGAAAACAGAGTAGGTAGAAGTAAATAATAAAGTAAATAATGAGTTATACACGTGTGTGTCGACCGGAGTAATTCAAAAGATATGTGAAGCTTGTTGCTAGCTAGCGAAATTTGAATATGGCAATAGTAATTAACGTAAGCTCCATGCGGTAAAAATTAGAGAATTGTGTAGAACATGTGGTCAAACCATGTATTACAGAATAAGACATAACATTAGGAAAGTATGCGTATCGAAATAATACCAAGTGCTTAAGAGAAAAAAAATGAGGACTGCGATGGTTCGGCCACATAGAAAGAATGAATGATGAAATATTAACAAAAATAATTTTTTCCAACTCCAAGTATAGAAGGTACGAGAATTTTGGGAAAGAAAATGTGACATAACTTAATAAATCAAGTTTGGAAAGATAGGAGATTTGTTCTATATGTACATGACGTGATGGTGGTTATATAGTTTGTGGAAGTAGACTTTCGTGCGGGAGGTCGCCGGTTCGAATTTCGTACTGTGCTATTTCCCTCGAATGACGCAGGTATTTTTTCCTCCTAGTATTTAGGGGTATAATGATACGTATGACTTCGACCATATTTATTCTTTCCTCAGATTCCTTCGGTCTGCCATCGGACTCAGTACAGTGTTGGGGTCGGTGAGTACGTTGGTGTGCAACACGGCTTGCTTACTTTAAAAAAAAAAAACTATAAACTCCATGGTACAGCTTCGCATTCCAACTGGATTAACATTGGAATAGCGAGGGGATCCTCGATAACGAGATCCTGCAACGTAACGATACGATGGTTTGTGGGAGAAGGCTGTGTAGGATTAAGAAGTAAAAATATTCTTTCTACTTCATATAGGGGCAAAAATATATGGTCAGAGGAAAGATTTTTAAACTTACCATTGATTTGAAAAATGATACATTTTGGCACCATGTCAGTCAGTAATTATTATTGTTGTGGTACATGATGCCAGCATTTTTTTCAAAAAATACTCACCTGAAACAAAAAAAAACATGTTTTAAAATCTGTGCAGGATATGTTTGGACAAGATAAATTTACAAAAACATGGATTAACAAAAAAATTGTAAAATGAAAAATTTTAAAAAATTACACATACATATATTTAAGGCGGAGCAAATAATTTACACATTAACATGTTACTAAAGCATTGTAGCATTACGCATACAATTCCAAGTGAGTGGACGCAAAGTTCATAATTAATTTCCATAAGAATGACAAAAAATTAAAGGTTTCATCCCCAGATCCATAAAAATTGAGTATATACCTATTTTTATTTTGTGGTTTATATTGTTTTTTCGAAAATTATATGTTCATATAATTACATGTCACGTAAATAACTAAATTAAAATAAATAATAAAATGAATTTTTTTGTACTCACGCTAGAATAAGTTTCTCGTCAATGGCGCTCTATATCGATAATCGAGCTCATTCGTACTGACAATGGCGCTCCACATCGATAATCGAGCTTATTCGTATTGACAATGGCGCTCTATATCGATAATCGAGCTCATTCGTATTGACAATGGCGCTTTACATCGATAATCCAGCTCATTCGTACTGACAATGGCGTTCTACATCGATAATCGAGCTCATTCGTAGGTACTAACAAATTTTAAATATTAAAAGGAAAATTAGTTGAGTGTAACGATAAAAAGGTGACGGTTATGTTTATTAGATTGAGTACTTCCCCGAATCTGTATATATTTTAAAAAACATATTCTGTACGAAAATCCAGAAAACTAAAAAAAAAACGAAGTACAAAAAGAATGTCTCTGATATTGAAAGTAACACATTTGGTTAAAGGAGTAATTGAGGAGGTAACATTAAAAAAATCATGTCCATCGGATACAAAAAATGAGTTGATAAAGCAGATTTTTTCTTATCGATGGTACGGAGCCATTTAACATTTTCATTTAAATAAAAAAAAAATACATAAATCATTTTCAAATCATAATAAAAAACCAGTATTTAAAAAAAAGAACCTTTTCCAGGCTTCAAACCAATCAAAAAAGATCATGTCCGAATTGACCAATCATGGCTTTCCGATTGTGTCTAACTTCATACCAGTTCACCAGCAACTGTCAGTTTTAAATCGTACGTGCAGTGTAATGTCATTATACAGCTTTATCTATGTTATCTAGATATATTTATCGTTTTATAATAATATTTCTTCTTATTTTGTAATACTTAACTTATTTTATTTGATTAAAATTAAAATAAATTACTCTACCTAATAATTTTACTTATAATATTTTTTAAATTGAACAAAAAACATCATGTTCCAGACCTGTTCAATAAAAAAAGATTATAGTAGAATTGTTCACTCTAAAAGGATCATGTCCACATTTTAAACTAGACTTACTATTTTGATTATTATGATTCGATTTTAAACAATAAATCAAGTCACCTAAAGCGATTTTAAGGATTTCACATATTTTTACACTGAATTATTTTATGTTATATAATTTTAATGCAAACAGTTTTTTTGCGATTTCCCAACATTCTGATTTGGTGGATATGCTCTTTTTTAATATTACCTCCTCAATTTAGTGTATTTAATTTCATCCTTAATCAATTTATCAAATTTTTTATAATATTTTTATAACTTTCAACCATGGGTTCAACTTTCGAGTAAGAGCGTATTTGAGAAAATTCTGCTCTTTAAAAGCCACTCCAAAAAAATTCTATTGTTATTATAGACTAAAGAATATTTTGAATGACAATATTTTCACATATTACTCGTACTTTATACTAAGGGTAACCGAAAATTTCAGGAAATTTTAAAACTATGCGTAAGCCTAAACCGCTTTACATAGGATCATAATGTACGTTATGTTAAGTTTGAAACGCAAATTTGCAATGTTTGAGCATATTTGGATCTTGCAAAAAATATATCTGCACGTTTGAATGCAATGTTGTTTATGATAGCATGCAATGTTGTTCCTTCGAAAGATTGTATTTTTGGGGACAAAGGGATTATTAACATGGGACAGTGTTGATTTTAAAAAGAATACAAGTGTAATTCACTTCACTCGTTCATAATAATTATTAAACAGGATTTCATCAATAAATCAATCATGAAAAACCAGTGCCTGGCGGTAAGTAATACACATCGGGCTTAAGAAAGAGACTGTCGGTTTGTAGAGCGTCGTCTCTGTTATTCATACACGTGTTCCGTCGCGATTTGTCAATCGCATAGTGCGACAGAGACGACGCTCTACAAACCGACAGTCTCTTTCTTAAGCCCGATGTGTATTACTTACCGCCGGGTACTATACAGTAGCTAACATAGATAGTTCCTCTGGTTGGGTGAATATATTTTAACATAGTATCTGAGAAATGTTCCTTTGTCCCTCCAAAGTAGAACTTTGAGATTGATTTCTTCTTTATCTAATAAATTGACTGTTCCAAATCGATCAAATGGAGCTGGGTATTATGATAAAGCTTTTGTCGTTGCTGGTTCTGAAGAGTGAAATTACACCTTTCAGTATCAGATATAGGGTAGCGTGTGCAGTTTAAGGTAGCGCTTGAAGACGATCTTTTATGAGGTGTTAACAAAATCTGTGATGTTATATGAACATACATACATATACTTGCCCTAAAGCCGAATGGGTTATTATTACAAATCGGAAGATATACAAATGTGTCTTTGAATTTCATTTTCCTTTGGTAAGTTTTGTACGGTTTTCTTAGCAAATATGGTTTTTCTGAACATGTATAGATGTGGGCAAGTAAGTACCCGATCTAATAACTACAGCAATTACCTACTAATCCTTAAACGTAAATTACGTGTATTTATTTTATAATAATACTAAGTTCGAGTACCAAGTTCGAGCGCATTTAAGAAGAGTTTGCTGTGCTCTTTTTTAGTAGATATTATCGAGTTAAGGAGGGTTCGTCTATAATTTCCTTAATCTTAGATTTTAACTGGGAGATTGATTGTTCCATTTTCATTTTGACTTAGATGTTTTTGTGTACATTACGAAATTTTCTGTTTTTGAGTATTTTTTTTCCTTTCAGAATTGTTGTAATATACTCGTACATTGGTGATTTCATGCGCCTTTTACGTTATGTTGATATTTTATCTTTCGTTTTATCAATATTTTATCAAAATAGTCTGGAAAGGTGGAGAAGAATCTTGGAGGACAATGGATTGAGACTGAGCAGAAAGAAAACAGAGTATCTGTACCTACCATTCGAGAACATAAACGCTGACACTCCCGTAATGCAAATGGATGGAGAAACATTACCAAATTGTGACTCCTTTAAGTATCTTGGGTCACTCATCCATAGGGATGGAGGATGTGCAGCAGATGTAACACATAGAATTAGTGTGGAATGGATGAAGTTTAGATCAATGACGGGAGTTTTATGTGATCCGAAAATGCCAGTAAAGTTAAAAGGAAAAGTATACCAAACGATTGTCAGACCCGCATTCCTCTATGGCTCCGAATGCTGGACGATGTATAACTCTTACTCTAGGCAACTAGAGACTGCTGAAATGCGCATGCTAAGATGGTCAGCTGGTGTGTCCCTAAGAGACAAAATAAAAAGCTCGCGCATTCGTGGAAGCTTAGGTGTTACATACATCAACAGCAAAATGAAGGAGAGGCGATTGAGATGGTATGGGCACGTTGGACGCAGAGCACCCGATCACATTGTGAACCAGGCAATCTCCATGGATCTTCCTCGAATAACAACCAGAGGAAGAACAAAGAATTCATAGGTGGTGCAAAAAGATAACCTGATGCAAAGGCACGGCCTAGGGGACGTAGTCCGGGACAGGAGAGCATACAACCTGAGGACGAGGAGAGCTGACCCCAGCAGTCTTCGCAGACAATGAGTTGGGATAGAGCCAGGGAGAAGAAGTTTTATCAATATTTTTATGTTTTGTAAAGAACTCTTAAATGTCGTATATTCTTTCAATAAAGAAATAAAATATTTATCCGACTGTTCCGTGTGGTAAGCCTTCCCTAATGCACACATGCTGTATTGATACGGTTTATTATCATGGGTCATGAGTTTTGATCTTCGCGATAAACGCAGAAATGTAAGAAAGGTTTCCTGTAATGTTGTGCACTTTACACATCTCTTTGTGTATACTCGTACAATATTGCGGTGTTTTGAGATAAGCTGTAAATACTCGGCATCGTCAGCAAAATGTTTACTAAAGCCTTACATTTTATCCTCCGTGTTGCTATTTATATTTATTCGACTACATCCTTCCGCAGCTTTATTGTTACCTTTTGAGTGGTTTAACATGCTTCAAGAAGCAATATTTTTACATAAATATTATGAAAATGAGCCAAGAAAAAATAAACCTAAGATCGACAAAAAATGTTATTTATATTCATTTTCTATTAACTTACGCTTCACCTACTTCTGATTGTATATTTGCATAAGCACATACCATCACGCCACGGGTAGGCAGAGACGACTTAGTGCCAGATCATGCTAGCGGTCGTGGTCTAACGGTTAGCATTCTCGTTGAGCAAGTGATATCCCAAGTTTGATTCCTGGCAGATTTAACTGCAAACTGGTTTTACCATTAGACCGTTTAACATCTGAATTTATGTTTTTTTTGAAGCTCATAAGCTATTTATCATTAATTCTTATAGCGTTATTAGGCAACACCAAAAAGTATTATATAAAACCCTGTCTAACGAAACGCTGCTCCAGTTCAAATCTTAATCTCCTTGCCATCAAAACTTTGACTTGGATCTGTCAAGATTGTATTGAGTTTAAGTGCAACAGCTTACACACAATAAACAAATATATGTACAAACGTTTTCAATCCTCAACATGTTTGACAATCATACTAGATGATAAGGGATATCCTATCATATCGTACATCTTTAATTTCCTCGACATCTTATTTTACAATATTTTGGAATCCTCTGACTCGGAAATTATATATTTTTAAAAATTTCATCCACTTCATTCAATCGCACTATCCATTCTTTTATTGCTCTGTTTCACGTTTTCACTGCTTATTCGTTTTTCAACGTTTCTTTACTCATTCTTTCCAAATGCTTAAACCACCTCCAAGTGCTCCTTTTCATTCTGCTGATTATATCAGAACCTAGTTTACGTACATACTTCGTTACTTCATTCCGTATTCATTCCGTACTTCGTTACTTCATTCCATATATTATTTTTTAGTGCGGGTATCTGTTTAGCATGTATCCGGTTCTTTTCATTCTTTATTCACATCTACGTTTTCCTTTCATACATCAAGGTAGTATTTATATACTGTTGTGAAACACCAAAAAAATAAATTTAATTGATATGAGATTTTATATGTGGTCTACCAATGTGTGACAGAAAATTACTACAAATAAAAGTGTGTGTGTACAAAGGTATAAAAGAAAATTTATAGATGTGTTTGAAGGACAAATTTTAGTCACGACAAAAAAAATTTGATGCTCAGTTCTTTTAGCCTTCCCCGGTAGAAAAATATATGTAAGGTGTCTATTGAAAACAACATTTCTTTGGTTTTTTACCTACATTAATTTATAAAAAAAAAAATCAAACTAAAATCATATGGCCTACTTGCTAAGATGTTTGATTTCCACCCGGGGGATTCCCGAAAAACTCACGCGTATTGTGACTTGACACATGTGCGAGTGATGTTTTCTCTTCACGTGCGGTGTAGTGTTGCCATTACGTACGATGATTAACCGCGAGTTTCCGTATCGTCTCTAGTGGTTTTTAACCTGAAGGCTCGATTCATTGGGCCGAAGAAAATTCTGTCTCCCGGTCACGCTTTTCAATATGCCCGAATCACCAGTTCAGATATGTTGATGGGTACCATAAGAATTAAAATAAAATTATTTTGTTATAAAACCGTTTTATATCTATCCTTAAGAAAATCGTTTTTAGCTGTACCCATAAGCAAAAACAAAATGAATCGCTAATTGTTATCAAAGTCCACACCTACAAATGAATATAAATTGATAAAATAATTGTATCAACTGATAATAAGAAATTGTAAAAATAACACTTCTACAAAATTTCCTGACTATATATATAATCCATAATATCAAATTCTCCCCAATTACGATTATCTTATTTAGTTATATAAAAAGCTTTTTCGTGTCAGAAAGCTCATCAGTGTCTATCTGAATTAATAAAGTTCACTTGTAATAAAGGATATTATCAGAATATACTGTGCGTTAGTTTCTTTCTAGGTAAGTGTAACATGTTAGTGACTTCTTAAAAGGAAATTAATACTTGGGAATTAAAACGAGATCTAAGGAGCTTGCAATACTTTATGACGCCTTTTTCTGCGAGTCATTACAAAAGTTGCCCAAAATAAGCCACTTTGGTGAACTAGATAGAATAATTAGATGAAGGAGCTTTCTAGATATATAATGTAACTCAATATAAATATATGAAAGAAATTAAAAAGTAAACAAAAAACTAATTACATGTTGTTTATAGTTAAGGCATTAACGTTGTGGAGGTTAAAAGACATTGTAACTTATTTTTATCAAACACTGTTTATTCCACTTTTTTGTGACGGTATAACCCTACCGGTTTCAAGGCTTTCACCTCATCTTTAGGGGAGCGCAAACAAGACCTTGTTTGCGTCTTGTTTGCGCTCCCCTGAAAATGAGGTGAAAGCCTTGAAACCGGTAGGGTTATACCGTCACAAAAAAGTGGAATAAACAGTGTTTGATAAAAATAAATTAAAAAAACTAATTACATGGTTTTTAAATCTTATTAGAAAAAAAAACAGACCTCGTTATTTTAAGGGCATCATTGGATGAAAGTTTATGTGACATCTTCCAAACTAAAGGTTGTAAATTTAATTCCCATCTCCTCATTTTGAGGTGTTGTCAACTATCAGAGATTGACCACCATCAGGGAAATGCAAATCTTGCTCAACAACTCAGTGGAACTGTGCCAAAATCTCTTCTGCAAATTCTTAAGTCAAGAGATACGCCATCTTCGTCTGCATAGTTTTCCATTCATTTTTGTTTGGACGACCAGTTATGTTATTATGTATAGTAACTTATCCCCCTTATTTAGTGACGTGATGCTGTGATTTGTGACCCTTCATATTTTTAAGCAGTTTTTGGTCTTTATATACTCGTATACGAGCAATTTCCACAAATAATTTTTTTTATAATAAATAAATTCCACAAATAATTTTTTTTATAATTTCCACAAATAATTTTCAAAAAAAAAAAGTTCCAGTCTGATTTTTAGCCTAGGCTCCTTTAAAATCTTTCTAGTTGATTTGGAAAATATGCAAAAGAGAAATAAACTACCCTGATTGTTTTTTTATGCAATGGAAATACTGAAATACTGAAAAAACTCTTAATTTCTAGTCAATAAAATAACGTGTTTCATTCCTGATTTTTCTTTTCCTCTCCTCTCCACCATCCCTTCCTTTTCTTCTGATTGATGATATCTCCCTTTATATGAAAAATAATGTTCGGGTGATTGTCCGTCTTTGTGGGGTTCGTGGGAATGTGCTCACGTATATGTTTATGGATTTCGTGGGGCTGGATAGTCATTTGAATGATTTATGCGACCATATAACTTGCTTCATTTACTTTTGTCTGGTTGGTTGGAAGAGATTGCCGCCTGGCAATAAGCCCGCCAGATTGTATTTGCAATAAAAATGTTAAATAAATAATAAAGAGTAATATGTTGTTTATAGTTAAGGTATTAACGTTGTGGAGGTTTAAATACATTATAATTTATTTTTATCAAACCCTGTTTATTCCACTTTTTTATAACGGTATAACCCTACCGGTTTCAAGGCTTTCACCTCATCTTCAGGGGAGCACAAGTTTGTGAAATGAGTATAAAGAGTAACATTAACTCATATACAATTCCCATCCCATACAATTCCCATCGTATTTAATTTTTTCCTTTATGTTTAATTTTAAAATGTGGTTATTTTGATAAAATATAATTTTCATTAACAAAATTAAAAAAAAGCTTCAAATATACTATTTATGAAAAGAAAGCTGGTTAATTGTAACAAATTGCTTTAAAGCAATAAATTTGCCAGAAATATTTAATATTTGGACGAAATGGTTACTTACTATATATAGTACTGCGTTTTTTTCGAAATCGGGAAAACTTTTAACATAACATATGTTGTTCCATAAAAAAACGTTTTTTAATTTGGATTGCTGCTTGATGTTATCGTTCGAGTCTAGACCATCAGCTATGTACATATAAGTAATAGCTAGTTCGTAAGATGTCGTTTTGATTCCCAATTATGTATATATTTCCTCCTTAAAGTTGCGAACACTTTGCACCTACCTAGGAAGTAACTAACGGACAGTGAATTTTGAAAATCTCCCTGTATTACAAGCCAACTTGTTTTAATATCTTTTTAATGATAATGGTATTTGTACAGAAAGAAACTTTATTTTCAGTCCCAATATAAATTATACGCCTGGATTTTAGGAAATAGAAAAGTAAGTCTTGTACGCGACTAGTAAAAGCAAATCTTTCTTTTGTATGTGATGTTCAGCTGCACAATTTCCTTATCTTCCGTTACCAGGCTGGAATCCCTTCAATATCCCGTCAGAAGAATGATAAAGTGAATGAAGTAAAAACTAATGCTGTATTCTCATGTCTTCTGAGATATTTCAATAAGATCTCAAGGTTTAAAATATTTGAAAATTAGCTCCGGTATTCACTACTGCGACATCAATTGTTCTTTTGATGTATGGGTGTATTTCAAGAAAATCGTTAGTATCATACTCGTAAATGATGTCAAAATAATAAATTTTCTTAAAAATATTTTATATCATATTCAGTATTGTATATGCATACTTTTTATTCCTTCATTACTTCAGAAGAATTTCAGGTAACCTCAGCCTTCATTGAATGGTTGATATATATGGATTCAGGAAAAAACCCTTATCGTGTAAACTTATGATTTAAACAATTGTAATTTTAATAATATAATTTATCTTGATTTAATATCAATATTTAACACTGCTTTCAGGAGTTTAATTTGAAAGTTTATTTCTAAAATTAGCACATACATTGTAAGAATGATAACATATTATATTTAAAAATATATTTAAAAAAAAGTTGTTTACTTTTTCTTAAAAATTAAATGTTAAGATCATTAACTCACAAATGCTCGGATTAATTTCTTCTTAAAATTTTGCAATATTTTAATATAAATAGAATAATATTTGGTTTGATTTTTGCTTTAGAAAATATTTTCCTTATGTAAAAAAAAATGCATGTACAAATTGACACGTTGAGCATTTGTCTTAAGATTGAGAATAGCAAAAAAACATTGTATTCCTTCAGCTGTAATGCTAGGATTAAGACCATTGTTCCATAAAGCGTATTGGTTGGACTGCACAACAAACATATCAACTATTTCATTACCTATCATTAGCTCAAAATGCTCAATGGCGGACTTGTCTTTCAGAGGATTGCAGTCAAACTCAGGAAATGAGCCTAAAAAGGGCTCTAAGTCCTCACGAATCCAAGTTATCCTTCTTTTACCAACCAGACCTTCAAACCTTGGTCCTCTGTTGGAAATTGGGTTTCGGAATTGCTCTTCTGCTTCAGCTAACAGTTGTCTGGAACTCAAATTTTCTACCCGGCCACCAGTATCTTCATCTCCAGAATCCTCATCAGTCAAGACTAAAGATTCTGGTGGTGCGATAAAAATTGCTTCCGGCACCACTGGCCTCTCTTCTTCGTTTTCATCTTCAAATATATTCAAAACGTCATTCAACGTTCTTTGATTTTTAAAAACTCCGACGTCCACGTAGCTGTAACAAATTGGGTGCAAAGCGACAAAATACATGCAAAGTGCTTAGCGTGTCCATGTGGACACATAAGCTCAACTACAAAAAAAAAACTAGAAAACAAATAGCTATCTATAATAATGTAATCACTATCTTTAGATGAGACTATAAGGTACATGACAGCGCAAAAAAACATTTGGATTGTAAGGTTTTTTTTTTATTTTATTACTTACTTATCACTTCCATCCATTTTATATTCAAATTTCAAATTCAGACTTGAGTAAAATCACAAGTACCGACAAAAATTGCCATCTCATTAGTTATCACGCCAGCTAACTCCTTTGACAGTAATTATAAAGTAAATGCCAATTAATTAGAATATTAAAAGTTGTCATAATCGCGACTTTATTTTCTTTATGAATTTGTGTCCATATGGACACGATAGGCATTCCTTGTTTAAATTAAAATTAAGTTAATTTACAGTTAAATTATATAAATTACATTAGTTCTTAAGATATGAATTAGTATAAGTTTGTTTTTTTTATTTTTTTATTAAACAAGTAAATTATTATACAAACATTTGTCAAGGCTATACCTATATACAAATTTATTACTTAACTAATCTTAATTATATGTTATAATTTATGAACTTATTTTATCTTATTTTCCTACATATCATTTTATTTTATTTATTCAATCTTAATATATGAGATCTTAGAAATAATTAACACCTACATACTACTTATAACTAGATAACAATTCTTACACTAATTATTCAGCAAACAAAAGTCCACTCGTTCAGGCTACTTGTATTCCATCCCATTCACTCAGACCTTGGTCGTCCCAGCTAATTCTGAAGGTGGACTAGTCAGGCAACAGATAATGCTTCGGGAGCTTGTGCTTATAACGGAAGGGAAGGTCGGATATACTCTCGTAAGCCCCCAGGGCAGCGACTAAGGGATTTCTGTGATTTTGTTGGCTTTTATAGAACTTCACGGTCCAAGCGAGGATGTGGTGTTGTAGGGTTTATTCTCGCTGTTCGGCGTGAAGTCGGGTAAGGTTTGTTCTGGGATGGGTGTTAAAATATATCTTGAATGCCTTGTTCTGCACTCTCTGGAGTTTCAGGTGATCCGTGTTGCTCACACTACCCCAAACGGGTGCAGCATAGGTCAAGATAGGACGAATAAGGGTTTTATAGAGGAGGAGCTTATTTTTGGGTGAAAGGAAGCTGCATCGATGAAATATCGAATTGATAGCCCCTATGCCCTTGTGACCCTTCTGTCTGATGGTATTCAAATGGGTTTTCCACGTCAGTCGCCGGTCAAGGTGCAGGCCGAGGTATTTAACCACGTCCTGCCACTCAACCAGGCAACCACCGATGAATAAGGGAGCAACCACCGATGAATAAGGGAAGTATAAGTTTGTGTTATATAATAGATTACTTTATTTAACTAAAAAACTTACATTTGACTTCCCATGTCTCTTGCGAAGTAGGGAGATCTCCGTACTCTCTTAAGAACATATCTCTATACTTTGATGTTCAGAAAAAATGGAGCAGGTTGACAAGTTACAGGTAAACGGAGCACTACATATGATATACAACAACCGTGCAATATCATTAAGGATAAAATGACAGTACGTTATAGTGATAATTAGATAATTAACGTACGTAATTAGATAATTTGAAAGAGTCGTTATAGCGCGTTCATATTTTATAAGTAGATCGTCACCAAATGTTCATTATTGATTTTTTTCCGATCCAGCGTCAACAATGTTTAACTGTGATTGATTCAAAATTGATGACCAACTCGTAAGTAAGATTCAAAGGATTATACCACGTAATTTCTAAGCAAGGTGCCGCCTTCCTGCCGTGATAAAGTATAATATTTCCCGTAAATCCTTTCTTACTGAAGGATTAAAAATTTCAGTGAATTCAGGAAGCCTGCTCAGTTTACTTACATCACATATTCTGAGAAACGCCATTAAAACCATTTTCAACATTTACACGAGACTAAATTCAAGTAAATATTCAAGATAATTCAAGTGTTTATTATTCTTCCCTTATAGACAAAATCGTTATCATTTGGCACAAAAATACGATATTTACATAAATATTTTCATTCTTAGATGCTGTAAAATTAAACACTTTACACACTTAGCTGTATAGCTGCATATTTATCAAACATTGTTTATTCTACTTTCTGGCAGTGTTTGATAAAACAAATTACAATGTGTAATTTTTTATTCCACTTTCTGTAACGGTATAACCCTAACAAAGCTCAGGATCGCAAGACACTTAGTTTTGAAAACAGGTGTCTCAGGAGGATATTGGGAATTAGGTGGTATGACCACATAACAATCGACGCTGTACGCCGGCGCACCCGGCAGTGGTCTGTCGTCTCTGTAATTCGGGAGAGGCGATGGTCCTGACATGTTCTGAGAATGCCTGATGATAGTTGGCCGAGGAGAGTTCTGTTTTTTTATCTATTGGAGTCCCGACGGCCTGGAAGACCCTCTCTCACGGTGTACCGTTCCTATGACAAGGAAGTCAGAGCGTTAGGAATGTCGTGGAGGGAGATTACAAACACCGCCCAAAACCGTTCTGAATGGAGAACACTATCAAGATGTTTGTGCTCCCCTGATGATGAGGTGAAAGCCTTGAAACCGGTAGGGTTATACCGTTACTAAAAATGGAATAAACAGTGTTTGAATTTTTTTTGTTATTCATTATCTTTAAATGTCCAAACCATTTTAAAGCTCCTGTCTACGTTCTACTGCACGCATCACAAGATTAATCTTTCTTTTATATATTTTTTGGCAAATCCAAGCTTCACTTTCACGCATAAAAGTGGACCCCAATACACTATTGTGACTATCATTCTTGCTTATTTTATTATAAAAGTTTTTATTAATATTAAAATATTTTCTACTCTGTAAATTGAAATGTTATTTACCTAGTAATAATATTTATTTAATGTTGCAGGAACAAATTATTCTTTCAAAGGTACTTTCCTTATCATTTTGTATGTAATAGTGCTTTCAACATATTTATTTAATTAAAATGTATATACATTAAAGAAAAAAAAATCATATTTTTAGTTACAGTATTGGTAACTGAATAATGCTTACTTATAAAACACCTACTTAAAACAGTAAAAAATGAAAAATATACGTTTTTTTATAAAAAAATGGAATTCGCGGCTAGAAAAAACTGACCTGACGAGGTAAACTGTCTGTTTTATAAGGATAAAGGGACCACCAACGAATTTTTTGAATATTCTTCCACGGCAGACTAAACACAATAAAAGGATATTGCGAAACATACTCGTATTTCATCTCATATTTACGAGCGAACAGAATATTCCTACACACACCGCTTTTCCGGCTTAAATCCTGTTTCTAGGTTTTTGATAAAAGTATCAAATTCTCACATAATATTTTCCTTCTGAAACAAGAATCGCTTAAATATGTTTCATCATAACTGTCTTTAAAAAAGAACGGTGCCTTAAGAAGAATATCTACTATAATAATGTCGAACAGATAACTGTACTCAATCAAAGCCAAGTGATTCCAATTGATGTCTTCTTCTTCTAGATCTTCTCCTTCTTCCGTGGTTACAGTCCTAAGACTGGTTTGCAGCAATTTGAACTCTTCTCCTCCATTCCCCCCTGTCCTGTGCGGCTCTTTTTAAATCTGTATATGTTGAGCAGCGCACGTCCACCAACAGGTCCTCCAGGTACTCTCGGCGTGGGCGTCCCCTAGAGTTTGTCCCCTCGGTCATACCCTCCATTATGGCATGCAAGAGGCCCTCTTGTCGTATTATATGACCGATCCATCTTGCACGCCTTTCGGACAGGATCCTGAGCAGGTGCCTTCCTCCTTCGATTCGTTGGAGAACCTCTTCATTTGTGATGCGGTCTCTCTATAGGACCACATCTCAAAAGCCTGTAGTCTTCGTCTATCTCTTTCGGATAGGCACCATGTCTCGCAGCCGTACATCAAGATACTCCATACATAGGTCTTGATGAGGAGTGTTCTCAGTTTTAGGTCTATATTATTTGATTCTATTATTTTCGACCTTTTATTAAATGCAAGTCTAGCCTGATGTATACGGCTGTCGACCTCGCTCTTGGACCGACCGTCCCATGTTATTTTGCTCCCGAGGTAGACAAACTCCTTGGTGTTCTTTAGTGGTTTACCCGACATCACTATTCTCATCTGGTGTTGCGCTCGGCCTACAGTCAGCAGCTTTGTTTTGTCTTTATTTATCTTCATACTGTAGTTATTTTGAAGAATGCTTTCCATAGTTGTTAAGGCCTCTTGTAGTTCCTCTTCACTTTCAGCAACCATAGCAATATCTTGCGATCTGTTTAAACAGGATTTCAGTTTTAGTCCTGTGACGAAGATGTCCAACTTTCTCTCCATCTCTTTGGTGGACGTCCCGGTGGTCGACGACCCTCTGGAATCTCGTGCATTACAATCTTAGTTATTCTCGCGTGGTCCATCCTCTCAGCGTGGTCCCTCCAGAATTGTCTTCTCTGCCTACTCCATCTCACGATGTCTTCAATGTTACAACTTCTGCGGATATCCTCATTAGGTCTCCTATCTCTAAGGGTTCTACCTACGATATGCCGCCGTGTTTTCATTTCTGTTGTTCTGAGGAGGTGTTTCGTTTTTACAGAGTCTGCTCTCGCTTCGATTCCGTAAGTCATAACAGGTCTTATGCATTTTTTGTATATTCTGACGTTTCTTTCCATCAACATGTGTTTATTGCCCCAAACAGTGTTCCTCAGGCATCCGGAGATAGCTGCTGCTTTCTTGGTCTGTTCTTTGACTTCATTATACAGATTGTTGTAGCTAGATATCTCCACACCCAGGTATTTAAACTTCATGACCTGTTCTATGGGTTTATCGTCCACAACCAATTTGCATCTAAGATGCTGTCTGGATATTGTTAGACATTTTGTTTTGCCGACGGATATCGTCATGTTATATCTCTCAGATGCAATTGATGTCAAAAAACATAAATGTTTCTCTAGTTTGAATATCATCACATATGTTATTGATATCACTGGTAATGAATGTGATGATTCCTTAGCAAAGGAAGCATGTTCTGCCGGTTGTCTCCTACCTGATTTTTCACAGCCAGTAACTGACCTTTGAAAAATAATTAAACATAATATTTGGCACCGATTGGCATTGAATCGGTATGTGATCGGTGTACATAAGGTCTCTAGATATAAATCAATGCAACAAACAATCATTTTGAAACCATGGTTAAATATAATAAAAATGAGCCAGAAGGAAGTTTCTGTCATGTGTCGTTTGCGGACGGGCAACTGCGTGGTGGGTAGTTAGTTACAGAATGGGTATTGTGGAAAATCCCAGCTACGAATGTGGTTTGGATGATGAAACTATAGACCATGTATTTTTCGGTTTTCCTTTGCGAGACATATTTAATTTACTAAAGGCCGCATTTTTGTCGCGTCCAATGAATGTCGCGTTTCTTTTTTCTTCGTGGAACTTTTCCACTTATAGATTGATTGTTAATTTTTTGAAGCTTAATCAGCTAAAATTTTAATGGTCTAGAATTTTAATTTAACAAAATAAATGGTTTTATTATATTGACTCGTATAATTGCAATATGACTTGAGTTTAATGTCATATATCATCCTAATTTTGATGAATTGACTTATTACAATAAAAATAAAACTGTTTATTATAATTTTAATGGTCTAGAATTGTAAATGAACAAAATAAATGGTTTATTATATTGACTCGTATAATTGCAATATGACTTGAGTTTAATGTCACAAATCATCCTATTTTTGGTGGATTGCCTATTACAATAAAAATAAAACTGTTTATTATAATTTTTTGTCATTTGTATCATAAGTACCCCATGTCTCATTTAGAGACCATATTTGTATCATAAGTACCCCATGTCTCATTTAGAGACCATATTTGTATCATAAGTACCCCATGTCTCATTTAGAGACCATATTTGTATCATAAGTACCCCATGTCTCATTTAGAGACCATATTTGTATCATAAGTACCCATGTCTCATTTAGAGACCATATTTGTATCATAAGTACCCCATGTCTCATTTAGAGACCATATTTGTATCATAAGTACCCCATGTCTCATTTAGAGACCATATTTGTATCATAAGTACCCATGTCTCATTCAGAGACTATATTTGTATCATAAGTACCCCATGTCTCATTTAGATACCATATTTGTATCACAAGTACCCCATATCTTATTTAGATACCATATTTCTATCATAAGTACCCCATGTCTCATTTAGAGACCATATCTGTATCATAAGTACCCATGTCTCATTAAGAGACCATATTTAATAACTATCAGTCACTATCTGTCTTAATATCAAGTCTGTTATATAAAGTGTTTTATTTCTGATTTTTCTTTCCTCTTCGCCATCCCTTCCTTTTCCATTGATTGATGATATCTTCTTCTTTATTTCACTACATTATTCATAAATTGTGTCAAGATGAATAACCGTTTGAATATTTTTTGCGACAATGTAACTTCCTTCATTTACTTTTATCTGGTTGGTTGAAAGACATTGCCACCTGACAATAAGTCCGCCAAATTGTTTTTACAATGAAGTGTTAATTATGCTAAATGAAATAAGTTGTGTTAACAGTATTCTTCTTCTTCACGTGTCCTGCCGGGTCCCCCCGACGTCGACGACCATCTGAGAGAAAGCCTCCCTGTCCTGGGCGGCGCGAAACAGCTCCCCCACAGTTCTGACGCCGGTCCATTGTCGGATGTTTCGAAGCCAGGAGAGCTGTCTTCTGCCGACCCCTCTGCGGCCCTCGATCTTCCCCTTCATGACGAGCTGAAGTACGTTAACAGTATTGCCAGCAAGAAAATGATCAAAACAGCGTTTCTAACGAATGTAATGAAATATTAATTATGATATAAAAAGTTTCATTTAAAAAATATATATATAATATTTGAGGTCTGATCGTCGTCGGTGCTGGGCCTCGTAGTCAAGGATCCCTTCACCATTCCAATGTCAATTCAGTTAGAAAGCAAAGCTGTGCTGTTGAGTTTTTTTAATTAAGTAAGTGAGGCGTTGCACACCTGCAAACTCACCAGCCACACCGCTGTTCCTGATCCGATGGTATACATGGAGTGAGACGATCGGAGCACATCGGCACTTTTTTTTTAAGAATAGATATGACTGAAGTCGTAGGTATCCTTATACCTCCGAATATTAGGGCGAAAAAATACCTGTGTCATTCGAAGGGAGTAGTACCGCGCGGGGTTCGAACCGACGACTTTCCGCACGTAAGGCCAATTCGTTACCGCCTAGCCATGCACCGCACTTTGAGGTCTGGTAATTTATTTGTATTGCACAAATTATCTACAAGCAAAATATTTTTTTGAATGATTTTTTTCAATATTTGAACTTACGAGTATATTGTAGCTACTAATAAAACATTGTTTTGATGTTTGCATTGCTCAAGGTACTCGTATATCGAATCAACTTTGTCAGAGGAACCTGAACCAACGACTTGCTTTTTACAATCATCACCACTGCGCATTGTCCCTATTTGAATAGGCATAGAGAACAGATCTCCACTTTTTATTCTGCCGGCATTCACCTTCAATTTCCACAACGTTCATAACCCGTTTCATCTATGCTGTTAAGCATTTAAGATATTTAACTTTTAAAAAAATATGATAAATGTATTTTGCCTGACTACTTAACTGAATAATAATTGGTTTTAATGGGTTGAATACTCGATATCTACCCTGAGGGAGTCAATAAAGGTCCAAGACACTTCTCTATTCAGACATACTCCATTCGGTTTCCATACATTCAAACCACTTATCATTGACAACCTTCTATTATTCGTGTATCTCACTTTACCTTCTGTCAAAATCAGGTCCACTTGATATAGACAAGCTTACTTCATGGTACATCTTATTTCAATCACCATACATTTCAGACTTCTTATGTAAAATGAAAAAAATATATCATATATTAAATGAACACTACGCTAAATAAATTGCAATTGAGTGCCATTTCAATAAAAACAAATTTATCGTTTTTCGAAAGTTCTTACATAACATATACGAGTACGTTCTGCATGAATAGTTTACAGACAAGTAGATATTTTTTAAAACTTTTTTATAGTTTATGACAGTTTTGTTGAAACTATATGTTTGGTACAATCGTACATGTTTTTTGACATCGATATTTCATTTTCATGTTTGATTGACTGTATATTTATTTTATTTCTTAACATAACAAGTAATGTACTCGTACATAATTTACGGCAAACAACACAATGAACAAAGTAAAAATTGATTATTTAAAGTAGATTCTCAATTAATATGGATCTGGGTTTATTGCCCTTTTATTTGCCGTGTCCCTAGTCAACTGTGATTTTGCTAATTTTATTGCGGACATTTAAACAAGATTGATGCTTTATATCAATTGTTGATTAATTATACAAAATCCCTGTCACAGACTCTCATCAAGTTGCGAGACTAAATTATATAGTATATATTTTTAACGCGACTTAACCCTTTCAGATAAATCAAAGTTCATTTCACAATACCTTGCTCGCAATCATAAAAAAACACCCTACATTTAAGAGTTCACACAATTTTTTATACCTTTGCAAACTCAAATACTCAAACTCCTGTCGCAATAACAAATACAATTCGATCCACTGCCTGAATTTTTCGCGTTGATTGAATTCGGTTTGTCATTGTGTTATATTGATATTAAGGGACAAGTGAAACAATGACTATTTGGGAATATTAAGGAACAAATTAAACGGAAAAAAAATTCAGCAAAATATGGGGCTGATTCATATTGAATACTATTATTAGTATAACATAGACACTATTTTTTATCTACAAGTATAGAGTAAATTTAAGACATTTTTTGACCGGTTTTGATATTACTATATTTTCTAAAGGACACCTATAAACGTTTTACATTATCTTCAAAAATAATTAATTTACGAGTCCATTGACGATCTTTGAAAATTACAGTAATATCTAACCGGTCAGATAATAATTTTAATATACAATCTAAGTAGGTAAAATCCATTTTTATACTAATATTAGGTCCTTACATATGAAATTGGCGTTTTGCCGTACTGGCAACTTTGACCTCAAATATCTTCTCTTTGATTAGGAATACCAAATTCAAATTTATACAGCTATTTACTCAAGTATTTGTGTTTCGAAAATTATAATTCATTTGTTTTTTCCTCAATTGTTTTTTTTTTCTTTGCGTCACTCAGTTTACAAAATGGAAAACTTGAAATATCGCGTTATTTACGAGTACGAGTTCCACCGTGGCACCAGTGCTGCAGAAACGGCTCGAAGGATTTATGATGTGTATGGCGACGGTGCCGCAAAAGAAAACACAGTGCGTTTTTGGTTCCAACGTTTTCGTTCTGGAAATTTTGACCTGCAGAACAAGCCTCGTGGACGGCCGGAGACCAAAGTTGATAATGAAGAATTGAAGGCTATTGTGGAAGCGGATCCATCGCAAACCACGTCCGAGTTAGCTGCAGGCTGCGGTGTTAATGATAAAACTGTTTTAATCCACTTGAAGCTAATTGGGAAGGTGAAAAAGCTTGAAAGGTGGGTACCTCACGAATTGAGTGAAGCAAATCAACAAACGCGCGTTGACTGCTGCGTTGCATTACTCAACCGGCACAATAATGAAGGGATTTTGAATCGAATCATTACCTGTGATGAAAAGTGGATCCTGTATGATAATCGGAAGTGCTCATCGCAATGGCTGAACCCTGCCGAACCAGCCAAACCATGCCCCAAGCGAAAATTTACTCCAAATAAGTTACTTGTGAGCGTTTGGTGGACTAGTGCTGGTGTCGTTCACTACAGCTTTCTTAAATCTGGCCAGACGATTACGGCAGATGTCTTTTGTCAGCAACTGCAAACCATGATGGAAAAGCTAGCTGCTAAACAACCGAGGCTGGTTAATCGCTCTAGGCCACTGCTGCTTCATGATAACGCTAGACCACACACTGCACAACAGACGGCTACCAAATTAGAAGAGCTTCAATTGGAATGTCTAAGACATTCACCGTACTCTCCGGACCTTGCCCCAACAGATTACTATTTTTTTCGAAATTTGGATAACTTCTTGCAAGGGAAAAAATTCAACTCCGATGGGGCAGTCCAAACCGACTTCAAAGATTTTATTGATTCCCGTCCGAATGGTTTTTTTAGTAAAGGAATCGATGAACTACCTATGAGATGGCAAAAGTGCATAGATAGCAATGGTACATACTTTGATTAAATAAATATATTATATTAAAAAAAAATCAACTTTATGTTCCTCCCAAACAAAACGCCAATTTCATATGTAAGGACCTAATATTAGAACGATATTATGATATTTATTGACACTGTCCATTTTTAATTCATAAACTCGTAACTTCATAAAGAATTGAGGAAATTAAAATTAAACGGGGACCTTTAGTTCTTTACTTAGTGACACCTGTTTCGCCATACGAATGCCTTGATAAACTGTTGGTGAAACTAAGCTAGGTGGTTATAACGGGTGTTTTTTTTGGGTGTGATAGGATTTTGAATTGACCGCCAAGATCGTGCGATTTAACGCCTCTGGGTTGTTTTCTTTGGGATTATGTTAAATCACAGGTTTACACCAACAAACCCAAGACTCTTGATGGACTTGAGACCAACATTTGTCGATTTATTGGCGCCATACAGCTGGAAATTCTCCACCGAGTCATCGAAAATTGGCGTGATCGAATTGGCCAGTGCAAAAGAAGCCGTGGAAGCCATTTGAACGATATCTTATTTAAATCATAAACGACATGAAATATATTTTCAAATTAAACCTTCAAATCTATTTTTGGTTTATTAGTTGCTGTTTTATTTTATTTTAAAGTTCTATCGTTCTTAATGAGAAACCCATCTTATGATGTGTACATAAGAGGTACATAAGAGCCAGCTACACTCAACATATGATCTATATCTTATATCTTCAAACAATATTTGTCATTAAACAACCTATCAATTTAATTCAAATACACGGCCATTTAAATAGTTTAAAAATGTTTTATTTAAAAAACAAACCCTATCACACCCAAAAAAACATCCTATGCATATTGAAAAAATGTATACTATAGTATATGTTACATATAATATTTTGTTTATATATTTACAGAATTACATACACTCGTAAATATTTTAATTGTAAAATTAATGAATGAGATTTTTTAATGTATTATTATTATGTTTATACATTGCAAATTGATTATAAACCAAACAATTTTTTCATGGCATTGCTGAAACTGAGATAATGGCGGGGATCTTAATATACTTAGGTTAATGCATTGAAATTAATATTTTCTAGTGTTGGTACATCATACACATACTATATATAGTACCTATTTGAGTGTGGTCATCGTTGTTTGTGATATTTTGCTATTGTTGTTTTTGATTTTTTGTTCCTCAAACTATGAAAGAGTAAAACTTATCTTTAAATAGATTTTATTTTTAAAATTTTCTTTTCAGTCCTGAGATCATTTAATTAACAAATATGGTAAGCTGGTTGATTTGAAAAAGAATACCTAGTTAGTTAGCCAGCAGATCTACCGTATCTGAACATAGTAACTAAGCAAGACTCTGTTGTGTCGTTAATTAAATAAATAATTAATGGGGAAAAAGGAATATGTTATTTTTATGATTATTAAAAGGTATATCTTTGTGTTGTTGTTTTGATATTATTGTTAAACATGTTAAACAAATAATCCATCACAGACTGGATCAAAATTTATTTGATGGCATTTGAAGTGATCTTGTATAATATCATATGGTGAAATATTGTGTAAATAAAATAAAGCATCAAATTATTTATTTGGGTCTCAGAACATTAACCATATTTTTAGAAAAGGCAAATTGAGAAATGGATTCAATAAATATAATGGGATTTTCGAAATGGCTGACCTTTTTGTACGAAATTGACTTCGTCTCAAGTGTCGTAAGACAAGATATTGTAATTTAGCATTTGAATTTTTTTTAAGATTATTTATAGTGAAACAAAGCAATTTTTACAGTGATTTTAATAATTCAATATCGTAATTGAACCAGTAGTCTAGTTATCTGTTCAGACGCTTGAGTTCCATCAAGGGATTTCGGGTTCGGTTCCCGATGTTATCCTAATAGATGCCCCACTCTGGTAAAAGAGTTTTCTGGAGTAGTATTCGCACGCGCCAAATATTTATGCGAGTGTTATTCTATCTTCATGTGTGATAGTATATGATAGTGAATCCCAACTCAAATGTTTTAAAAACTTTTTGTAACTAGTTTCTTAAGATCTGGAACTAAATATAATATTTCTGAGTCACAAATTTGGATATGTTAAATGATACCATAGGAATGAAAACTAAGAATAAACAATTTATTTGTAAACTTATTTAAGTGTTAAATACGAATATTTAAATGTAGTAAGGCTCAAACTTTTCTGAGCCAAGTATGTATCAAAAATAGATTGAAACAAAAAAAAAATTAATATTTATTAATTTTTCAAAACTACTGAAAAAAGATTCTGAAGTTTCAGGACTGATTGTTTCTGCTGACCTGTTTTGACGAGGGCCATCTTCAATTGATTCTCTGCTTAAGTTAAACTGTTAAGCCCTATTTTTCACTGTGGAATATGACGAAAAATATAATTCATTTACAGCATCTTAACGTCGTTTAATTTCTGCTAGATTTTCTTCTTCTTTTGAATAAAAATTGATATTGGCAAGATACTCAGTTTTCATAATTTTAGAGTATAACAAAACAACACGTCTTCTATCGGCCCTAGCTGACATATTATGGATGAAAGATGTATTTAATTTTAGAATATAACAAAACAACACGTCTTCTATCGGCCCTAGCTGACATATTATGGATGAAAGATGTATTTAATTTTAGAATATAACAAAACAAAACGTCTTCTATCGGCCCTAGCTGACATATTATGGATGAAAGATGTATTTAATTTTAGAATATAACAAAACAACACGTCTTCTATCGGCCCTAGCTGACATATTATGGATGAAAGATGTATTTAATTTTAGAATATAACAAAACAAAACGTCTTCTATCGGCCCTAGCTGACATATTATGGATGAAAGATGTATTTAATTTTAGAATATAACAAAACAACACGTCTTCTATCGGCCCTAGCTGACATATTATGGATGAAAGATGTATTTAATTTTAGAATATAACAAAACAACACGTCTTCTATCGGCCCTAGCTGACATATTATGGATGAAAGATGTATTTAATTTTAGAATATAACAAAACAACACGTATTCTATCGGCCCTAGCTGACATATTATGGATGAAAGATGTATTTAATTTTAGAATATAACAAAACAACACGTCTTCTATCGGCCCTAGCTGACATATTATGGATGAAAGATGTATTTAATTTTAGAATATAACAAAACAACACGTCTTCTATCGGCCCTAGCTGACATATTATGGATGAAAGATGTATTTAATTTTAGAATATAACAAAACAACACGTCTTCTATCGGCCCTAGCTGACATATTATGGATGAAAGATGTATTTAATTTTAGAATATAACAAAACAACACGTCTTCTATCGGCTTTAGCTGACATATTATGGATGAAAGATGTATTTAATTTTAGAATATAACAAAACAACACGTCTTCTATCGGCCCTAGCTGACATATTATGGATGAAAGATGTATTTAATTTTAGAATATAACATAACAGCACGTCTTCTATCGACCCTAGCTGACATATTATGGATGAAAGATTTATTAAATTTTAATTGCAACATCGCCTGACCACTAGGCTATTCAGTGCGATCGAGTGTGATTATCAACCATCGTATAGATGGAAGACGTTTGTGAAGGCGAAATTGCGGTGAACCGGGCATGTGTTACACTTAAGCGATCATATACTCCCAAAACGCGTCTTCTACGGGAAGTGGTGGGCAAAGGAAGCGCTATAAGGACAGTCTGCGAGAGTTGCTTTGTGCGGGGCGCCTGAGGACTGGTTGCAGGTGGCTCGGGACCGTGAGGGGTGGAGAACCGTATGTTCTCGGGCTGATGGCGTCTCAGCAGCTAGACGTGTGAGAAACAGTCAGCGCGCTGCAATTATGCGTCAGCATGGTCAGGTGGCTCAGCAGGATCCACATGTCTGTGACATTGGCGGGAGGGAGTGTGCATCTACGATCGGGCTGTTTTCTCACCGAAGATCACATGATTGACGTAGAAGATCGGTTCAAGATTGATGTTGGAGTGGCGAGGGGATTCTCGACTACGAGACCCAGCAACGACGATGAGATGGAAGATTCCAGTGCGTGTATAAGTTTATTGTATGCAAATTGTTGCACTTCAGCAAGCACACAGTATATTGACAGATTAAATCCAAAGTTTCGATGGCAAGAATACAACATTTCCGTGACGATCGGGAGTTTTAATCTGCAGCATCCTTTTGTTAGACATAACATAGTTTTATATCACGTTATTTTTTTTGGTTTCTAAGTAGTTTTATTAGAATTTATGATAAGCAGTTTAGCTAAAGAAAATCATAAATTCAGATGTAATATCACAAAGTAATTCTACTCCGGAAGTGAATTCAGGAGTAGATTTCCTTTTATTGAACCTGGAATACCCGTTATTGAAACTGGAACACCCATTTGCTTAGCGTGCATGCTAACCATTAGACTACGGCCGCATGACCGCGTGGTATTTGTCCATACACGTTCTAACTACTCGTAATTCCGACCGAAGACTTTTGAACCTTACTACGTATAACATTCTAAATAGTCTGTGTGTTACCTTAGCATTATAAAAATAATCATATTTATTCCAGATTTTGATGTAGTTATACTCACCTATTTTTTTTAATATTGAACCTTGTTCGGTTTTTGGATTTGCATTAAATCCTTATTTATACGTGTGTCTAATTGACTTGACAAGTTTCCCTTATTTTACATTTACTTTCTTTCTAGTAAGCTCTGAAGTAATTTCGCAACATTGTTTCAAACAGCGATTTCAAAATTTAACACATATTTTCAGTTATCTGACATCAAGTTTCAAAGGTTTTTTTTTTTCTGAAAATCCCCCTGGCTGCTAAATACCTCGGATTCCTGAAACCCTCAAAAAAGATACAGTAAACCACCTAGCGGTTTAGGTGGAAAAATCTTGGCATAATTTACGCTAGAAATTTTAACGTTTGTTCTTTGACGCACAATATTTTGAGAAATCCTTTAAACTGGATTCTTAAGAAATGGTGAAGATGATTTTTATTTTAAATTGCCATTTAAGCCTGCTAGTTTCCAGCCTGAGCCAGAAAGGATATCTATGAACAGATATCAAGTTGGCCATACTCATTGCTAGATCAGACTATATTTCAGATCGAATTTCATAACTTTACCCTCAGACGAATATTAACTAAAGCATATAGAAGATGTGTTGTTCCGTTATAGTTTGAAATGTCAAAAATTTAATATCGGGTCGTTATCAAGTTACTTCCAAAAGAAGAGAAAACCTTGCAAAAATCAAAAGACATTTAGATGTTGTCTATTAATAATCTTCTCCATCAACATGTTTTTCTTTTGAAATAAATTTGATAACCACGCAATGTTCAGTTTTGAACATTTCAAAATACTGCGAATTTACACGTCTTCTATCGGCTCTAGTTGATATACTTCTGAGGATAGAAGTATCAAATTATAACTGTAACATTGCCTGATTATGTGATGGGCGTGGCCGGTGTGGTAACCGTCAATACATGCTCTAGTTCCTTCAGGTCGAAAAAACATGTGGACCTTAGTGGTTTGTACACTATTTTACCCTTCACATTTCAATATTTTGAAAGAATGAAAATCGTTTTAAAATATATAAATTTAGATTTTTTTAAACTTTTTGAGTATAATAAACTAAATACTTCTTCTTTCTTTTTATAACTGTTTAATTTATGGAGTTTGTTGTCCATTTTAAAGACTTTTGTTTTGTTCGTCAGATGAGGAGAAGTTAAATAAATTGTTTAAATATATTTGTTAATTGGCATTAGTCAAGATAGGGGTTATTTATTATGAGAATACTTTCATGTAAAAAAAGGGTTAATTGATTATTCTATAGCTACTCTATATCTTCCAAAGAACCAGCTTTCGTTCAAAAAATATAATCAATACCCACAAAAATGGGTTAAACTTAGAAATTGAAAATTACTATGCGTATCCAGAAAGTCAGTGTACTGAGGCTCTCACGACCGGATGGATTTTATTTTCGACATGTTGGCTACACTTCCGTGTAGCCTGACCCTTCCCCTCCACAACGAGACCGGTTCGAGGTCAGTACGTTGAGAAGTGTCGACGCGACAACACGTTTCGTGAAAAATGTCAATCCAATCTCCCGCCAAGTGCGAAATACGCGGCGTCATCCGTTATCTCGTTTGGAAGGGAAAACCTCCGGTTGAGGTTTATAATGAGGTGAAAACTGCATATGGTGTTAAAGCTATGAATCGTACGAGTGTGTACAAGTGGTGTCGCGAGTTTAAAAACGGTCACGTCACACCTTTTCACCCTCCGTCAAAAAGTTCAAAACCACAATTTCAGCTAAGAAAATCATGGCATCCGTGTTTTGGGACTGTCAAGGCATAATTTTAATTGAATATATGCCTCAAGGGGAGACCATCAACTCTGCAAGATACTGTGAGACCCTAAAAAAATTGCGGAGGGCGATTCAGAACAAGAGGAGAGGCATGCTGACAAAGGGAGTCTGCCTGCTGCACGACAATGCCAGACCACACACGGCCAACGCCACGAAAGAACTGCTCGCCTCGTTTAAATGGGATGTCCTGAACCATCCCGCGCATTCCCCTGACCTAGCACCTTCAGATTACTATCTCTTTACCTCCCTGAAGCTGCAAATGGGTGGAAAAAGGTTTTCAACCGACGAGGAGGTAAAGGAGGAGGTGGAGAAGTGGACGGAGGGGTTGGCGGGAAACTACTTCGAGGAAGGCATCAACAAGTTGATACCCCGCTTCACCACCTGTATTGAGAGGAATGGCGACTATGTCGAAAAATAGCTTACATATGTACTACGGTAACCACGTAATTTTTTTGTTTAAATAAAAAAAATTGTAACCTACAAAAATTCAGTACACTTACTTTCTGGATATGCCTCGTAATATATATTGAAGTAAACATAATAAAAATTAAAATTAAAGATAAATTTCAATTAAAATAGGGATAAAGATAAGAATTACGTGGGAGTTTAGGACAATGACTATTTAGACTTTATTTAATTTTTTTCATAAAAATTGTGGCACACCTGATTAAATAAGGAATATAATAAAGTCATTGCACACCTGATTAAATAAGGAATATAATAAAGTCATTGCACACCTGATTAAATAAGGAATATAATAAAGTCATTGCACACCTGATTAAATAAGGAATATAATAAAGTCATTGCATACCTGATTAAATAAGGAATATAATAAAGTCATTGCACACCTGATTAAATAAGGAATATAATAAAGTCATTGCACACCTGATTAAATAAGGAATATAATAAAGTCATTGCACACCTGATTAAATAACAAATATAATAAAGTCATTGCACACCTGATTAAATAAGGAATATAATAAAGTCATTGCACACCTGATTAAATAAGGAATATAATAAAGTCATTGCACACCTGATTAAATAAGGAATATAATAAAGTCATTGCATACCTGATTAAATAAGGAATATAATAAAGTCATTGCACACCTGATTAAATAAGGAATATAATAAAGTCATTGCACACCTGATTAAATAAGGAATATAATAAAGTCATTGCACACCTGATTAAATAACAAATATAATAAAGTCATTGCACACCTGATTAAATAAGGAATATAATAAAGTCATTGCACACCTGATTAAATAAGGAATATAATAAAGTCATTGCACACCTGATTAAATAAAGAATATAATAAAGTCAAGTCAAGTGAATCGCAAAATTTTCATGTTCAGAATGATGTGTGATGCACTGGTATACTAAATATCTTAACGTCACCAGATCGGAGGGAAAGTCTTCAGTCTGAAACAAAATTTAATTTTCCATGCAAATACTGAGAACAGGTTAGATTAGTGGCAAGTAAAGAGAAGGGATGTAAAAAAGGCAACACATTGATTGAATGAGAAACAGGTTGAGGGAAGAACTTATACTCAAATTGACCTGATTGTTTGTATTACTGAGACCTACGAGTAACTTAATAATTTTCTAATTATCAACAAAAAAACTCTATATTCTATGTTCCATTAAAAAAATCGATTAACTGAGATTGTCGATGTACAGCGGAGACTCCTGCGAGTTTCCTTCCACCAAGTACTAGATGCTGTGCGGACTTGGAGGAATCCTCTCTTGCGGTATCACTCACACGACCGAATATGTTGATCTATAAAAGTAGGGAAGACGTCTCAACTTCATCCGCCCACTCAAACTTTTCGGCCAGAGCGTTCCGTGGTGCGACGAGGTGAAATACCTCGGCGTCATTCTCGACGCGAAGCTGTCCTGGAAAAAGCACACCACCATCATAACCGGGAGGGCGTACGGCACTCTGAAAGCCCTAACACCACTCCTGGGCAGAGACAGTAGGATGTCCCCACGTATCAAGTTAAACTTGTACAAGGTCATCATACGTCCTCAGATGACATACGCCATCCCGGTGTGGGGCCACGCGGCCGAAACCCACATGCGCAAACTCCAGGTGTTGCAAAACAAAGCTACGCGCATCATTATGGATGCGCCGTACTTTGTCAGTAACAAACGGCTTCACGAAGATTTAGATCTCCCCACCATCCGAGAATACGCGATCTCTCTGGCCGAGAGGTTCTACAGTTCTCTCCCGAGCCACCCGAACCCCCTAATCAGTTCACTGTCGGACTACGACGCGAACGCAAATATCATCCACCCCAGACCGAAGCAGATTCTTCGTTCCACCCCTCGACCCCCTATTCGCAACGGTAGGCGCCGAATTATGCCTAGAGCGCATACATAATACGTATTTTATTTTAGCACCATATTTATCTATCTAAAAATATTTATTTTAAAAGTCACAGTGTTCACCCCCCCCCCCCATCTTCGTAATATATTATTATATCTATATTTATATATGTATACATCTCTATCCTTTCTCTTCTTCATTCATATTTATCAACACCTGTGACATACAAAAATATAAGTATATTAATATGTAACCTATATGTATTTATTACCTTAATATATGTACCAAATTCTATCCTTTCCTCTCTTATAACATATTTTTTCACACCACCACCCAAATAACCTTCAAATTTCACAAGTCCGTTTCATTTATTCGATGAAGGAGTAAGGTGTCCGCAAGTTGGACCGACATTCCGAGAAAAATCCCAACTAGAGAGAATCAATATTGTAGTGATTTTGTACTGTACTATTTTTTCCGTATTATTGTCAAATTGGTGTGGTGAGATGCGGGCAACTGATTTGAGACAGTTTCGTATCATATAAAATCAACTGTGTACATACCCGGCGGTAAGTAATACACAACGGGCTTAAGAAAGAAACTGTCGGGCATAATCGGCTAACTTCGGCATTGTAGAGCGTCGTTTTTGTCATTCATACACGTGTTCCGTCGCGATTTGTTAGTCGTTATCAAGCGACAGAGACAGTCTCTTTCTTAAGCCCGGTGTGTATTACTTACCGCCGGGTACTGTACATTATTTTTTTTATTTAAGAAACCCTTTTCTTATTCCAAATCTATTATTGTGCTGATATGTATTTTATTTAGTTTTGTTGAATAGCGATACATAGTTTTTTTTTCCCTTTTTTCAATTTGATGATTATTTTGTAAATATTGTAAATGAGGTAATTTTGCAAGGTACATTGTAGGATGAAATAAAAAAGAAAATCCAATAAATAAACCTGTTAGTTGTCAGCTACAATTTCCCCGGCTTATATGGAGAATCAGCAAACCGTAATCGAATCACAAGCACAGTGTTAACAAATTCTGAATATACATTTTTATTTCTAACATACATCTTAAAAACTTCTTTGTTCATTCAATCATTATATTCAATGTACCTTATTGTTTCTCCCTTAATGTTTTAAGTGTTATCTCTCGCTCTCTAAGAAGAACTGCTTTTTACAGCGTAGCTACATTTGGAAGAAACATCGGCTTCTATAACCCAGAAGTAGTAATGTGCTTCGAGTACTGTTAAAGTTTAAGACGATTGTGGCTGAATAGACTGAGGAATGAATGTTTTATTTTTACCACATATTGTATATTATAAAAAATGTTTAACTGTCCTGCTGATATAACGGAACTGTGCACGAGATGGACACTAGTAATTGGGAGTTAAATCCTTCGTATTATTTATAAATGTTTTATTTGAAAATCTTGATTATTCATTGAAAGAATTGATACAACCTTGATTCAAAAATGCTTTCAAGGATTTTTATCCTTGAATAGAGAGCTTTTTATTATTTTTTCATTTTTTATCCATTTGCGGACATGTTATAAACGGTCAAGCATATAACCATTTAAGCAAGTTATTAAAGTTTGGACATCGTAAAACAGTAGCTTAGAAACGGAAACTTTGGCCGGGGTCCAAATGTGCCGCCGGCCCGTTGGGAGCGAGGCGCTTGGCCAATAGTGGGTTAGCTCGATCCCCCGCACAGAGTTCCTCGGATCCGGGTCACGACCGACTACTTTCATTCTCGATCTACTCGCGGCACCCCACAACTGGGGGTGGTGCCGCGACCCGCTTGTGTTGCAATAGGGTTGACTAAATGAAGTAAGTCATCATGAACAGTTAAATAAAATAAAAGCTGTAAAGGTAAAAAAATGTTTTAGGTGTTAACATAAGTTGTGTCCGTTTTTTTCATATTTAAAAATGAGCACCAAAAGTAAAACAAAATGGTAAAGGTTATACGTCATTCGAAAGAAAATGTTTTGCTCTACAAGATATTGTGTTTGCTTTTACGTTACATATATTATTTTATTTGATTACATTTTCGACACCTCGCTTACACCATGTTATTCATGAAGATCCCCTTCAAACCACCGTAGAATTGGCTGAGCAGATGAATTGTAGTCACACGACTATATATCGCTATCTTAAATCAATGGGAAAAGTTCAAAAGTTCGGCGCTTCGGTTCCACATGTTTTGAATTGATTTTTGTTCTTTTCGAATTAAGTTTTTTCGAAATTGTCATACGTTGATTTTTATTCTTTTCACTCAAAACATGTGGAACCCAAGCGCCGAACTTCTGGACTTTTCCCATTGATTTAAGATGGCGGTATACAGCAATGTGACTATAATTCATCTGCTCAGCCAATTCTACGGTTTGAAGGGGATTTTCATGAATAATATGGTTTAAGCGGTCCTCATCGAAGTCCACTGGTCGTCCAGAACGTTCCATGTCTTTCAGGTCGAAGTTACCGTCTTTGAAACGCAAAAACCATCGACGAGCTGTCCTTTCATTCAAAGCATCTTTACCGTACATTTCGCAAATATCGCGAGCAGCTTAGGCAGCTTTATTCTCTCGATTGAACGCGAACAGAAGGAGGTGTCGAAAATGTTTACTTTCGTCGACTTGACATTCCATTTCGAAGGCTTGTAATCAAATAAAATAATATGTGTAACGTAAAAGCAAACACAATATCTTATAGAGCAAAATAATTTCTTTTGAATGACGCATAACCTTTACCATTTTGTTTTACTTTTGGTGCTCATTTTTTAATTTGGAAAAAACGGACACGACTTATGTTAACACCCAATACAAGTGAGCTTTTAACAAATATGAGAAAAGAACTTCTCTTTCCACCGAATGATCATACATTGGCGAAAAAGAAAGTAATCTTAAAAATAAAATAAGTCTTCTTTTTTTCAACCCTTTGAGTTCGTTATAAAACTTGTCACATGTCTATACGCGCGTTAGGTTTTGTCACATGTCTATACGCACGTCAGGTTTTACTATATACAACGAAAGTGTAATATAAGAAATTATTCCTATTTGTCAAATGCAATGAAACTCTTGAAGCTTTGTGACAGATGCAAAATAGCCATTATGTGTAGTACTTCTATACAAAATTATTCGCTAAGGCCTCGGCCACACCAGTAAAAGCCTCGCTTGGTGCTTAGAGCTACGCTGCGAGCTAGGTGACATATCCTAGTGAACCAACGCACGTGACTATTATAGTCACCTGGCTTATCACTAAGCACCTAGCTTAGCACTAAGCGAATCACTTTGGTGTGCCCTTAGGCTAAGTGATCGATGTACCTTACTTACTCGCAAGTATTGTATTTCGTATTTCCGCTAGATTACAAGACATCACAAACCATTCTATACCGAAAATTGCTACACTGATTACAAAATTAATTATATTACTCGTATGCAAATACTTTGAAATGAGCTTCGCAATATATTTGATATTTGTAGTATAAGAAGTATTCGCCAGAATATCCCAACAATGTTTAGAAATAACTACTAACTTTGTGCTCTTCTTTGTAAATATGAATTACCTAGTATAAACAAAACATTAAGGACAATACTTTGCCTTTGGATTTGAGTCACCCTGTATCAACATGTGAAAGGTTTCAATTCTATAAAGCTACTTGTATCTTGAGCTACAAATGAGCTCATGTGTTTTTTTTAAATATCTATAAAAAAAAACTCGAAAAATCTAAATCTTCTTGTTCTATGTAAGCGTTGTTCTACTAAAAAGAAATCGAAGTTCCTTACCACTATAAAATTAATGTTCCACAATTACGCAAGTATACTTGGCTAAATTTGGTAATAAACGTACATACTCGTATATTGAATGTAAGCATATATATTAACATTAAAAAAATTAAACAATAACTTTGTTATCACATTTTTTATTATTACTATTGATTTTTTGTATCTACGAGTATGTTATACGAGTATGTTAGTTTAAAATAACGTTTTGTATTTTTGTCAATAATTTTAACATAAGTACTTGTATCGACTTGTCATGTGTGGATTTGTATATAAAAGACACTGCACTGTCGTAAATCAAATTAAATTAATAAATAAATACAATACTTTATTTCAAAATAAGGAGAAAGGGATTGTTATACCGAAAAAATATTCTTTGCTAATTTTTTTACATTTCTAGCAAATTTTAACGTTTGGTAAATTAATATTCTGCAAAAAATTCTTTCAACCAATCATCGTTTGACGAATTATTCATGAATTTTTTTCTTTGATTTTTTAGCTATGAAAATAAGATATATATAATGATGATATTTTTGTTACAATAAAAAAAAAAACAAGTATTTGCAATAGCATTGTATTATCGGAACATTGACGAAGAAAACGATGGATTGAAAAATGATAAATGCCTTTGAGATGTGGTGCTCAAACATTATTTGCTTCCTATGAACCGCAAAACGTACGAACGTATCAATCATTCAAGAATCAACGATAATCGAAAAACTTTCGACAACATGAAGGAAAAGGTTCCAACACACTCATATGTTCAAAATATTGCCAGAAATAAAAATGAAAGTACCATACACACATTTGATCGCCCCATTTCCATGTCGGAGTAGGCTGACAGGACAGAGCGCTAAACTTTACTACCACGACACGCATCCTTAGCCTTCTCCGCATCCATGCACCATCTACGATTTATCTGTCTTTCCACAATCCTTTTTTTCAAAATATAATACACTTTATCCAATTACACCTTTCTTGATATCCCTTTACTACGCCTTCTTCTCACATTGCCACTATAAATATTTATTTTGTTAGTTGTTCTTCATTCATTCGTTTCATATAGCTAAACCATCTCAGCGTGTTCTTCTTTTTTTTTATTAAACCTAGCAAGTTTATTGCCAAGTGGCAATCTCTTACAACAAACCAGAAATATATTTTAGTAGACCCTAAGTGAAAACCAGACTAGAATCCTATTTTGTTTAATTTGGGTTTCAGCGGGGACCGAACCCGCAGCCTCGGGATCGGCAAACAAGCGTCTTACCACCAGGCCACGGATCTTATCTTATTGATATTATCTTCTTCATCTTATTCAACACACCAGCTTAAAGTTCAAACTCATCCATTATCACTTCAATCTGTAATCTGTCATGCATCGTCACTCCGTATATTCTTCTCAATGCACGCATTTCTACAGCATTTATTTGACTCTTTTTAATCATTTTCAACGTCCATATTACACCCGCATACATCAAAGTTGGCATCAAAATACTTGTGACGAAATAATAATAATAAAAATCTTGAGACAATTAGCAAGAGGAAAGTGTCCTGCAAGATGGGTGAACCTACTAAAGAATTTTATAGAACTTTATTATCTCTATAAATAAAATAAATACTGGCTTCATATTTTAGGTAATCCTCCGTAATACATTTACGCATTGAATGACAAAAACTATATTAATAATAATTAGCACTTATCGGCCACATCAGAGATATTTTGTGAAAATCGGGAATAAATTCACCAATGCAATCAAACGTATGACATGGGTATATTCATTCTAAAAAACCGCTATGGGTGAGAAAGCGACACTCTCACTCTACTTCGGTATATGGGAACGCAAGAAATAGAATCTCAGTTCGCTCGTTTCAGTAGCTTTCGAGCATCCATTTGAGGTGGTCGCTTCACCCGTTTCGTGAACGTCGGCCGATGTTTTTTTCATGTTTTCAGCAATTAAATTTAAATTATTATCACTTTTTACTTCAAATTTAATTAATTGAATCGATTGACTATGAATAATCTTATTTTTTCGATTTTAAATCGCTCATTTTTACATGTGTATTGATGTGTATTGAATACACAGCACCGGAATGCGCGGATTTTTTTAGCACAGGAAGGGACAGGTTAAACGATCTATTTAGCGTAGCCCAGTATTGACAAAGATGGATACAAATAAAACAAATAGTTCTAGATATTTCAGCAGTAGACATTGATCACGCGATGAAGAAGAGATCCATGCTTTATTTCAAAAACATGGTTAACAGTTTACTTGAAAAGCATAAAAACCAGAAAATAGAACTTGATATAAGCAGCCGTAAACCCTAAGAATACCCCACACCGCTTTTACCGCTAAATTCCTCCTACAACTCCCGCCCCCCATCCAACTGGCATAAGCATCCCCACGCGACCTGCAGCAGTTGATGGCATTTCTATTTCCACCGACACACTGTGTTTCACCTAGAACATGCTAGGTGGACAAAAGTCATATCTAGATTTACAGGAATTGATAGATAATTAATGTATAGAACCCTTTCGAGGCAAGGATTCTAAGAATTTTTGGTGCCTTACATTCCACAGTAATGAGTCATTATAACCCGAAGTACGAAGACGGTGAAAACGGAACTATGTAAATGATTCAGTTGCAACTTCGCTGCACTTTCGATTACAGCTCACAGTAGTAATACAATATTTTATAGAAGTTTAAGTAATGGATTTCGTTACTGAGGGTAAGTTTTGTATTTTTTTTTATTTACATTAATCTTATGTATATAAAACAAATTAAATACATTGTAATTTGTTTCATCAAACACTGTTTATTCTCCTTTTTGTAACGGTAATTATGTAAAAGTACATTTGAAAAAACCGGTAAATTTACACTTTTTTTTTGTTGTTTAACAACTTTAAACGTCCGGAACTTACATGTACCCGGATGTACTTGAGCTAGATTTTGGATATGTCTTAGCCACAACATTTACAATTATAGTAATATAGGTTTTAAGCTGCACGCTTGAGTCAACTATGGAAAAAAAATCAGAAAACATTACTCTCTCTCTAAAATGGATTTTTTCGAAGAATGTATTAAACATTCCAAAAATGATCGTAACATCCATCTATTCGACTTCATATCGAATAGATATTGCCTCAATAATGCTACTGACGAATCAATTAGAGGAATAAAGTTAAAAATAGCCAACTTTTCCTAAAAAAATACGGATAGATGGATGGCTGCCGGCAAAACGTTAGAGCGCTTTATGGACAAAAATAAAAGCTGGTTGGATGCTGGAGACATGCACTTTTGCGTGTTTACTCACACTCCACAACCTCATACATCATCAGACGTAGCTACTCTTCCAGGAAGACCCCAGAAAGACTTCGAAGATTCGTCTTTTAAGACGAAGAAACGTCGAGTGAAAGACCTCCTCCAGTCACGAAGTGTCGGCGAATTAGTGATGGCTGCGGAAGTAGCTGTACGTTCAACAGGCCAACGAAATTTAGCGAAAGCGATAAAAGACATTAGAGTCCGGAAAATCAAAATTTGATAAAAAAATACAGTTCCGTGAAATGTAAAAGACAGTTGACTAGTGATGAAGCACTAGCTTATTATATTGAAACCAAGTCTACAACCCACGCATACAAACAGACAAGGAAGTAGGCTTTGAAGGCGGGACATCACGTTTTTCCATCGATTAATAATTTATTTAAATCAAAAAATACCTGTTATCCTCCTGAGGAGCACATTGTTGTCACAGAAACTCGTGCTGAAATAAATCTGCAAGCAGTACTGGACAAAACGTTTAGTTCAAATCTGTTTAAATTTATAATTTTTCACTAAATATGGTTGAAATTATCAAAACATAAAATAATCTACGAAATACTACCCTAAAACAGTGAAAAATAATTTTGTCCAGCTAGTAAGTTCTACGTGAAACACTGTGCGACAGCCTGAATATTTAATCCCCCCCACACCAGAACCACCCAGAAGATAATCAACTGATTGACACTATCTCTGCAATGAACAGCTTTTGAAAAAGGGTAAAGGGTTTTTTAAGCGATCAAATGGGACTTTTTTTAAAAGGGGGGTGAGTATTCATAATTCATGTCGTATCAACCATGTCCTGTCATCACTGGGCAGTGGTGGAACTTTACATGTTTTATACACATATGTACCTTCCCCTTTTGTAATCGTTAACCAGTTTTGTTACTTTTATACTCGTATCATCCCTTTTCTAACTTGACTAGTTTTGAAATGTATGCTAATGTGTAGGAATCTTGTGCTGTGATCGTTTACAACAGAAAGAGGTTCTTTAGATAGATTCTTAATTTGTCCATGATACTGATTGATTTATGGAATTTTAAAAACAAATGCAGTGTTAAAAGGGGCCAAAAATACAAGATAGTTCAAATCCATATAGTAAATACGAAGACCTCCGTGACCTAGTTGGTAAGACACCTGTTTCCCAGCCCGGAGTTTGGGGGATCAAATCCCGCTGTAACCCAATTTTTTAAAAGGATTCCAGTCTGGTTTTTCACTTAAGACCTCTTCAACATTTTTTTGGTTGGCTGGAAGAGACTGTCACATGACAATAAGCCTGCCAGGTGGTACTGTATAAAAATAAAGTGTTATGCAATATAATATTTGCATTTATCGTGTAGATCAAGGATTGCTTGTTAAGTTTTTACCATTTACATAAACTTTGACTTAACACTTTCTTCAGTCTTTCGTAGGCGAACGATTTTTATATATAATAGTTGTCCACTTTGGGAAAACTATTGAGATATTTACAATTCCCAAAAACTGTATTTTTTTCAAAAACTAACGTAATTAAGCTTTGACATTCTTTGATATGAATAAGACACTTCATTCGGAGGTTCAGCTTTCAAATATAATTCTACTGTATCAGATTTGGATTGTTTGGAGGATTCAAATATAATTCTACTGTATCAGATTTGGATTGTTTGGAGGATTCAAATATATTGTTATTTATTTTTAACAAACACTGTTTATTCCCCAAAAAAAAAAAAAAAAAGTGGAATAAACAGTGTTTGTTAAAAATAAATTACAATGTCTTTAAACCTCCACAACGTTAATGCCTTAACTATAAACAACAGATTCAAATATAATTCTACTGTATCAGATTTGGATTGTTTGGAGGATTCAAATATAATTCTACTGTATCAGATTTGGATTGTTTGGAGGATTCAAATATAATTCTACTGTATCAGATTTGGATTGTTTGGACGAAGATTTTGATAGTAAATGAGACATTTCAGAATCACAATAAGTTTGCAATAGTGACGCTAAAGTAAAGCGAAACAGAAACACTTAAACAGTATTACCTGGGACGACCAAGGTCTGAGTGAATGTGATGGAATACAAGTAGCCTGAACGAGTGGACTTGGTTTTGCTAAATAATTAGTGTAAGAATTTTTATCTAGTTATAAATAGTATGTAGGTGTTAATTATTTCTAAGATCTCATATATTAAGATTGAATAAATAAAATAAAATGATATGTAGGAAAATAAGATTAAGTAAGTTCATAAATTATAACATATAATTAAGATTAGTTAAATAATAAATGTGTATATAGGTATAGCCTTGAAAAATGTTTGTACAATAATTTACTTTGTTTAACAAAAAAAAAAAGAAACACTAAAACCAGTTGCATGACGTAGAACCTCAAATATTCCGTATTGAAGGGTCACAAAATAGTTGGTTTTGATATGTATTATGAATACCAAATGTATAGTTGTCGATGCGTTGCTTTGAGACGGGAATAACAGTTGTATATACTGTACGAGGGCATATTGTGGTTACGATAAAGCTAAATGCCTGAATTAGCTCAAGATATGGCCAGGAGGTAGAACATTGCGTAGGCGATGGGATCCCAACACTTTATAAGAGGATGAAGGTGACGTTGAAAATAGGTTTAAGAAATAGATGCCCATGCATGGCAAGGATATTTGACCAGGAACCAAAAAGTATATAAGAGTGCATAAGAAGATAATAGAATATTTCCACCTACCCTTCAAATGATATGGTTTGAAGAAATGCCATTTACTTATGGAAGGAATGACATCAAAAATAAGTATCTACATACTTATTTCGTAAAATGAAAATTTACATGCACATTTTGTGATGGGCATAAATGACAGATTTTCTAGAACTTTTTATCCATTCATACAAGTCTTACGTCATCCACATATGTACATCTCGTCCTAAATGCTCTCTCATACTTTTCGTCTTATCGTCAGTTTCAATTTCTTTCATACCTTATCGTCAGTTTCATACCTTATCGTCAGTTTCAATTTCTTTCATACCTTATAGTCAGTTTCATACCTTATCGTCAGTTTCAATTTCTTTCATACCTTATCGTCAGTTTCAATTTCTTTCATACCTTATCGTCAGTTTCAATTTCTTTCATACCTTATCGTCAGTTTTATACCTTATCGTCAGTTTCAATTTCTTTCATACCGTATCGTCAGTTTCAATTTCTTCCATTAATATATTTTATTGTAATTTGTTTTATCAAACACTGTTTATTCCACTTTTTTGTAACGGTATAACCCTACCGGGTTCAAGGCTTTCACCTCATCATCAGGGGAGCACAAATAATAGTCTTGTTTGTGCTACCCTGATGATGAGGTGAAAGCCTTGAAACCGGTAGGGTTATACCGTTACAAAAAAAGTGGAATAAACAGTGTTTGATAAAACAAATTACAATGTATTTTAACCTCCACAATGTGAATGCCTTAACTATTAATGATATAATATTTTTTAATATTAAACAATCTAGTAGCGTACTACATCCCAGAATTATGATTTTGAAATCTGCTCTCTAAAATCTTTGAAGTCTGCTCTCTCGTGTACGCTTTGATTGTATGAGACTCCTGCTATATGACTTCCTTTACTAAACTAACCTACAAAAGGTAGATTGAATTGTATTGTTTAATCATGCCTTCTTATACGAAATACGAAAATATTCCCCTTGTTAGTTCCACCACTGTGCTTCGAAATAAAGCCCATACGTATTCTTATTCCACTGGGTCATCTAATGAATTCGTGCTTCGTTATGTAAAGCACAAAACGCATTTTCATTTGAGAGCTTATACGAGGCTTCCTTTGTTAAAAATTCATCAATTTAACTGTGGATAATCATCACCATTGCTCTCGAAATCCTTGTTTCATTTAAATTCACTCGCTTTAACGAAACAAAACGAATGTATGACGTTTTTAATTGGTATTATATAATTGTTTTGTTGAAAATTAATACTCAAACTTTGTCTCTTGTTGTGTTTTGTCTCTTGTAATATTTTTTAACGGTTGATGAAAGACCGTGCAAAGTATTGAAATATAATAAAATTGTTTTTACCAAGTCTTATTAAAAACAAATAAACAGGCTTTCCCATATATGGACATATTAGAAATATGATATTTATAAAGGAGATATACGCAGTATTTGTTTTTGGAATGAACAGTGTTTGATAAAACAAATTACAATGTTTTTAACATTAGTTGGGAAACATATCAAATAAATAAGAAATAGTATATTGTATTTATTTATACATAACAAGAAATTTTATAGCTACGTAATTTATGAAAAAAAACAATAAGTAATTTTAAGTGAACACACAAATCACATAGATCTGGGTGTGTAACTTTTCATTTGTCGTGTACCAAGTAAATTTGGCTATTGCCTGTATCTTAGTGAGGATAGTGCTACATATAAGCATTTATTGAAGTCAGTTGAATATTGGACCATTGGTTTAATATAGAACATTTCTTTAATAATAATGTATTTTTGATTTATTAAAATGGTATGATTATTTTTTTTATTTTGAAAAACAACTTTCATGGAATAATTGGTAAAACGCTTGTATTCCACCCAGGGTTTCGGGTACGATTATCGATGATAACTAAAAAATAGTCTCACGATGGTGTAACAATCAGTTCAATCCACGAGTGCAGTCAATTCGCTCGCAAGATCAAGTCTAATAATAACGATTTCTCGGTAAGGAGCATAACAAACTATAATAATAATAAAAATGGTGACCATACTCACACGCGTTAGACGTATGCGAGTTTTGAGGCCTCTTTACATGTGGGCTAGTATTATAAACACGTTCGATGATAAACCGCGAGTTTAATACCTACTCTAGTGGCCTAAATACTTGATAAATTCACCCAAAGACAGTGTTATCTCTCGGTTACGCTTTTTGATATCTCCAAATAAATTATTCGGTTAAAATAAAAAATCAACTAGTGTTCTAAGAATTTTAAGGTAATTCTATTGGGTGTTAACATAAGTTGTGTCCGATTTTTTTTCCAAATGAAGAGAACAAGAGGACACAACAAAAAAAAATACAAAAAAATTGTCAATAATGTATTCTCCTTCATTATTTACAACTTCTTGCCAACGTTCTACAAGTTTTTCAATGCCTCTGCGATAAAAACCATCCGGTCTTGACTCGAGGAATTCGTCCAACCATGTCCGCAATTCGACGTCAGTATTGAAGGAAAAACCATCGACGAGCTGTCCTCTCATTCATAGCATCTTCATCGTACACTTCGTAAATATCGCGAGCAGTTTTGGCAGCTTTATTCCCTCGATTGAACGCGAACAGCAGGAGGTGTCAAAAATGCTCACTTTTGTCTACTTGACATTCCATTTTGAGGGTTTGTAATCAAATCAAATATTGTAAAAGCAAACACAATGTCTTGTAGAGCAGAAAATTTTCTTTAGAATGACGTATAACCTTTACCATTTTGTTGTAATATTGGTGCTCATTTTTGAATTTGAAAAAAAAAACAGACACAACTTATGTTAACACGTAATAGATAACAATAAGGGTGCCATAAACTGTTTAATTTCGTTTAAAAAATACGAGATATTACAACTTAACATACAGTAATTTTCACATCTAATGGAAATCGGCCCCATTAAATTATTCAAGAGAGTGATTTTCATATTCTCCGTGTTATGTTCTTATTTCAACACCCTCAAATTTCAAATAAACTACTTACCTAAAAATGTTAGAATATTTGTAAACAAGATCATATTATAATATATTTTATTATTTATACGATAAAACGTGATTTAAATTTAGGAAATAATATTTACGATGGAAGTAAACAAAAATCTTGAAATTCGTAAATATTTTCATTCTAATTCATATACTTTAGGATGAAATATTCAAAGGAATTCTTCTTCATAATGGATTTCGTTACTAAGGAGAAGAAAAAAAAAAAACATTATTACGCTGTGGGAAAATACATTTTTGTTTGTATGAACTTCTTTAAACACTTTTTTATTTAAAAAAAAAACACTTAAATTAATATGATGTTTAGTAGTGGTATCAAATATTCCATATTTTAATTTAAGTTGTAAAGACAATCTGATTGAAGAGTCGAAGAGGATGTCGAAAATTGTTGTGCTGTTACTGAAATAAGAGAATCACCGCCACACCGTCTTACCTACCGTCGTCCAATCTGGAAGACTCTGGAGCAAATAGATGATAGACTTGTAGGGATCCACGGTCGTCGCGGAATATTGTCGCATACATACGGTCAATGACCGATGAGATTCGCATTCCTCGATAAATTTAAATAAACAGTCCAAAGTACATACGCCGTCCATTCAAGTCCAAAGATCACCCGCTGGCTAGTCATCCCGTAGCGAGCGGACCGCATTACATACTAGAGAGAGAACGCACCACGCTGTCTCGCCGGTTCCGTAAATAGATTGTTACCTACATACTACAATTGACCATTTCTGCATTCACAGAAGCGAGATAGAATCATATCACAAGCGCACTCCCGCGCCCATTCTAAAATGTTATAAGTACCTACGTTACTATGAAAATAAACAATTCACTCTCTTTCCGCATTGCGATCTAACATGTTTTATTTATTTATCAACAATCATAATCATCATATATCTTTAAGGGACATTCCCTAAAGGCTGATCGTCGACAAATGATGCCCTCATGGAAAGGAGTAAGATGTAAAAAGCAGGAATCTTTTGGGTGACCCGACGGTGTGGTTGCCTGGGTTTCCGTACCTCATAAGGAGTGGTGTACTCTAAAAAAGGATCAGATGTAAAGTGGACCGCACTGCATATGATATTCGCAAGTGGGGCTCAACACAGTTGCTTTTCGGTAAGTGCCGGAAAATCTAGACAATGAATAACATTATATACAGCTGCCCGCAGTATGCGTTCTCAGGAGACGTTTAGGAGCTACATAACTTAACACCAGACGCCGTAACCTGGTTGGTGAAGAGAGTGAAAGCGTGAGAGCCAAACGCAATTAATTGTAATAAGCATTCCTAATTGTTCAGGTATATTGGTTGTTGGCTCTTGTGTGTATGAATATGTAATTGTAATACGCATTCCTAATTGTTCAGGTATACTGTTTGTTGGCTCTTGTATGTATGAATATGTAATTGTAATACGCATTCCTAATTGTTCAGGTATACTGTTTGTTGGCTCTTGTATGTATGTATATGTAATTGTAATACGCATTCCTAATTGTTCAGGTATACTGTTTGTTGGCTCTTGTATGTATGAATATGTAATTGTAATACGCATTCCTAATTGTTCAGATATACTGTTTGTTGGCTCTTGTATGTATGAATATGTAATTGTAATACGCATTCCTAATTGTTCAGATAGACTGTTTGTTGGCTCTTGTATGTATGAATATGTAATTGTAATACGCATTCCTAATTGTTCAGGTATACTGTTTGTTGGCTCTTGTATGTATGAATATGTAATTTTAATACGCATTCCTAATTGTTCAGATATACTGTTTGTCGGCTCTTGTATGTCTGAATATGTAATTGTAATACGCATTCCTAATTGTTCAGGTATACTGTTTGTTGGCTCTTGTATGTATGTATATGTAATTGTAATACGCATTCCTAATTGTTCAGGTATACTGTTTGTTGGCTCTTGTATGTATAATTATGTAATTGTAATACGCATTCCTAATTGTTCAGATATACTGTTTGTTGGCTCTTGTATGTATAAATATGTAATTGTAATACGCATTCCTAATTGTTCAGGTATACTGTTTGTTGGCTCTTGTATGTATGAATATGTAATTGTAATACGCATTCCTAATTGTTCAGGTATACTGTTTGTTGGCTCTTGTATGTATGAATATGTAATTGTAATACGCATTCCTAATTGTTCAGATATACTGTTTGTTGGCTCTTGTATGTATGAATATGTAATTGTAATACGCATTCCTAATTGTTCAAGTATACTGTTTGTTGGCTCTTGTATGTATGAATATGTAATTGTAATACGCATTCCTAATTGTTCAGATATACTGTTTGTTGGCTCTTGTATGTATGAATATGTAATTGTAATACGCATTCCTAATTGTTCAGTTATACTGTTTGTTGGCTCTTGTATGTATGAATATGTAATTGTAATACGCATTCCTAATTGTTCAGATATACTGTTTGTTGGCTCTTGTATGTATGAATATGTAATTGTAATACGCATTCCTAATTGTTCAGATATACTGTTTGTTGGCTCTTGTATGTATGAATATGTAATTGTAATACGCATTCCTAATTGTTCAGATATACTGTTTGTTGGCTCTTGTATGTATGAATATGTAATTGTAATACGCATTCCTAATTGTTCAGGTATACTGTTTGTTGGCTCTTGTATGTATGAATATGTAATTGTAATACGCATTCCTAATTGTTCAGATATACTGTTTGTTGGCTCTTGTATGTATGAATATGTAATTGTAATACGCATTCCTAATTGTTCAGATATACTGTTTGTTGGCTCTTGTATGTATGAATATGTAATTGTAATACGCATTCCTAATTGTTCAGGTATACTGTTTGTTGGCTCTTGTATGTATGAATATGTAATTGTAATACGCATTCCTAATTGTTCAGGTATACTGTTTGTTGGCTCTTGTATGTATGAATATGTAATTGTAATACGCATTCCTAATTGTTCAGGTATACTTTTTTTTGGGTCTTGTATGTATGAATATGTAATTGTAATACGCATTCCTAATTGTTCAGATATACTGTTTGTTGGCTCTTGTATGTATGAATACGTAATTGTAATACGCATTCCTAATTGTTCAGGTATATTGTTTATTGAGTCTTGTATGTATGAATATGTAATTGTAATACGCATTACTAATTGTTCAGGTATATTGTTTGTTGGCTCTTGTATGTATGAATATGTATTCTAAAGCATCATGAATCATTGAATACTTAATCTTTTGCGGTTCACTTGGCTCGACTTTGAAACGATTTTCCTGGCTCAAACAGATGTGCTATATCCTTATCGATATTTAAGAATTAACTAAAGAAGCATTTTTCACCTCAAAATATTATTTTTCCTTAACTCCTTTACCACTCTTATCCTTAATCCTCTTTTCCTCGAGATTAATATTTAATTTTTGCTATTATTTTATCAGGATTAATGATGTGGAGGTGCGTTAATTAAATAATGAATATATAAAAAATGAATGCATGGATAAAATAAATGTTTTAAGTAAGATAGAGAAGGGAATGAATGATGAAAGACTGACTAAGCGAATATATAAGACAAAAGTGCAAGGTATGCGTGGAGGCAAACGGAGGAAACTGTGATTGAATTAAAGAGACCTGATTTTGGAATAAGGCAAGTAAAGTAAGAACTATGGATAAGAGTGTTTTGTGCATGACAAGATGTATGAATGTGAAGGAGGCGAAATTTGTGTGATTGAATAGAAAAGTTCGGAGATTGTTATTTCTGCTTAGTCGGGAGGGTGGCTCAGATGCTGGGCAAGCCTGAATTTTTATAACCATACCCAAGCGATGCAGTTACCCCTTACGAGGCAGAGAACACAAATACATTTTTTTATAGTATATCCAACACATACAACTTTCACCCCCGTTTCATTCATAAATCTCATCGTGCATAATATCCTTTTCTTCGTAATTCTCTTTTTTTTTTAATTTTATTAACTTGATCCAGCCAAGTTTTCCTCGGTCTAACTCTTTCACGTACGAGGAGTATACATTAAATAGCTGACTTGTGTACTCGCTTAGTCATTATCATCTCCTTATGTTTAAACATATCAATTTTATCCATGCATTCTTATATGATGCATTTTTCGTACATTGACACTCCATTTTTTTTAGTGCACGCATCTCAATCTTACTTGTAAAAAAGAAAACAATCAAACAATAATTGAAGAATAGCCATTATGATATGTTACATTCAATGAAGACACATTGGTACTTGAGAATTTTCGCGAACCAACAAAAAAATTGTGAAAAATTCTTAATCGGAAAAAAGCAAACAGGGGTATGTTTTGTCAAACTATCATTGAGAATTTAGCTCGGGGTAGAAGAAAAGAACTGAAAGAAGAATAAAGGCTACCTTAATGAATATAAATCTGGCGGAGATAGTCATATTTATATTCATTGAGATAAGTATGAAACACACGATAAAGTTGTTCACAGATTCTAAAAAAGACCAAAATATAAGGTTTTTATTGCAAAACTGAGAAGTTGGAACACTTTCACGTTGGTATATTGTTATAAAATAAAGATATATAGTAAAAGTATGGCGATCCGGCTAGCTGGATAATTTTTTTAGATCCGGACTTTAGAATATTTTGCATTTTATGGCAAAACTTATTAAAATTCAAATTTTAGGGAAAAAGAAAATTTGTCAATTTTCATTGATTCATTAACAGTTGTATACTAAATTTTTAATTTATTATAATCAATAAATTTGTTCGGCGGTTATATTCGTCATTTCAATTTGTCAACGCTACTACAGTAGAATCATTGAAGGATTTTTTAAAACGTTTAAAACACTGAGAAAATTAGTTGTAAAAGCATTACGAAACAAATATATTTGTCTTAAATTAATGTAAAACGATGAAGAGATAAACCGAGGAAAAGTGGAAGGAGATGAGAAATAGGTTATGACGAATGACGAGATATATGGATGTTCACTAAGTGAGAGCCGTGTGTATAAATATAAAGGTGTGATCTGTCAAGAATTCAAAAAGGTTGTTGCACTAACATATACCAAGACGACCTTCGTGGCTTAGTTGGTAAGAGGCTTGATTTCGACCCTTTGGTGTCGGGTTTGATTCCCGATGGTATGAAAATCCAAATGAAGGTCCCATTGTGGTAAAAACTTTTGTGTGGTAATAATATTCAAATGTGTTGAATGAATGTCAGAATATTATTGGCTTTTCGCGTGTGGTGGTGACGAACCACGAGTTCCATGTCTACTCCTGTGGTTCTGATCCCAAAGTCTCGATTACTGGAGTCGAGAAGAAAATAGTCTTCCGGCTATGCTCTTCAATAAATCCGAATTTCCAATCCAGATGATAACTTTCGTGGCGAAGTTGGTAAGACACTCTTGATGGTACGAGTATTTGAAAAAGTTAATAAAATAAGGATCCCTTCATTTAAAATAGTTCGTTCAGCAGCGTAACTCACAAACGCTAGACATGCGTTAGTGTAATTGCCTCTTCACGTACGAGGTGGTATTGTCAACACGTGCAATGCCAAACATCGAGTTACGTGCTTACTCAAGTGGTTCTTAGACTGAAAGCTCGGTGAATGCAACAGAGTACAATATCGTCAATCAGCCACGCACTTCAATATATTCAAAGGGTACCACACGAATAAATTTAACCTATTCGGATATGTTTTTAACTCAATTTATTAATTTATTAACTATAATAAATGCTTTCAATTATGGTTTACATTCATACACACCATTTTCCTGCTGGTGTAGTCAGAGAGTACAGAGCTCCAAATTTTACATAAGTCTTCTAACACATCGTAACTTCTTACTATTCATTTGATCCAACCATACTTTCCTTGGTCTTCCTCTACCACACCTTCCACTATCTCCATTTAAACTTAATTTATTAAATTATTTTTTCATGGCATTTGCACATTACAGGTTTCCCTAATTCGAACAACGAACAAATACGAGTATAACATTTACAACAAAATCATGTACAAAACAATTAAAAATTTCAAGACTTATTTTATAAAAAATAATGTATTTGTTACACTAAAACATTATGACAATATATAGCATGTTAAATACTATAAAAATGAACATATTTCAAATATTACTCGTCCATTAAATTTATAAGTGTTTTTTTGAAGTAGCTGAGCGACACATGAAACACGTCTATGTGTATACACTTAGGAGGACACACACAGTTAAAAAAATATGATTGCTCTACCTACAGGCCTTTGTAAAGGCAGGTTAGTTCGACTTATAGGTTGAAAGAATTATCTATGGGTGCGTTATCTTAGATGATTATCCGGAACATACAAATCAAGACTGTTCAAGACGGATGAGTTAACTAAATTAACCATTAGCAAACGAAAAAAGTGGACACCCAATCGAAGAGATCTTCCATTCTCTAATTATCTGTAATTAAGCATACCCAGTAAGAAGACACTTGAATAGTGTCATGGATAATATCCATACACTCTCATGTAGTGTTGAAGGGTGTCATTTGCAAGTAGTACTTAGTGGATTAGCAGGTGCATAGGTCAGAAATCTCAGATAATCCGTCCGTGTAGCAACCAGATTTTCAGAGTTTAACTGTCTTTAAACTCATCGCCCGCTCGTATTCCGACCCGATGTCGGGCTTCGGATACTTTTTATTTCGGCAATCTTTAGAGGCTTTTATGCGGATAGACTCGAATGGAGGTGTTATTTTTTTCATCCTCTTTGACACATTCTTGTTCCTTTTGTTTCCGTCCGGGGATTTCCCTTGTTACTGGAACTTGAAAAAACTGCGCGACCTTTTTAGTTTTTCGTTGTCTAATCAAATTTTATTTCTCTTTCTTGATTTTCTACTCCACAGTTTTTGTTGTTTATTCAAGACTAATGACTTAAGTATAGGTTTTACTGCATTAAAAAAATTGAAAAAAATAGTTTTGTATATAATATGTTGATAGATAAATAACAATCTCTCCACAAAGAGCATTGTGTATTTCTTCGAATACAATAAGAAATGTTTTGAAGCGACTCATAATGCTGTATAATTTTTCAGCTGGATCAAGAGGCCGCGCTCCTTTACGTTGGACCGGCCAGATATATGTTATCAACTCCCACTTGAGCGAATCATCACTTCGATCTGACCGGAGAGTCATAATAGTAAAGACCTTCGTGGAATCAGTCTACTTAAAGCTTAAACAAGATGACGACTAGTACGTATGAATATACGTACTAGTCGTCGTACGTATGAATATACGTATAGAATCAAATAATATAGACCTAAAACTGAGAATACTCCTCATCAAGACCTATGTATGGAGTATCTTGATGTACGGCTGCGAGACATGGTGCCTATCCGAAAGAGATAGACGAAGACTAGAGGCTTTTGAGATGTGGTCCTATAGAAGACTATTAGGAATTTCCTGGAGAGACCGCATCACAAATGAAGAGGTTCTCCAACGAATCGAAGGAGGAAGGCACCTGCTCAGGATCCTATCCGAAAGGCGTGCAAGATGGATCGGTCATATAATACGACAAGAGGGCCTCTTGCATGCCATAATGGAGGGCATGACCGAGGGGACAAACTCTAGGGGACGCCCACGCCGAGAGTACCTGGAGGACCTGTTGGTGGACGTGCGCTGCTCAACATACACAGACTTAAAAAGAGCCGCACAGGACAGGGGGGAATGGAGGAGAAGAGTTCAAATTGCTGCAAACCAGTCTTAGGACTGCAACCACGGAAGGGAAGACGTATGAACAGAATCAGATTCCTAGCTAATTGATTTGTTTAAAGTGGGCCGATCCTGGCGGTACTGCAATGCCAGGCCAACCCGTGACAGGAGTGGAGCAAGCCCCGAACTACCCGTCAATTTCCAAAAATCAGTTTAATATACTGGTCCCGCATTGCGGGAACTATCAGATATTAAGCTGATAAGAACAGATACTACACTTTGATCTTAGCCAACAGGCCGAGAAGCGATACTGTAATTATGGCTCACAGAGTATATGTATGCGAGTTGGAATCATCCGCTTGGCATAGGTAACCGATTGTAGTGACATCTATCGACAATAACTTAAAGCAATATACAACTTGAATAATTATATTTTTAAGTGAAACTTATATTGACGCGGAAGGGCAAATACGCCTGAACGTCACGAAAAGTGAAACGGTGTATTATATTATTATTATTAAATTATTATGAAATCATCATAAAATATTTTATTTATTAATAAATTATTATTCATTATTTTAACATTACTAACTTTTTATTATTAAAAATAATTAATACTATTTTATTATTATAAAAATTATTATTTATTATAAAAATAAAAAAAAAATATTTTGTTCATATATTATTTTTATATAAATATATTTAATAATTATTAATTTTATTTTATGTTAAATTGTTATATAATTAATTATAATATAATTAATTAATGATATAATATAATAATATTATTAATAATATATTATTAATAATAAAATAAAAATAATATTAATAATAACTTTAAAATATAAATTGATTTAATATTAAAAAATATAAATGTGATGTTATTAAGTGTATTACAATATTTTATTATAAAAATTATTATTTATTATTAAAATGAATATTATTTATTTAAAAAAATATTTTTTTCAAAATTTAATTAAGAGAGATTTTCTTGAATTAAATTCCACATAACCATTTGTTATATAATTAAGAGATATTTTCTTGAATTAAATTTCACATAACCATTTCCTAATCCTAAAAAAATCGTTAACAAATGGGAAAAAAGCAATGCATAAAATCAACTTTTCGTAGGAGCTAAGAAGTTTCACTTCTACCGCGCGAGAGTCTCACGCATCTTTTTTTTTTAATTCAGTCACTTATGTATTTAATAGTATATTGTATTAAGTATCATATGTGTAAAATCAATAAATTTTATTTCATACAGTACAAGCAAGGAAAATCTCCTATCTAATATCTACATATGTATTTGATTCAATATCTACATATGTATTTTATTTGATCCAATATCTACATATCTATTGGTTAGATCCAATATCTACGTATGTATTTGTTAGATCCAATATCTACATATGTATTTGTTCGATCCAATATCTATATATGTATTTGTTAGATCTAATATCTACATACTCGTATGTATTTGTTAGATCCAATATCTACATATGTATTTGAAAAATTATAAAAGGCACGCGAGTTTATAAAATAAGAAAAACTCGCACAGGAAAAGTATCAATTTTTCAAATGTTGCAGATCACTTGACGATACTATAAATAAATTTAAGTATCAACCAAAAATATTTCCAATTTATATTGAATAACTGAAAACTATTTTACATTAGTTCATTTAAAGCAAGAGTTCCCAAAGTGGTCGATACCCCCAGGGGGTCGATTTCATTTTTCTAGGGGTCGATAGTTTCAATAAAAACATTTGGAGGGTCGACGACAGCAAAAATGGACCCCCTTACTACTGCTATTTGTTTGTTACTTCAAAATATCATTTATTCTACTAGGTATATGTGTAGGTGCTGTGTATTCAATACACATCAATACACATAAAAATGAGCGATTTAAAATCGGAAAAATAAGAATACTCATAGCCAATCGCTTAAATTAATTAAATTTGAAGACAAAAGTGATAATAATTGAAATTTAATTGCTGGAAACATGAAAAAAACATCGGCCAACGTTCACAAAACGGGCGAAGCGACCACCTCCAATGGATGCCCGAAAGCTACTGAAGCGAGCGAACTGAGATTCTATTTCTTGCGTTCCCATATACCGAAGTAGAGTGAGAGTGAGACGTGAATAGCGTCGCTTCCGCACCCATAGCGGTTTTTTTAAATGAATATACCTACGTCACACGTTTGATTGTATTGGTGAATTTATTCCCGATTTTCACAAAATATCTCTGATGTGGCCGATAAGTGCTAATTATTATTAATATTATTTTTCTCATTCAATGCGTAAATGTATTACGGAGGAATACCTGAAATCTGAACCCAGTATTTATTATATTTATAGAGATATTAAAGTTTTTAGAAGCAATGTGTACTAGTTACACATCACAGGGAAGGAAGGATTAATATAGCTTATGATTTTAGATAATACAGTGAATAAATTGGGAGTCAGATCATTAAACATCTCAGTTTAAAGACCGTTGGCCTATGTGGTATTAAATAAATTCAATGGTATCATAGAGTATCAAACAATGATGTTTTGAGAAGAGAAAACTGCTGTAGCGTCAAGATTCTGGTGTTCTGTACACGTCTGCGTTGATCTGGATATGTGGCTCGCATGTCTTAGTACAGCCTCCCAAAGAAATGTTCTCTTTGGTGAGCTAACATAAGGCGAAAAAAGGACGGTGGGCAGCGCAAGAGACAGGACGTGGTGCATGAGACGCTCAAAAAATAAATGCTCAGCACAACTGGAAGCAAACAGCAGTAAGAGCCAAATGGCGTAGAATCTTTGCAAAGCTTCAGGGATCCAATAGTAACGAAGACACAAACAAGCTTTTGAAAGTACTGAAGTTCCTTGCCCTTAATGGAACATGATCACAAACAAATTGACTTATATTGTCATCTTCGATGGCACCAAAGTCAGATATCCATATCACCCACTTTATATTGTGCTATCCAGTATAGTCGTAATGGGTTATGTGCTTATTAAATAAATATTCTTAATTTTTATAAAATATTTCAGGCTCTTTTTGATGTTATTTTAATGATGATAATAATTTGAGGTTTATAAATCCAAGTAAAAGTTGTCCCAAATCCACAGCACTCATTATATCCAATATGCCCACAATACATTTTATCTTTCAATTTACTCGCGAATTCTAGCTTCCGTGATATATCGCAACTAATGTTTGTTGTTATTTACAAACTTTTCTTAACGGCATATTGGCAAACCAACGGGAGAGAGTTATTGTTTTATCCTTTAGTGGCCATAAAACCGTATTAAGGGGAAGTCCCTTGGGACACCCCGGCCATCCTGTACGTTCATTCTTTGAACCTCCAACGGGAAGCGAAGGTCAGGGCATGGGGTGAGTTTTTTGGGTTAACTTATGAAAAAAAAGGAAGAGTTAAATTTTACTGCAAAGTGGTTTGCAGAATCGATATTTGATTCTGAAATTTATCGTTATTTATTTGAATTTTCATTTTTTACGATATACTCGTATGTTTGTTTTGAACATTAGAGTTATATGACTGACAGAATGAAAACTTTAAGAAAGATTGAAGGAAAACTTAATGCTTAGGATGAAGAAAGGAAAATAAAATCGGTTCGACCACGCTAAAATAATGAATGATAAAATATCAATAAAAAGAATCTATATACTCGTATAATACATGTAGTATGGAAAATACTACGAAAGCGCAAGGGTAAAAAATGCCACATCTCGGTACCTAAAGTTATAAAAATGTCACAGTCTCGACCATAAAAGTGTAAAAATATCAAATATGCTACTTCTTGGCCCATAAAGTGCCAAAATGTTAAAAATACCACTTCTCGGTATCTTAAGTTTTAAAAATGTCACAGCTCGGCGCTTTAAAGCGCAAAATTATAAAGATTGCCACTTGTCGATCATAAAATTGTAAAAATATAAAATATGCTACTTCTTGGCCCATAAAGTGCCAAAATGTTAAAAATGCCACTTCTCGGTACCTAAAGTTTTAAAAATGTCACAACTCGGCGCTTTAAAGCGCAAAAGTATAAAGATTGCCACTTCTCGGCCATAAAAGTGTAAAAATATAAAATATGCTACATTTTGGCCCATAAGGTGCCAAAATGTTAAAAATGCCACTTCTCGGTATCTAAAGTTTTAAAAATGTCACAGCTCGGCGCTTTAAAGCGCAAAATTATAAAGATTGCCACTTCTCGATCATAAAATTGTAAAAATATAAAATATGCTATTTCTTGGCCCATAAAGTGCCAAAATGTTAAAAATGCCACTTCTCGGTACCTAAATTTTTAAAAATGTCACAGCTCGGCGCTTTAAAGCGCAAAAGTATAAAGATCGCCACTTCTCGGCCATAAAAGTGAAAAAAATATAAAATATGCTACTTCTTGGCCCATAAAGTGCCAAAATGTTAAAAATGCCACTTCTCGGTACCTAAATTTTTAAAAATGTCACAGCTCGGCGCTTTAAAGCGCAAAAGTATAAAGATCGCCACTTCTCGGCCATAAAAGTGAAAAAAATATAAAATATGCTACTTCTTGGCCCATAAAGTGCCAAAATGTTAAGAATGCCACTTCTTGGTACCTAAAGCGCCCAAGTTACCAAAATGCTACTTCTTGGACCGTAATACATAAAAGTGGACAAATTGGTCTTCTCGGTACCTAAGGCGCAAAAGTACCAAAATGCTATTTCTCGGTCATTCAAGTGACAAGAATTTCAGATATGTTATTTCTAGACTCGTAAAGCGCAAAATTGTTAAAAGTTTTACTTTGTGGTATGTACCTAAAGCGCAAAAGTATCAAAAATACCTCTTTTATCGGTCATTTAAGTGCAATAATGTCAAATATGCAATTTTTTTTTAACCTGGGAAGTTTATTACCATGTGGCAATCTCTTCCAACCAACCTGAAATATGTTTTTATAGGCCCTAAGTATTAACCAGACTGGAATCCTATTTTAATAAATCTGGGTTCCAGCGGGGATCGAACCTGCAATCTCCGGATCGGCCGACAAGTGTCTTGCCACCAAGCCACCACTTACTTCTCATCCCTTCAAGTGCAAACGTGTCAAAAATGTCACTTCATGGTACTTAAGGCATGTAAGTGTCAAGAAATGCTACCTCCTGGGACATAACCTTGGCACTGAAATCAAATAACTGATAAAAATATCACTTCCTGGCTCGTCAAGTGCGAAACAGAAAAAAAAACCTACTTCTTGGCCCTTTCAAGTCGATAACGATATTTTTTAAAATTTAATTTTAATCTCGTTATATCGAAATCGTGAAAAGTAAGATAACGTACGTTAGTCAAAAAGTTTTGATAGCGAAATCTATGGAGCAGTAGAAAACCAAAATTTTTACGCCATTTTAATATTTTATCTTTCATAAGAACGTACTCAAAATTTCATTTCGATTTGTCAATTCATTCTTTGTTTACAAGCCATTTGAAGTTGACGTGTCAGTGTATTTTTTAACAATGGAAAAATCCGAATATCGTGCAGTGATTAAATTCTTTGTTTTGGAAGGTTTATCGGCTACTGAGATCCATGCAAAGATTGTGAAAGTGTTAAAGAAGTCTTCTCCTTCATTTCCAACCGTTCACCGATGGGTTTTGGAGTTTAAGAGTGGCCGTACAAGCGTTGAAGACGATCCATGCTCAGGACGTCCAAAAAGTGCATCAACACCAGAAATCATAGCGAAAATACAGGATATGGTTTTGAAAGATCATCGATCGACTGTGGATGTGATAGCTGACACCATAGGCATCTCACATGGAACAACATGGCATATTTTGGCTGAAGTTTTGGGTTTCAAAAAACTGTGTGCACAATGGGTGCCGCATTTGCTAACAATGCAACAAAAACACGTTCGAATGCGACTTTCTGAGCAACATTTGAAGCAATTTCGAAAGGATAAAAAGGATTTTCTGCGTCAATTGATCACTTTGTATGAGACTTGGGTCTACCACCATGATCCTGAACCACAAGAGGCTAAAGAGTGGTGTGAACCAGGCACTTTGGCTCCGAAGCGAGTTCATGTCCAGAAATCGGCCAAGAAGGTGTTAGCGTCAGTTTTTTGGGATGCAAAAGGAATTTTATTGATAGATTATCTCCAAACTGGTAAGACAATCAACTTTGATTATTATTGTGACCTTTTGGACCAGTTGGATGAAAAAAATTGTGAAAAAAGACCCGGTTTGCAGAAGAAAAAATCATTTTTCATCAAGACAATGCACCTGCTCACACAGCTCAAAAAAACCATCGCGAAAATCAGTGAATTGGGGTACGAATTGTTGCAGCATCCACCCTATTCGCCAGATTTAGCTCCCTCTGACTTCTGGCTGTTCTCACACCTCAAACAATTTCTTCGTGGAAAGCATTTTTCATCAAACGAAGAGGTTATAGCCGACGTAGAGGAGCATTTTGCAGGCCTTCCAGAAAGTCACTTCCGTGATGGGGCAACAAAGTTGGAAGATCGTTGGACCAAGTGTATTGATTTATGGGAGACTATACTGAGCAATAAAAGTGATTTCCCCCCAAAAAAAATGTGTTTTCATTTCCGCTTTCAAATTTTTTTGACTAACCTAGTATAGTTTTTGCTTTACACGAATGTATAAGATTACGTTTCTTATGTTTACAGGGTTTCTCTAAAACAGTAGTACAAACAACTTTTAATAAATTTATTTTGCAAGCAATATCATGTTCAAAATAATAAATATGTTGAAACGTTAAAATAAAATTTGTCTACTAACTTTGAAAATGAAATTCTCCCACATTATTGTTAATACGAGTATTATGAAAAAGTTAGAACGAGAGACTTTTGTAATTACAAAAAAAAAAGTTTGTACTGAAGCCGGGGATGTAGGTCACCTACGTGTGATGTTATTAAAAAAAATAAAGTACATTTCAAATATTTTTTTTCCTAAAATTTCTCAGTTGAGACGTTTGGCATATACGAGGCATATCCAGAAAGTATGTGTACTGAATTTTTGTAGGTTACAATTTTTTTTATTTAAACAAAAAAATAACGTGGTTACCGTAGTACATATGTAAGCTATTTTTCGACATAGTCGCCATTCATCTCAATGCAGGTGGTGAAGCGAGTTATCAACTTTTTGATGCCTTCCTCGAAGTAGTTTCCAGCTAACTCCTCCGTCCACTTCTCCACCTCCTCCTTTAGCTCCTCGTCGGTTGAAAACCTTTTTCCACCCATTTGCAGCTTCAGGGAGGTAAAGAGATAGTAATCTGAAGGTGCTAGGTCAGGGGAATGCGCGGGATGGTTCAGGACATCCCATTTAAAAGAGGCGAGCAGTTTCTTCGTGGCGTTGGCCGTGTGTGGTCTGGCATTGTCGTGCAGCAGGCAGACTCCCTTTGTCAGCATGCCTCTCCTCTTGTTCTGAATCGCCCTCCGCAATTTTTTTAGGGTCTCACAGTATCTTGCAGAGTTGATGGTCTCCCCTTGAGGCATATATTCAATTAAAATTATGCCTTGACAGTCCCAAAACACGGATGCCATGATTTTCTTGGCTGAAATTGTGGTTTTGAACTTTTTGGCGGAGGGTGAAGAGGTGTGACGCCACTGTTGAGACTGCCTTTTGGTTTCAGGCGTGTAGTGTGCAACCCAAGTTTCATCTCCAGTAACGATGGAGCGGAGGAATTCATCTCCATGGAGTTTGCAGCGCCTCAAAAACTCTTGCCCGGCCTCCACTCGGTTCAACTTGTGTTGGTCTGTCAGCTGTTTTGGGACCCACCTCGTGGACAGTTTCCGATATCCGAGGGTTTCTGTGATGGTTTCGTGTAGTAGAGATCTGGAGATTTGCGGAAACATCGCAGAAAGTTCATCCACAGTCAATCTGCGATCGTCACGGAGCGCATTTTCGATTTTTTCCACAATTTCGTCAGTCACTTACTTTTTTTTGTGTATCTTGTTATTTTTTTAAGAATACGAAGGATTCTTAAAAAAATAACAAGATACACAAAAAAAAGTTTCGTAAAAATTAAAACTCAATACACTCGTATAATTAACTCACATATTAACATACCCAAATCCAAACTTCAACATATTTTAATGGAAAATTTAACAAAAAAAATCAACGAGAGACACGCTGTGGCATCAAATTTATGGTTCCAATAAATGAAAACACTCCCTGGTGTCCAACCAAAGGTTGATAATTAATCAATAACATTTTATATTGTTAAAATTAATATGTCCTAGTTAAATAACTCTATTTATTTATATTAGAACAATAAATAATTGAATAGTATTGCGAAAATCATGGAAACGACCTTCACACTATCCCAAGCATTTAATTTACAGAATTTCGTGTTCCGTTGGATGTAATGACGCTATAAATTTTAATAAAAACTGATAAATGATATTTAAAATGAGACAACCCGACCGGTAAAGGGTCCCCGAAGAGGATATTACATTCGTAAAAACAGGAAGAGGTGATATTTACTCATTCCTTGGTCCTGATAAAGGAAAAAAATAAGATTTACGAAATGCCACCCCATGTTTATTGTTGTCATTATTACCGTATTACGATGAGAATTTCTCAATTGAATCAAAATGTTATACTGACTTCAACAATGTAATTTATTTGATGTTTCTTATACTGTAATTGTTAGTCGTTCGTTCGTTGTTGGGACTCGTAGGAGATAATTCTCTCGATATTCTGACGAAAATTCAATTGGAAAACGAAGCTGTGCCCTGGAGTTTTTTTTTAGTGAGTGGGCCGTTGAACACCAGCAAACTGAACGGCAACACCGCTGTACTGGATCTTATGATTTTTTTCCTCTTTTTGAAATAATAGATATGACCGAAGTCATAGGTATACTATACCCCCTAATACTAGGTGGAAAAAAAGCCTGTGACATTCGAGGTAAGTAGCACATCGCTAGATTCCGCGCGAAAGTCCAATGTATTACCGGACGCCATGCACTTCTATGTAATTGTTAGTATATAGTATTTGATGGTTCGGCCACGTAGAAAAAAAAAACAGATGCGTGAGACTCTCGCGCGGTAGAAGTGAAACTTTTTAGCTCCTAGGAAAAGTAGATTTTATGCATTGCTTTTTTTCTATTTGTTAACGATTTTTATTTTTTTTTTTAGAATTAGGAAATGGTTATGAGAATTTAATTTAAGAAAATCTCTCGTAATTAAATAATTTTTTAAAATTTATTTATCCATTTCCATACATTGTGATTGTGTTATTATATATTAAATAATTCATTATATATTATATAATTATGATATAACTATTATATAATTATATATTATATAATTAATTAATTATATATTAATTCCCTAGAAGGGGAAGCGTTTCACTTTTCGTAACGTTCAGGCCAATTTGCCCTACCGCGCCTGTAAAAAATTCATTTCAATAATGATGAAAACTTGACAAAAATGATACGTTATTGCAGTAAAGAAGGTACGAGAATTTTGAGACTCATATAAAAGCACTTGAAGACACTCCTTTTTGGGAGTCTTATCAACATTTATGATTTGACATAAACATTTACGCAAATACACTACACTACACCTAAAACCGAATTTATTACTACCACATATCAGAGAATCTGCAAAGGTTTATTTGAAGGACTCAAACTTAGTAGTTGGTCTTCTCTTAGTAAATTTTCTTCATTTATTTTAACATTTTTTTTTCTTGACATATTCATAAATGATCTGCCCTCAAAACGACGCTTTGTAAATTATTATTAAAAACGTGGCACGACCTAAGGAATCAAATTATAAAAAAGAGAAGAGTGAAAATACTTAAAAAAAACAGGAGAGTATACATAAATAGGTGAATCAATATCGCAGGAGGATGTGTGAAGAAAATATTTGTTCAGTTTGCCTCCTCCCATTGAGACATAGCGTGATGATGATGATAATGTAAGTAATATGCCTATGATCCCTGAGGTCTAGTGGGAAAAAATCCGCGTCCCTTATTGAAATACATGGTGAAATCTTACTACGCAAAGCTAACTAACCCTTACGTAAAATCGTTTTTATGAGTTTCTTAATTATCATGAAAAACATAACGAACGTCATTGAAATTTATTTTCAAAAGTATTTCGGGCTCGATTCCTGTCAGCATCCGATTTAAAAAAAAGTTTTTACTGAGGGTTTTTGATGTTCAATATACAGCTTCTTTCTGGTTGATTGAAATTAATTGTTACATGGCAAACCCATCCGCAACGATTACTGTAAATACCAAAAGTTTAATACGATAATGTTTATGTATTTCTCACAAGTAACGATTTGATCATAGTGAAAAAAATATGTACAATTGATTTTTCTATAAGATAAATTGGTAACACCATTATCATTTGTATTCATTACTGTTATGAAGGTTTTGATAGAATACAACCTATTACAACAAATACACTGTCGCAACTTTCAGAACATTTCAATGCATTTTCTTCGTTCAAAACTAGGAGACTTCAAAACTATCCTCCGTTAAAAAGTTATAGCAATATATATTTTTATTACCAACGTATAATGAAATATTTCCCATAGAAATCTACCCAAGGTACCATGAAATAGAAAATATAATTTCTTTTACACAGACGAAACCTATCTGATCCTTTTTTATATTTATTGAGTACATTCCCGGTTTCAAAGATTTCTGTCTCCTTCGTTAGGTGTAAAATAACTTAATTTAACATTTGTGGATACAAAGAAAATTATTGTTCAATTTATTTAATTAAAAAAATCATTAAACATAACTAAACAAAAATAACAAAATGTTTTTTTCTGAGATTTAAGATAAAACTATTAATATTTCCATTACATTTTGTGGAGTGATAAAGAAAAAATTTTCTTAAAAAGATTATACTTTAAATAGGCTAAAGAATCAATGAGAATCGTGCAAATAATATTTTAATAAAAAAAAACTTAAAATGGCGGTCGAATAAAATTATGTAAAAAGCTTCTTTTGAAAGTTAAAAGCTTAAGAAAAAATATTGTCTCTTAAGTTAATAAAATTACTTACGCTCAAAGAGAAAGAATCCGAAATGGTAGGATAATAGAGGAAAATTTAAGTCTTTATTTTGATTTTATGTTCTACGATAATATTGTTCGCCATTGTATTTTCTTTTTTTCATTTATAATTTGAAATATTTTTTAACGACTGTTTTAAGGACTCAGTATGAAAAGTACTTCTTCTGTTGGTTTTATTTCTTGATAAATTCTATAAAAACAATTTTATACAGTTGGTGTATCATAACATACATAAACAATAGCTTTTATGGAAATTTTGATTACTTTGCTTTCTACGAGGGTGGATCAAATAAAAACGAGACTCTTATTTTAGAGCGCGTAGATTTAAACCGAGCACGCGGCCGCCTCCAGGAGAGTTGGGTTGGAATATCAGGGGAGGGAGAGCGGTTGGCCGACCTCGGCAAATTCCGTCATTAGTATGGCCCACAATGTCTGAGAAAGAGGTGTACCTGTCGATTGCGCAACGCAAATTATCAAGTTTCTCGCTCGTGAGGACGTAAACCCGGCCGAAATTCTGCGGAGATTAACGGCACAGTTCGGGAATTAAATACCGTCAAAGCCCCGTGTGTTTGCCTGGCATAATTAGTTCATAAAAGGCCGTGAAGGGGTCGAAAACGAGAAGCAGGATCGTCACCCGTGAACGAGCATTACCGAACAGAACATTAACGCTATTCGTGATCTTCTGGAAGACGATCGACGTTTGACGGTTTCGGAAACTTATTCTGAAATAGGAATACGTTATGGGAGCACTCAATCCATAATCACAAAGGACTTAGGATTCCGCAAAGTGTCTACTCGATGGGCCCCACGTCTTTTGACTGTTGAACAAAAGTTGGCACGTTTGCACGTACGAGTATGTGAGTGGCTCTTGACGCGCTTTGCACAAGAAATAAACGCATTTTTGAGTCACATCCTTACTTGCAATAAAACTTGGATACACTACTACACGCCCGAGTCAAAGTTTGGGTACATTAATACACGCCCAAGTCGAAGCATGGAGTGGAGAAAGAAGGATGAGGCCACCCCTGCGAATGCCAAGACTCGGGTGCCAACTGATTAGGTGCTTGCGACCGGTTTTTGGGACCGGCGTGACATTTTGTACATAATTTTTTTGCATGATCGTACTACTGCGAGCTTTGAGTAACGTTAAACTTGCTTATCGATGCAAAAGACGGGACTAACTGATACGAGAAGTGATTTTTTTCCATGACAACACGAGGTCCCATATTGTAGCTTTAACCCTTCCCTTACGGTGATAAAAATAATACGCGTGCTGCGGTGTTGGGTAGTGAGTACGCAATAAAAAATTAGCGATTTTAAATCGGAAAAATAAGAACATTCATAGATAATCCCCTTAATTAATTATAATTGAAGTTAAAAATTATAATAATTGAGATTTATTTGCTGAAAACATAAAAAAACCATCTGGCAACGCTCACGGAACGGGCGTACGTCTAACCTATTTGCAAGCCTAGAAGCTACTAGTGGCGCGGAACGTCAGTTGCATACCCCGGCGCTTACGCTTATGCTTGCGACGTTGAGACAATTCAGCTCCTCGCAATTCAGTCTAGTATGCAAGAGTGAGATGCGAATATAGTGTCGCGCTTCCCGCATACTATTCACCTATCGTCAAGACGAGGCACTCGCAGCGTTTAAATGCGAATTTGTTTTCGATCTTTACAAAACACCTCGATGTAGTCGATAAATTCTGATTATTATTAATATTATTTTTTAAATCAATGCGTAAATATATTATGGAGGAATACCTAAAATCTTAACCTTGCATTTATTATATTTATAGAGATATTGATGGTTATTAGAAGCAACGTGTAGAAGATACCCAACACAGGGAAGGAACGGTTAACATGCAAATAATTGGAGTAAATCAGTTTGATACGACTGAAACGACCTCCCTATATCCCTGATCTATTGTTTCGACTTTCATCTCTTTGGGCTACTGAAAGAATCTCTGGAAAGCAAACGATTCATCGACGATGATAGAGTAGGGGGGTTTGTGCGCAATTGGCTGCAGACACAATCCACTTCTTTTTACGATGACGGGATAAAAAAAATACCAATCCCCTGGAAAAAATGCATTTCCTAAGCAGGATATTATGTATGAAAATGACGTGTACTTGGTCTTTTTCTTTTTGCAAATAAAACAAAAAAGTCTCGTTTATATAATATTTGATCCACTTTCGTATTTAGACACATTATTAATTAAAAAAAAAATTTGAAAAATTATGTAATATCGGTTTTGTTATATCCACGAAACTTTATAAAGAATGATAACGTATTTAAAATCCATGAAACATTGTTACGAGTTATAAACAATATAATATTCATGGAACTTTTAACGATTGATAGCCATAATTTTTGATACTTTCTAACGGTCAGTGTCAATTTTTGATACTTTCTAATATTCACGAAACTTCGTAACGGTCGATAATCAATAATATATTCATGAAACTTAGTAACCGTTAGTAATCAATATAATATTCACAAAACTTTGTAACGGTTGATAATCAAAATTCTATATAGGCTACATTATAACGATCAGTCTTTAATATTCACGAAACTTTGTAATGGTTGAAAATAAATAAAATATTCTTGAATCTTTGTAACGGATATTTATAAAATAAATACGAAACTTTATAACAGTTGATACAATATTTGACGTATTTCATATTCATGAAACTTTGTAACGGCTGGTGATCAAAATATTATTTATACATTATAATGATCAGTGATTTATTAAATATGCTCGAAATTATGTAACGTTTGATATAAGATACGAGTATATAATATTCACGAATCTTTGTAACGGATATTTATAAAATCTATACGAAGCTTTGTAACAGTTGATACAATAATTTATGGAATATTTATGAAACTTTCTTTGTACTTATGCTTTTGACCTCTTTCAATATCTCGTATCAAGTAACAATGGTTATGACTAAAATAATTGAATTAAGTATAAAAGAATATTGATTTAACCAGATATTTCTAATAATAAAATCAACACCTACTCCAAAAAAGGCAGATAATGTCTTTTTTCTCCGCTACTCCATCATTGTCACTTTGAATATCAAGTATCTAATTTATGTTTTTCCCTTTCTTCAATAAAACCTATTTTGAACCTCGAAGAATAATCACAAAAATATTATGACCAGAGTCGGTCCTATGTGGACGCAAATAATACACAGCACTTGAATATGTATTTTGACTGATAATTATTGAATTGGACACCAAAAAATATTCTCGAACCAGATAGTATTAACAACTACTAAGATAGTCCACAATAGCATCTTGATGCCAATTTTGTTTTTTTTAAATAAAACGTGGACGTGGAACAAGAGCGTCGTGGTCGTCTGTTGATATATCTAGAACTTATTGTGTTGTTTGTCTTCATCTTTCTCAAAACTGAGCCACGTTAAATGAGGACCCCATCAACTCGTCTATTTGGTTCATTCATCTTTTAGGACACTTTCTTCTTACTCATTTCCTCAAGGCTTTTATTATTACAATTTACGAATAGTATTTTGGTGTTCCCTTAGATGTATGGGAGTGTAACGTGGACGTCGTAAAAGACTGAGATGTACCAAATCAACGTTGTAGAAATGCGTGCATTGCGAGGAATACACTGAATGAAGTGATAAGGTATGAATGTGAACTGAAGGTTGATGTGTAAAGCAAGATTAAGAAGAGAACGTTGATATGATTTAATCATGTAGAACAAATAAATAATAACAAAACAGATATATAGTGTAAATGTGAGTGGAAGGCGTGTGAGAGAAAATATCAAATAAAATTCTCAGATTAGGAAAACGATGCCGGGCCAGGACGACAGACAAATAATAAAAACCCTTCCGCTTCTCAGGGTGTCTTCAGGGGGCACATCCATCAAATTCGGTTTAATGATTTCCTCTTCGCAATTTCCTTTATTTATTTCTTTGACATAATGACCTGTTTATTTATGTACACGTTTTTATTGTGTACAATAAAGATGAACGGTATAATCTAAAGCGATGAATACATTAGTTTTATTGCCCGGGTTCTCCTTCCTCGTCCGTATCGCCTGTTTACAGCTAAAGTATTCTGATTTTTTTTTTATTTAAGAAGTTAGTTTCGCTTCTAATGTGTGTCAACTTAAAAATGTGAAAATCTTACATCCTTTAAAATTTCTAAAAGTTTCTATGCAAAATATACTATGACAACCAAGTCCGCGACCTTGATGGTATGATGTTTGTCTCCCAAAACTGGGTTTTATATGTTCGATTCACATTAAAACCCAGATTTTTTAAAAAATTGTCTCTTATTTGGTTTTTACGAAAAGTTTCTTTTAAATCTTTCTGTTGGATTTCAAGAAATTAGTACATAGCAATAAACTTACCATTTTACTATATGTTATGAAAGTGTAATGTAATCTTTTTTTTAACATATTTCACCTGATTCGTATAGCATTTGTCGTTCAATCAACTATTACCGTAATAGCCCGACTATAAGGCGAGGTTTTTATTTGAAAAGGTGACATGTGAATAGGGGGGTCGCCTTATATTCGAGTCACAAACATAATGGGTAACAATAAATTCACTATTCACGATTAGCGAAATGGTAACATTGAAATGAGAGCGTTCAAAAGGCGTCATTGTTTACACATGCCTGTGCGTAGTAAAATGGACGGTGCTGAAGATGATATTTTGTGGGAAAATATGATTGAGGATTCCGAAGACGATAATATCACTAAAGATGAGACTGATGCTGAGGATGCTATAGTCATATGTGAATCTGACTGATCTTGATTAGCAACTGTAGTTGGACTTTTTTAATTTCTTCTTTTCATGTTTAAACACGTACTTGACTATTAAATGGGTACTTTGTTTTTATAAATATTTTTTGTTAAACATTTTGCATTATATTTTTCATAATATTATAAAGGTGAGGAAAATGTTTTTTTCTCCAAAAAGCAGCTTAAAATAGGGGTCGCCTTATAATCAGGGTCGCCTTATAGTCGAGCCAATACGGTAATTAAGATAATTATTTTTCGATATTAAATTTCTTTTCTAATCTCGGTAAATTTTTTAAGCTTCTCTCTGTTTAAGAAAATCAAATATTTCTTTTAGTATTTTGCAACTCTTTCTCTCAATTAATACAAGCCCATACATATTTATTTCTCAATTCTTCCTATAACTGTGTATAACATACTATTTTTTCGTAAACAAATATGATTGTAAACCACCCTGTGGATGAAAGAAACGAGTAGGTGTATTGTTTTTTTTTTTTTGCAAGCTTTTGCAATTTAGCCAGAATATAGTCTTGACAGATCAAATACCTTTGGATGATAAAGATGTCAAATTTAACAAAGTATTCATTTTTAACAAACTACTCCGATAACACGTTATCAAATCCATTCGTTTTTAACCGTATTATGTAAAGTAATACCAGATATTATTCGCAAAGCAAAAATATTTCAAATTTCTTGAATAATTTTTTTATCGCTTTTAATTTTATCTTGAATTTGCCTAAACGTTGGTTATAATATTTTCCATGGAAGTTGATAAAAGAATATGAGGGTTCAAGAGATAAGCCTTTTCTGGCTGTTCATTATATTCAGTAACTCACCTCCCTTAACCTTTATCTATGTAGAAAGAACTTGAGGTAGTATTTCTCTAGGCACTTTTTTAGGTCATAATATGACTTGTTTGGTAGGACATGGCGTCATTTAAACAACGTCTCGAATATTTATAATAAAAACGAAGCGTTATTTATCATAAACTACTATATAAAGAATATTTTTTAGAATGTATCAAATACATCTCTGAAGCATCGCCATAGACTGAAAAAAGCCAAATAAATGCTGTAGAAATGTGTGCACTCATAAGAATGTGTGCACTCATAGAATACGGATGTAGTGATTAGTTTGGGCACGTGGAGATAGTTTGGGCACGTGGAACGAATTAATGAAAAAAAAACTAACAAGACAAATATACAATGCAAAAGTGAGTAAAAGGCGTGATAGAGCGAGTAAAGGAAAATAAAGATAGTTTGAGTGAATTATATAGATTTGAATTTGAGAATATATAATCTTATCAGCGGCAGCTGGTCTCGAGGTGCGTTGGTGCACTGAGCCGGAGAAATAATTCGCAATAATTATATTATACTCGTATTTTCGCAAACATGACTTCCAAAAATGTTAAATATTTGTCTAGATTAAATATGTATAAGAAAACTGATAATATGAGTACTTTTATTTAAGTGAAAATTTAAAGTAAAATTTAAAAACGTATTCCTTTCAAATTGACCGGCCAAGTTAGCCAATTCATACTGAAGCGATCTCGAATATGCACCGAACGGAAACGCACATTCATATAGGGCAGACAGAGAAATATAGTAAACCGTGAGACTATTTCTCTATATTGCGAATTGTTTCTCCGGTCCGGCGCGCCAGTGCACCTCGAAACTCGCCACCGCTGTATCTTACTACTTCATTGACTTTGTTTTCTATCACTACACGCCGTTCGATATCTCTCTGAATTCTTTCGTTATCTGAGAAAATATTACCGAAACAGCACACTTCCTCAACTTCATATTTCAAAACTGAGATAAATACGAGTATATACAAATGCTTCAAGATTTCTTAAAAGTTGTATTTTGCATACACCATCACGCTCTACCCTTTGCAGGGTGGGCAAAGTTACTAGATCTCAGAACTTTTATCTACAAGCTCACAAATTACACCTCTTTCACATTCACACATTTCACCATCAATCTTCTATTATTCATAATTCTTTCAAAATCTGGTCCACTGAAACCAACCACGTTCTCCTTGGTATACGAAATCCAAGTGCACTTTGTAACATATTTCTTACTTATATATTCGCTAATTCATTCTTAAGTTATTCATTTTATTGACATGCCCAAATCTGAAAGTTCTATTATGGATTTGATCATTTTCAGAAAATACTTCAAGGAGTACATGTAAAAGTTGTCAAAGGTTTTGAAATATTTACTATAAAGAAGTTAATTTTAATCGTAATCACAATGATAGAAATGCTGAATTGTGTTTTTTACAACTTAAGTACATTATAACATTCCGCTTCAATTTTTCTGAAATGCTGAAAGTTTTTTCAGATAAAAAATAACGGTTTCCCAATATTTCACTGGGAATGTGCATAATTTTGCACGCATATAAAAACCCCATTAAACTTTTTATTGCCATATTAAAGTTTTGCCTAAGTCATTAGTTCAGAACTGAACTTGCCGCATTTTCGTGGCATAATTCCATTCCTTCGATGATAGGAAAGAGGCAAGTTTTTCATTCTTTTAGATCTGACGTTGGATAGAAAGAAATAATATTTGAAGAAACCACAAAAAAGCTTCCTTCATCTACCAATGAAGGAAGCTTTTTTGATTAAATAGATGTGTTGTAAATTCCTTGAGTTAACAGCCCCCAAAAATATAAAAAAAGTGAAAGAACAAAACATTTTTTTAAATTTATCAATTAATTCCCCATATAATTCAATACATTTTTTTAGTAAAATAAATGATTATTTCAATATTACTGAATTTTTTTTTCTGAAGTGTTGTTTTCAAAATGGTGTTAAACAACGGAGATAACTTTTCGTAATAATTTTTTTTTCTCGAAAATCAGATTTCTGCTTTGAAAAAAATAAATTTATAACTATAGGGTGGGTAATTCAATTCTAGGAAACCACAATGTTGAATGACAATCTTCACAGCAATAGAAATTTACACTGGCGAATTGCCGTGTAATAATCTCACACCTCGTGCAGCTTTCCTCGGCATTTTGTTTTTATGGCACCCTTTTCGTTTGCGTGATATTAGCTATTGTATATACCATTAGAGGTCTAAGTGTGTTATCAGATGTAATAAAAATGTGTTCAAATATCTAAATTCATTTATATTTATTATTACGATATTTGGGGAATAAAATCCAAATATCCACTAGTTCAATCCTGGTTATCAATTAGGCCCATAAGTTTCCAGCCTAAAGTGAGAGCACGTGTGGACATATAGCACTTTTGCCATGACCACCGCATGGTCAGGTGATGTTATAGCTAAAGTTTGATACATGTACCCTCACCAGTATGCGAATTAAAGCCGATAAAAGACGTGGTATTTCGTGCTATTCTGAAACATTAAAAATAGAATATTGCGTTGTTATCAAGTTTTTCCAAAAGAAAAGTCTATCTTCAGTAAAGATTCTTCATTGACAACATTTAAACATTGTTTAATTTCAGGTAGGCATTTCCATTCTTTTGAAATAAGCTTGATAACCGTACGATATTCAATTTTTAACATTTCAGAATAAAGCGAAACAAAACGCCTTCTATAAGCTTTAGTTGACATACAACTTAAGATTAAGGTATCACATTTTACTTGTAATCAACCTGATCATGTGATGGAAGCGTTATTTGTCTATACATGCTCTTACTTGTTTAGGTCGAATACTTTTAGACCTAAGTGGTATGTACTGAAAAAATACCTCTCTTATGTTAAGTCGTCTCGATTTCGTAGAAAATTTCTTTTTAGGAACTTTATTTTCCTGAAAAAGTTTGATTTTAACGCAATTCTGTTGAAGGTTTTTGAACATAAAGTCATGGTTCGTGAATTGTATATTTGACGAGTTTTTTTTGTATTTTATTTTGTTGTATTAAGTTTTAGTTAGAAATAGAAAAAAAATGTGAATTATTTTCACGTGGCAATCTCTTTCCTCCAACCAGTTTTAGAAGTCTGAATCGAAAACCAGACTAAGATCCAATTTAAAAAAAAAACACAATAAGAACCGAGCCCACAACCTCCGGGTTAAAAGATTTATTATAAGAAATAAGAATAAATATTAAATATATATATTTAAAAATCAACACACATGTAAACTCTCACATTTACAAATATGCTCAGATATTTAGTAATTATACAAAAAGTAAAACACCAACTTAGTCCTTGAAAAAATATTTTGAAAATCACTGTTTCGATATTTTGCTTAAATACAATTTTAACAAATTTATTCATGCTACACTGGATTGACAGCCTCATTAATCAAATAAATGCATGAACAATTAACGTTGATACACAGATTGAGTTGTCAGTTACGCTTATAAATCTGTCAAAAACAAAATTGGAAATGAACCGATTTAAAACACTTGTTTTCAAATGCTTAACGTGACAAATGATGAATTCATATTGTGAAACTATGAGGAAAATTAATAAATACGTACAATTCTATCATTTCTTCTCTACCATGTTTTTCTCCTGAAAACTCTACCCAAATCTCCACTAAATATCCCACGTCCGCTTCTATTATCCAATGAAAGAATAAGGTGTTTTTCTCCTGAAAACTCTACCCAAATCTCCACTAAATATCCTACGTCCGCTTCTATTATCCAATGAAAGAATAAGGTGTTTTTCTCCTGAAAACTCTACCCAAATCTCCACTAAATATCCCACGTCCGCTTCTATTATCCAATGAAAGAATAAGGTGTCTTAAAATCGGATCGATACGTCGGGTAATATGATTAACAGTGCGGAAAATCGATACAGAGAATTTAACCTAACAATAACTCGTCAATAATGACACAAATAATTATTTGTTCAAAATAGCACTTTGAGCTGCTTTATTTTATCTTGTTACTGCGTATTTAGTTTCGTTTTCTCGTGAATAGCACGATCGTCTTTTGTTTTTAGATTTAACAGCTCTTTTTAGCGCGATTTTGTATTTTTCATACGTAATTATAAATTTGTAATACTTTTAATTAACATATTATCTAGTAGAAACAATAAAAAAATGTATATTTTAAGGTTAATTTGAATTAAATATTGACGTTACGGGAAATCTCTAATAATATAAAGTTTGAATTAACTTATTGACAGGAAACTTTACATAAATTATTCACAACCAAATGTATAAATTAACATAGTGTATCAGACGTACGCGTCACCTAAAATATGATGTATATTTTCTTGTTTTATATTTTGATATTTTGTTGTATACATTCTTGTTTGATGTTTTGTTGGATGTACTTGCTGTGTCCCGACTGTAATGAAATGTTTCTTATGCGCGGCCTTCGTGAGAGATAGTATCAAAAATCGGCCGGCCCATGCATGCGAAAACGTGCGAAATACGTAATATCTCGCGGTCGCACATAAGGAGCGCAAAACACCAAAAATATATTCTTAGTTTCACCACAGTTCACTGTCTTTTACTAACGATCAAATTCTACCTGTTAAAGAGGAATCTCTTCACCCTGCTACTTTTCACCGGAAAAGCATAAAGTGAGCCGAAATCTCCGAATATTGAGCGGTAACCATCCACCTATTCTACAGTCTTTGTACGGCGCTATACACATATTAACAGTAAAACGTGAGTGAAAGTGATATTTGAAACTAATGATTGAGTGTTTAATTTATAAATATTAATAAAATCAAGCATTCTCACTCATTATAAGCTCCTTTATCGTTTTAAAATTTAAATTTAACTGCTCGAAAGTAACGCAATCTCCCTGTAATAAATGTATTATTCCTTTGTGTTATTTTATGTCTTACATCAAATCAAGAAGTGTAAGTTGTCAAATTATAATTGAAAAAAAAAAATTGGAACTATGCCATTAATAAAATAATAGCTTTGTAATTTGTTTTAACGAACACTTTTTAATTAACTTTTTGTAACGCTATAACCCTACCGGTTTCAAGGCTTTCACACCATCTTCAGGGGATTACAAAAAAGACTGAGGATGAGGTGAAAGCCTTGAAACCGGTAGGGTTATACCGTTACAAAAAGTGGAATAAACAGTGTTTGATAAAAAAAATTACAATGTTTTTAAACCTCCACAACGTTAATGCCTTAACTATAAACAATATAAAATAAATAATACCTATTAAACCATAAATATAGTATTAACAAATGTAATGCCTAGTTTACTGGGGATACGACAAATGAAAGGCAACAAACCCAGATCCATTAAAATTATATGTCCAAATCAAATTACCTGTTGTTTTTTCTCAAATTGTGTATATTTCTTGTCATGTGTAATAATAAAATAAAAATAAATAAATAAATAATATACAGATATATCATAAATAAACCAATTTTACATTGTTTGAGTGCATTTTCTGACACAGGAATAATTTTAAAAAATCCTGAAGAAAATTTATAAATAAGGTGGTATTTTATGTCCTTTTAAAAATATTGCATTTTTAGGGTCCAAAGTAATATAAAAAAAAGAATAGTGAATTTTACCTTTCTGTTGTGAAGATGAATGTTCAGTTAAATATTTCTAATACTCACCTGAAACAAAAAAAGAAAATCGATTTATTTATCATACATTTATCGAAATTATAAACAGTGATTAAGAAATATATTTTAAATTTAATTATCATTCAAATTAAAATTTTATGATACTCCATATAAAAATAGATAAAAAAAACACATTTATTCAACGTAGTATTTTTTTATTTAATTAATATACACGCAGACTATTTTATAGAGTTTCGGCTCGTGTTTCAAAGCACAAAAAGCAAAAAAATAAATTTCTTTTCTTATAAATACCGTTCAACATGAAATAAATAGAACACAAAGAGTATGAGAAAAGAAAAAGGACTACTTAAGAGTTGTTCTTAGAAATGGATCAAGCGGTGGGAGAAAGGGATAAAAGGGACACGTTTAACTAAATCCGTGGCCAAATTGGTTCAGTGGTAAAAGACAGGTTGAATATTTTTTTTCAGTTTTTATTCTAAGATTTCCATAGCATATTTTCCAACGATTTTTTTCAATATTACAACCAGAATTGTAAGAGTTAAGCCAATTTTGTTTTAGTAATTTTTTTATGAAAAAAAATTAAGAGAAATTATTTCTAAAAGTTATGCATCTTTGCCATGCCTTCTGCTATAAAACCTTTTGCATAAATCAAAGCGTCACCAGCAAAACGTCTTTTTCACTAATACCATCATGTATATTTAAAATGAAAAACAAAGGCCCTAGAACTGACCCCTACAGAACACCTCTTTCTATTTAAATCTCTTCTGACAACAAATGTCTCAGAAAACGAATTGCATTCGTCCAAAAGCCTACGAACCAATTTTTTTTGTTATCACGGATTCTCATATTTTTTTCAATATTACTATCAATTTATTTCTGTCGATAGTTTCAAATGCTCATGTTTCAATTATTTTTTATGACAAACTATTTGTACTAAAGAGTTTTATTGATTTTTTTTACTCTTCGTCAAATACGATTTTTTTCCAAAAAAATACCATAGATTAAGAAATTACTTGTATTTGGCCAGGTAATAAAAACACTTGTCACGTTAACCTTTTAACCGCGTTAAAAATCAAATTCGACAAACCCTGTGCGCGGCACAATTTCGGCGTTTTTTAATTCCTAAGTTTAAATGCGTATTTAGTTTAGAACCACTGATATTTAATTACAACTTCAGACAACATAACACACAAGTAATTTTCTGATAATAAATAAAAGTCATTACTCTTGAAATAAAGGAGATAAATTAAATAATACGTAAAATAAACAAACGAATGATACGATCATAGAAATTCTTCTTTCCACACTCCCCCACTCAAGTGCCTATCTGTGTGTGTGAGACGAGTCTGCACTGGGACGGCACGGAATTCAGAGCGTATTTTATGGGCACAAGGATATGAATTATGAAGTGTTTTTTACTTCACAAACACTATAAATCTCACTCTGTTCACACCATATTTATTGGTCTATATTGAAATACTTAACTCAGAATTATTTATTATTATGAAATAAAAATTGAGATTGTTTATTTTTCAATATTTCTTTTTCTCGTGGTATGCCCTAAAGCATGGTTGGAAACACAACGGAACATTGCATTCAGAACACATAAATTTAGTCATTTTACGCACTTTAACATTTATTTTAGTTTTAGCACAGACATGACACCTTCGACGTGGATTTTTGCACTTTGGCGTAGAGGGAATGTTTATCTTTTCATGATTTAAATATTTATTTGGTATAAATCTTGTAGGGCTGTCAGCAGAAGTAGTGGGGCATTGAACTTTGTTGAGCATTACTTTTTACGAATTTTTCTCAATCAATTGCCGAATAACAGCTAGCTGAAATTCAGCCAGACTAATCGATTTAGATGTAACAAGTTTGTACAAAATATGGGCGTTGAGCAAATACAAATCTATCACATGGAAAAACTTCTTCTTGTACCATTTGACGGACTTTCTCATGCAATTTAATCCACTTAGCATCATGTCCGCTTTGTCTACCAAACCCATACATTTGTTGTAATCGATTACGCACTTGGGTTTTTGTATGGCTTCACCGGTTGACCTGTTTACTTTTCCAGTACAATCTTTTGAATCGTCATGAAGAGTGGTAAGCATGTGCACGTCGCGCCGATCACACCATTTCAGCGCCAGCAATTTTCTATTGTTAAAAGATTCCACTTCTCACTTTTTCAATTTTTTAAACTTTGGCATGCCTTTTCGGTTTTTATACACTGTTTCACAAGCATTTGTTTTGTTTTCATATAATCTTTTAAAGAGTTCAGGGCTAGTGTACCAGTTATCACAAAACAAACTGTGTCCTTTTCCGATATAATTATTTAACAGAGTTGTGACCACTGAACCAGACATACTGAGTCCCATTTCATTGTCAATTTCAGTTTGAGATCCTGTATAAATTATGAAATCTAATATATATCCAGTCATCACGTCACAGAGTACAAACATTTTTATCCCAAATCTATGCCGTTTTGACGGGATATATTGTTTGAAAACCAAGCGCCCTTTGAAAGCAATTATGCTTTCATCTATGCAGAGATTCTGAAAAGGTGCGAAGGTTTCTTTAAATATTTTTCTGGTAAAATCAATCAAAATTTTTATTTTATGCAGTCTATCTGATGATTTTGATGCGTTGTCACTAAAATGTAGCATCTGTAAAATGAGCTCAAATCGGTCCCTAGACATTGTTTGCCCGAAAATAGGACTCGGCAGAAGAGGATCTGTTGACCAGTGCTTCTCGATAGTAAGATGACGATTCTTCGTTATTAACATTGTAACTGCTACAAATATGTACATTTCGTAAATAAATGTATCATACCATCTTCTTATCCTTGATTTATCTCCAAAACTTTTATTATTAATTTCATGTTGATAAAAACTATTCGTTTCGTCAACAATTTTGCTAGTTATATCTTCATTGAGAAAATGTTCAAAATAGTCAAGTTCGGTGGAGTTTTCAGAAAACGTAATGTCTGGATTCACTCCTGAAAATGCGTTGAAATTATGAATAACCGGAATATGTGAACCCGAAAGCCACGAAGATGAATACGTTTCTGTAGACGATTCACCGCCAAATCCAATATTTTCATCATTATCAGAATCAATAACATCACTAAGGTTCGAAATATTATCGTCTTCACTAACACTTGATCCGTAATTTGACCCAAGTTCACATACGTAATCGCCAATTTCTTCTTCACTTAGACCACGTTTAGTCATAATGAATATAACGTGTTAAAAATAATAAAACAGAAAATTTAAAATTTATTGATTTCAAATACAAATATCAAATTTGAAATCAAAACACTAAAAACTGACAATAACTAAACGAACCATACACAATTATATAGTCACTAATTAAAAATATTTGAAAAGAAATAAAAAAAATCAGATTGAATGCTGCTCGTATATAAAATATTTAGTAATGTTTACGTAAGCGAGACGCGCCACGTTTCACTTAACCGGCCCAGTAAAGCGTGCGTCACATACTGTCCACACATATTGTCATGCGTCACACATACGACGTGATAATATGAAATATTAATTGAGAAATAATCTGCGCTCTGTTTATTCAAAAATATTTCATAAACTAATACATTATTTGACAAGGTTTCGAGATATGTCGCTAGAATAAAGATTATTTTAAATTTTAGTTTAATTTTTATCCCGGTTTTGTGTCATTGTTTATAAGTATTTCTCGTTTAAAATTTGGGTTGTCGTCAGATCACAGACGTCTGTGCGCTTAGCGCACTAATGTTGTCAAATCAAATCACAGGCGTTTGTGCGCGCCGCGGGGAAAGAGTTAAAAAGTAGAATATTTTTATGAATCAAGTATAAAAGAGCCGTGCAGTTTTATTTAAGGTCGATGTATTGTATTTTTAAAAGATAAGAAGTAATTATTTCTTGGTTATTATCAAAAGTAGTAATCCTATAAAGATTTGATCAATAAATAACAATTTTCAAAAGGATAATTATATTTAACAGGCCTTAAGGTTTCACGAGTAAAATAACCAAAACCTTTTTACAATAATTAAGAATGAAAATGTACTTAGTAGTAACAATAAAGCAGGTAAAAAATTACTGTTTGGCAAAGGAGAGCAAAGCAATTTTATTAATACTCGAGACAATATTTGATCAGAAGGAAAATGTATTTCCTTCTCTCGCTTTTCTTCAAAGAAAATATCTATATAAGAGTATTGTATAAAAGAGTTTCTCCGTCGATATTTTCTCTTCGATAGCAAGTATATTTTATTTCACGAGTAACTTAAAATTCTGAGGAAATTCTATGATAACAAAATTTTCTTTGTATATATCAAATTCCTTTTTTAAAGCATATCTTGGGTAATTTGCAAACCGTATGTGAAATGTATATGGAAAAAAATATTTTTTTGATTTTGGTTATAACGTGAATGTGAGATTTTTTCGGTAACTCATTCAAGACACGTATTAACCATTAACGATAGCGTTCTTTGTATCAGTATTTAAAACCAAGTTTTCTACAAAAAAAGCTTTGAACGCGAAATTAATTTTAAGTAAGAACAAATCGATTTTTAATACACTTTTAAGGCAGACACATAAATGGCTAAACCGGGTTCAATTGGGTTCTAATATAAGATTTATACTTTTTTTCTTTTGGTTCATTCATCTATATTCTCTAAAGTTTTAAACTAAGCTTTAGGGGTTTAATTATTTTTTTAATATTTTTTTGTATCAGTAAATCATATAATTATTTTTTACCTTTATCTTGACTGAAAACGACGATGTTTTTGGATAATATCAGGATTTGTACTGAAACTGTGTAGGAATTTTAATACAGTTGTTTCACCATGGGCTCTGTACAATTCATTGGCTAGAACAATAAATTAAAATACATCTGTTGAGTGTTTACTCTACATGGTGTCCCAATAGATGGTTTGATAGATGTGCAAAATTGAGGTCTACAAACTATAAATTAAAATTAGCCCCTTAGAATTTAAACGGAACGAAGCGGAACGCTCGCCCCCAAAGAAGTTGGACAGCTAGGAAAGTGGGGATACGTGCGTCATGTATGCACATCTGCAACTTCGGGTGGTATCCTTGAAAATATCTAATGGATTGCCGGCAAATTTGCCGACAGCTAAGATAATACAGACAAATGTACGAGTATATGAAGCAAAGAATATTTTGATCACGTGAAATTATTTCGAGAACATAGAGGAACATCATGATTTCTATCGATAATTTAACACGTCCTAACTAAATGTACAGAAAATTAACGGCTTCTCAAAATTTTAGATTTTGTAAGACTGACCGTTCATATCAAAATGGAGTCTTCTAATACAATTTGATTTTTCATTATCCATTTCGCTTATTCAAAATAATATACTCATATGATTGTCCTGGTCTTATTCAATTAATATGTTTGCGAACTTTATAAAGACCCACGCAAATAACTATTCCCACAATACGCTAATCGTAGGGCTGCAACGAATAGATAATCATTATGGACACTTATAGGATAGATCCCCTTAACTCTTTTTGAATAAAAAAAATAATTTGAAAAAATATTACTGCAAGTATTGGTCGCACCGTTATTTTTTTTATAACTTATCGTTGTTTAAATAGGGATTTTTTTTTATTTTCATATATTTTTGAACTACGAGTATAATACAAAAACCAACAATTGTTTATTTGAGTTAAATTAAATGAACAGTAGTAAAAAGTCTGTTTTCCACTCTGGCTTTTTTAATTTACTTCCCGATGGTACCCAAAAATGTTTTTTTCAATCTTTTTTCCTAAATACAGACCAATGGATATCTTCCTGGTTGGTTGATAGAAATTACCAAACTGATTTAACAATATTTTGCTGCATGAAATGAGCACGTAACATAATACAATAGTAAATTCTTAAATTTTTCTTTTAAATCTATTCATATTTTTTGGTTAATAGCTTAAAATACTTTGGTTTCAATTTATCTCAAAATTAAGAATCATTACAGCTGATGAAATATTTGGTTCTGTGACTTGGGACTTAGAATGCAAGCTAAGGATCCATTTGTTTCAGGTTCGATTTCCGGTAATATAACTGTCAGTCTGGTTCGTACTAAGATTTTTGTTTCATCTCTGTGTATTACTGAATTGACGCACAGTAGCTACTAACATAAATCTTTCGAGTAAACAGTGTTATTATGTCTCTTGAGATACGGGAACGAAATATTAAAGAAATCTTCCAGAGATAAAATACGTCTTTTAACGTCAGTTTTCCATGCATAAGATTGCCGTTCTGTAAAGAGTTATTTTACTCCAATGAGAAAAAAATATATTTACTATCTAAACTTGTAAGACACGATTTAAAAATGCTTGATAAGATAATAAAAGTTATCATATTAATAAATCTGGAAAAACATTTGATATTATATTATAAATCTGAGTTTTCAAATTACGAAATAACAAAGAACGCAGGATTTCTTAGAAAACATTGAAAGAAATTACATCGAAATTCAACTAATACGATATAATTAAATTACGCGTCCTTACGAGTAAGTTTTTTTCCACGTGTATGTATGTAATGTTCTTTTTTTCAGCAAGGAAACTCCATTAAGGAAACTTGAAAGTTGCGAAGAATCTTTATAGGGATGATAATTATTTTTCAGTAAAGTAAATATATTTAACTAGAAATATGCTTTTTAAACTACATAGATGATGCGTAGTAAGAGAATTTTAAAGTTTTAATGTCCAAGTCCATATTTTTATGTTACACAATAATCTGTTGCCAATGTACTCGTATGTTCGAAAAGTTGCAAAATCTAATAAGGAGATAATTGTCACACAATAAGTCACGATGACTTTCGGCTTCCTAAAATCAAAATGATCTCAACTGCCTTATACCATGAAGGATTTTAATTTTTTAGCGAAATGCCAAAAGGTATTTAAGAGACCGAATGCGACCAAAATTTTTGTTGTCTGTGAATTTATTTAAGTCAAATTGAGAGAATCATGTTGTTATAAGTTCTCAGGTGTAATATTTCATTTATTTATTTAATAAAGTTATCTATAATACAAACATTTGCCAAAAGCTATATATGTATACAAATTTATATCTTAAGAACTAATCTAATTTATATATTATAACTATGAACCTATTCTTATTCTTAGTGTCATATCAGGTCCCCCCAACGTTGACTATCACCTGAGAGTAAGCATATTTGTCCCCGGCAGCCCGAAAAATATCCCTAACGCACCTTATACCAGTCCAATCACGTATATTGCGGAGACAGGAGATTTACCTCCTGCCAACACCTCTTCGAGTCTCTATTTTGCCTTGGATGATCAGGTGCAGTAATTTGTATTTTTCTCCTCTAACTATGAACTAACATAATTCTAATTTCCTACATGTAATTTTATAGAAGTTCTATAATGTTTAAATTCGTTTAAAACAAACTAATTAAATGAACAAAAAAGGTTAAAAAAAATTAAACAGAACCTATTGAAGCATTCACGTGGAGTAAGAAACCCTTAAATGGAGAAAAATCCCTTAATTTATCCACTAATTGCACCTAATTACCGTGAAACTTTTCTACGTCCAAACTCAAAGTGTTCTTCAGATGAACTCGGGGGGAGAACGAGAAATGTGCGATGAGATAATTAAGATCAGTGGAAAAAAGTAATAATTAGTTAACACGTCCACTGTCGAACACGCGATATAACGTGGTATAAACCGTACGTTAGAAGCCACCCACGCAATATAGCTCTCTCCAAGTGGTGAATAACTTGTTCAGAGTCTCGGTCCAATGGTAGGACGCCTTACTTCTTCATCGGATAATTTCTAACTGTTATGATATTTAGGTGTAATATAGCTTGGTGAGCTAGTTACTTATATGAACCAGTATAGTCGCACCGTGACCCCAGTTGTATCTGAAAGTTTGACTAAAACTTGTGACGTAACAACACCCGACGAAATTTGATTATTGTCATATTTGTTCATACGATTTTGAATAAACAAACTCGCGTTGTTTGTTATAATTTTTTCGTGCATCATTATTTTATAATTATGTTTCAAAACTTCTTTGACAAACACTTACGGAGAGGATTATGAGCCAAACCACGCGGCACAATACTCCGAAATACCTTATACAACTGATACGAATAACCGCGAAAGTTTCAAAACTTATTTGACAAACACTTACGAAGAGGATGTTTATCCATCAATATGTCGGCATTATAAGCCAAACCACGCGGTACAATACTCCGAAATCCTTATACAACTGATACGAATAACCGCGAAAGTTTCAAAACTTATTTGACAAACACTTACGGAGAGGATGTGTATTCAGTAATACGTCGGTATCATAAACCAAACCACGCGGTACAACAATCTAAAACACCTTACATTATAGTGGATGTGTTAAGAGTTGCAATCTAACATAGAATCACATAGTTTAAACTGTTAGTAACCTTTGATAAATTAAAAAAGATTTTTTTGTGAAAAGGGTTTATTTGGACCATTTCCGTAAGGGAAGAAAAAAAGTAAGCTAAGTAAGATAACGAATACTACTTTTTATATCAACGTAACTGCTTTGACAACAATTATTTCTTTTAAAATCTGTTGATGCTAAAAAAAAATCGAATTCATGAAAAACAGGGAAAAGGTTACAGCAGGTATAATTTATTGTTAAGTATTTCGTCCTTGCAAACACTATAAGTACCCGGGTTCACTCTGGGTTTTTAAATCATCCAAATCAATTTGTAACAGCGAACACAAATTTATCTAATCACAAAAACTTAAATCTCCGTGTTATATCGACGCTTACCTTTAATTCAAACAAAAGACTTGAATTAATTTTCACAGGTTCGTAAAACGTATATTTGATTTATTTGGTAGCATTTTATGGCGTTAGTAATTTACAATGAGTCATAAATCATGTCATAAAGAGAGTTATTCATTTCAAGATTTGCGTCATCCGAATATCAGGAAGAACAGGGGAGAACCTAGACATCAATACGCCATTAACTAGTATATCAAATGCCGCGTCAGAAATGCTTCATGCGCGCTGGACCTGTTCAAAAGAATTTGTTGTTCATAAATACACTATTGGGCGAGAACTGGATATCTTAAAAAAAAAGAAATTAAAAACTTTTTTCTATTTGAGAAGTTATCAGTACGCTAAAATGTCGTCTTGGGTATTTATTCGAAGCTTGGATATGGCAAAAACACAATAAAAGTAAGAAAAATAGGAGGTTGTGTAGAAATGATGGATGATAAAATAAGGAGGCAGAACATAATAAAACATTTGTTTCAGACATTTTGACAACGTAGAAAAATAAAAAATAAATCTCTTCGAACAGTGTTAACAATTATAATTAAATAACAATTTATTTGGCGATTTTTAGAGAACATACATTCCTCGAGGGCGCTCATTCTCGAGATTCAAACCCAATGGTACTTCCAGTATAGTTTAGAAAGACATATTTGGTAAGAAAACCGCAAGAAATTGACCAAGGGAAGACAAACTACAAATACTCATTAGATCTTCCAATATGTGATAGTAACACATTTGGCTTAAAGTGTAGTGTACGTGCGCAGTGTTCACATATAATTGTGAATTTTGATGAGCCAAATATATAAGAGGCTTATGCGCATGCTAAAATGAACTGCTGAAATGCGCATGCTAATATGGTCAGCTGGTGTGCCTCTAAGAGACAAAATAAAAAGCTCACGCATTCGTAGAAGCCTAGGTGTTACAGATATCAACAGCAAGATGGAGGAGAGGTGATTGAGATGGTATGGGCACGTTGGACGCAGAGCACCCGATCACATTGTGAACCAGGCAATCTCCATGGATCTTCCTCGAATAACAACCAGAGGAAGACCAAAGAATTCATGGGTGGTGCAAAAATATAACCGGATGCAGAGGCACGGCCTGGGGTACGTAGTCCGGGAAAGAAGAGCATACAACCTGACGACGAGGAGAGCTGATGCCAACAGTCTTCGCAGACAGTGAGTTGGGATGGAGCCAGGGAGAAGAAGAAATGAAAAGAGGCTTATGATATAACCATATAAATCAAATTATACAAAAAGAAACAGTGAAAAGTCTTATAAATAGAAGATTATGCTTGATTTGGCAAAATCGAAACAAGTATGCTTAGCTAGAAATAATAAGGTATCTGTTCTTCTTGTGTACACCAATATATACATAGCGGTAGGGATGATGACCAAGATGCACTTCAGGAAGCTAACTCTACAATGCAACTAAAAATTAGACAGTGCAAACATTTTTAAAATGTGTTTTCTTCTTCCTCCTAGCCCCTTCCTAGTTTCATCTCTTCGGATTTTTGTGTCCACTCTCTCTAGAGTTCCCTGTTGTAGAGAAGATCCATCGACACTCCCAGCAACCAGATCTCTTCCTATATGCCATCCACCTTTCTTTATTTTGGACAATTTTTTTTTGTAAATGAGTCGGAGCTTTAGCAGATGACGCAGGCTTGTACATGTACATATAAGATGGTGAACTTATGTGTGTTTTGGCAGCATCATACGTCTTATCAATCAAACGAGTGGCATTGAAGCTGAGATCATCATCACACTCTTAAATAAGAAGACTCTCGACGTTTCAAAAGTTAAGCAAACATAAAACTAAGTTCTCATTGTTTTTGTGCGTATTTGATCGAGGGTGTTTAATTCAAGGTTTAAGCTTTAACTTTCTGATATTCCACATTAGAACGTTTAACAAATTACATTGTTCTTCCATTAATTACATTAATCTCCGGTTCATGTGTTTCTATCTTTATGCGGAATGAGTTCATCATTTCGGCTGAAAAGAGCCTCGGATTAAGAAGTAGAAACACGTAAAGTGGGGATTAATATAAATAATAGAATAACAAAGTGATTTATTGTTAAATATTCTAGTTGCAGAATGTTTAATTAAGCATGGACAGCGAGATACGCCAGGTTATATTCTTTGTACGAATACAAAATGTTGGCTATTTTACTCTATACCACTTTCATTGTATACACTATAAACTAACATGCTTATAACGATGTGGCAATCTCTCTCCGACAAATTACAAAAGTGTTCAAGAGGCCATTGTATTGTATTACACTTTTCAGTGTATAAAGTACAACCGGGCGGGTTTATTTCAATGTGGTAATCTCTTCCAGCCAACCAAAAAGATGTTAAAGAGACCTTTAGTGAAAAGCAAACTGGAGTCCTTCTTAAAAATAATTGAGTTCGGGCATGATTGGAACACGCAAACTCCGGGTCGGGAGACAGGCATCTTATTAACGGAGGTCAAAATGTGGATTTTTTAAAAAGATTAGTTTAATATTTAATTTTTTTAAGATGGTTAAGTAGATATTTGGGATCTTTAAGATGATTAAGTAGCCTTGTGTGAAAAACAGACTAAAGTCCTTTTAAAAAAAATCTGCCTTAATTAAAACAATTCAAACGTACAACTCCCGGGTCAAAATACAGACTGGTGTCTTACCAATTAGGCCACGGAGGCTTACTAGTAAAAAAACTAGGTAAATTTGTCGACAATACTATTGTCGAGATAGACACACCCTGGAGAAACGTAAAATGGTGAGGCAGATGACGGGAAAATACTCAGGAGGAAGTAAATTTTCATTTAAGTGAGAATTATTGACAGATAGATGTCTCAGTAATTCTTTTATCGCAACGTAGGAGTGTGATAAAACGAAAATAAATCTATCAAAAACTATATTTTACATACTAACATACATACATCCCATCACGCCATATCCCGTTTAGGATAGGGCAGAGAGGACAGGCTTCACAACTTCTTATCAACACAAATATACTTTGTTTAATCCATACATCAATGTATCTAGTTATAATTGATTTTTAGTTTCATTTGAATTATATTCACATAGTCAACATTTCTTCAACTATATTTGTATACAAATATTAATGCGGTATATAAGTTTCATGTAAACTCGAAAAAAGTAAAATTTATTTATTTATTTTATTTAATTAACGACACAACAGTGTCTTTATATACAAATGAACATGTCACAGGTTATACAAGTACTTAAAATTATTGACAAATAATACAACTTTATCTTAAACTAACATGAAGCTACAAAAAGCAGTATAATAAATTACAGTCATTGTTTTAACATTATTTAATAATCTTTGAGAATTTTGTGGGAATTTTATGGATATATATTGAGATATAGAAAACACATGGCCTCATTAGTGGAACGAGATGCAAGTTGTTTTGCAGAATTAAAAGCTTCACACATGCTGATGCAGGGTTACTCAACTCCAGAGCCAAAATATTGTCCTTAATATTTGGTTTGTATTACGTTATTTATACAATATTAATGAAGGAGAGTACAAAGTAAGTAGCTATTTCTAAATATTGTTGTAATATTCTGGCGTTGTAATTGCAAAAATTGAAATTGCAAAAATTGAGACGAGAAACTTGTTTATAATTGAGTGATACGTTCCGTAATATCAAAATCTGCATATATTGAGATACATACCTTATATTAATGTCGAATAAAGGTAAAAAAATGCTCATAACAAATAAAAACTAAAGTAAGCTATAATAAAACAATTTTACGTACTATTTAATATAATATTTTTTAATATACTGGTACTAAATATTTAACGTGATAGTAAAATCATGTGTAAAAATGTGGCATATATATTTATTATGTTGTCTTCCTCTCCACTGACTTTGACTTCAGTGACGATTTAGGCGAGCGAAGACGTTTGATTTACTTGACTAAATTCAAATAATGAGGAAAAAATCGTCTTTAAAAATAAACAATTTTACCCCGAAGGTAAAAGGAACCCGTCTTATTCGGGGATATGTGTACTTTCATTCTTTCCTCGGCTTAGATCTTCCTTGTACGCTACTCATCACAGTCATATAAATTTATTTGGCAAGTGTTTCAGAACTCAATCTTTCTATATATTCAAATCATCTCAAGATTCTTCCCTGGATTCTACATATAATCTTCTCCGACTCGAACAAACAGTTATCCCTTAACCGGTCATTGTTAATTATATTATACATTGTAATACCACTTATTTTTAACAAAGCACGCATATTTTTCTACTCCTATCAGTCCTTATTGTCCAAACCCGCTTCATTCTATTCTAGCACATATCCTTCGCTTCTGTCATGTATGTACACCTCGCCATGCACACATAATTAATCAAGTAGATTAGAGTTTGTGACAGAGGTATCACAACAATGGGTTAAAAACATAAACTCATTTTTTCCATGTTTATACGGCCTCAGTGAGATATAGGCAAAACTCTAGTTAACTGGGGACACGATAAATATGTCCTCAGTGAGATATAGGCAAAACCCTAGTTTACTAGGGACACGATAAATATATCCTCAGTGAGATATAGGCAAACACCTAGTTTACCAGGGGCACGATGAATATGTCCTCAGTGAGATATAGGCAAAACTCTAGTTTATAAGGGACACGATAAATATGTCCTCAGTGAGATTTAGGCAAAACCCTGGTTTACTAGGGACACGATAAACATGTCCTCAGTGAGATATAGGCAAAACCCTAGTTTACCAGGGACACGATAAATATGTCCTCAGTGAGATATAAGCAAAACCCTAGAATAAATAAAAGACAATAAACTTTGATGCATATACATTGAGCGTCCACTTTAAATTACCTGTTTTTATTTTATTGGTTGTCTTGTTTTTTATAAATTATATATACAAACAATTACTTGTCATGTTAATAAAAAAATATAATAAATACTGCCGTATTACGAAGACTTGTTATTTTTTGCTCTTTGAGAATTTGATTAATTTAGTCATAAAATGTTTATATAAACAATTATCTAAATACCAATTATAAAGAACTATATTGTGCAGGAATTAAAAATAATAATTATTATGAATATTAAGGAAAATATGAGTATTAAAAAATTTAAAGATATTGTCGCAAAGATCAAGCGACAGCTTAAACAAGCAAAAATAGCTTGGTTCTTGTTAATACGTAGGGTACATTCCAAGATTTAACATCGTTATATTATTTTTTTGCTTCCGGCACAGTATTCCGTTTATACAGAATAAAATAAAGTATTTGAAGAAAAAAAGTTCTGATCAAAGAAAATAAGTAACTGACTAATATTAGATTCGCTCCGTCATTGACATGTTTTCAAAAAGCGATTGAGAAAAAAACACTTTATTTCAAATCTGTAATGTTACGTGTTTCATTCCCGATTGGTTTTTCCTCTTTTTATGCCTTCCTTTTTCCATCTAATGACGATATCTTACTTATATAATTTAATTTATGCTTTAAGGAATTACGTAAGTACATTAATAATAATTTGAATATTTTCCTGAAAATAAGCTTCAAGGGGTGTCATATTTTATAATATATTTGCTGTGTGCCTTTCCGCACATCGCTTACACTGACATTTTTTTACTCAGATAACAAAGGCAATTCATCATCTCACTTCAAAAGCCTTCTACATATTTCAAGGGCGATGCATATCTTGTTGTTCTGATTGGCACACGGAAATTAAATGACTTCAGTATATTAAGACTGGTAAATAAATCTGATCACAAAATATCTGAAATTATTCTAAGCTCTGAGAGTTTCAACTAATAAAAGGATATTAGAAGATTTCTATATTTTTATAACTCATACCCATTTAAAAATGCATAAGCCTTAATATTCTGGAGGAGGACCCTCCTGAGCCCAATAACATCATCGCTTAATGTATTCATTTAACTAGGCATGGAGTTACCTATTAGTTGTATCCTCACGATTGACTAATTACAATATGCCAGTGTAGTCAATAAATTGGTATCGGAACATTTCAATTATAAAAGGTTCCATATATGAGTAGGGGAGGGAAAACCAATTTCAGCCAGTTTATTCATGCTTTCAACGATATTATGAATAACTTTATATAAAGGTTGTTTGATAAAAGATTATATAAAATATAAAAATGTAAGCAAGAAAAGTCACGCCGATCACTGACACCATTTACCTATGCCTAATGTCGCTACTGTGCAAAATTAATTTTGTCTTTTCATGAAGGCTGTTTTTGTTTCATCATCTCTTAAATAATGTTATTATTGAAGAGGAATACTTTCAGCCAGTGGGAAAAAGAAGACGATTAGATTAGAGCCGAGTTTTTATGGGGAAAATTATCATTAGTGTCGGCTTTTCTCATCATATTAGGGCTTGAACCGTAAACAAATTTAATAAAGCAACCAATAGTCGCTTTGCGGAAAGGAAAAATGTTGTATACAAATACTTTTAACGAAGATATATTCCACTTGAAAAAATTTGCCTCTTGAAATTGAGATATAAGGGATGTTTTCAGGATCCTCTGTTGAAGAAAATGTTTCATGTTTTTTCCTTATATTTATAAAGCTTCGTTTGTAAAACATTTTTATAACATTAAGGTAAAAAAATATTTTATGTGGATTTTCATGATGTAAAAATTAAATTAAATCACATAACTTGCTCCACAAATGATTATTAAATACATTCAGCCATGCCATCATGCTATTTCCCTACTGGCGAAGGCAAAGAGAACGGGGTGCCAGACCTTCTAATCTCGATACATATATTTTATTTTATTACAATGTATGGTCTTTTACGTTATTGACCATTAAAAAAGGTTACATAAGTAATTCTCCAATTAAAATTTTGAGGTCAAATGAATAAAAATACAATTTGGCCTCTTTCACTTTTATATAACTTCATATAAAGTTTCTTTTATTAAATTTTGATCTTTTATTGTATTGTATTGTATTGTATTACACTTTCGTTGTATACAGTACAACCTGGCGGGCTTATTCCCAGTTTCTTTCTTTCAATATATCATTTATTTGATCCAATCGTATTTTCCTATGTCTTATTCTCACATACCTTCTGCACAATATATTTGGTATGTAAGTATTTGTCAATTTATTCGTTTCACATACCCAAACCATTTCAGAGATCCTTTCTTCATCCTGCTCAACAAATTATTGTTCAGATCACATTCATCCCCAATCACGTCAATTCAAACCGTAAATAAAAATGTGTAAATTGAGAGAATTATTCAGGGTAGAGAAAAACTTAATCTGTCTTCTAAGTGTTAGAAATCTTGGACATGTTTTATTAAGTGACCTAAAATACACCAAAGATAAATGATAACTGTTTGTTAGAGATGAAATGGTTTGGACACGTAAAAACAAAAAAACTAATAAACAATGCAAATGTGAGTGGAAGACGTTGTTGAAGATAACCAAGGAAAGTATGGTTGGATTAAGTAAATTATATTTTGCAATTGAAGGAGTGCTATGAGAAGGCGTATGGATGTCAATTATGTGAAATATATGTGTTACGATTCTTATCCATTTTACACATAAAATAATGTGACACAATCAAGTCGTGCAATAGATGAAGATACAAGTGGGTTACAATAATGCCGTCTGTTAGATTTTCTAAAAACACAATTTCTGTGAGAGCAATATGTTTGCTGAACATATACGTGTAATACACTAGTTTTAATATAACGTTACCTCCTGTATTGTTTTCTAAGTGCAATCGTTTTTACAGTATTTATTCGGCTTCTTTCAGTATTTTTCCACGTCCACGTTTCAATCCCATACATACACATGAGTTCTAAGTACATATTCATCCCTTTATCACTTCATTTCGTATTTTGTTATATATAGTCAATCCATGTATTTTTCTCGATGCACGCATTTCTACAGCAATATTGTGATTTCTTTTTATTGTGATTGTTTAATTTTTTTCAAATGTGCGTGCAAAATTATCGATTATATTGGAAATTTTTATAAATAAAAATTAATGGAATGATTAAAATTTTATTGAATGATATATATCGCTTTTTTGTAATACAAGTAACCTGTACAAGGGTGTGGGCTGAAAAACATCTGGTGTTTTGGCAACTGGGCTCCCCTACCTATTGGTGGGGGTGTATCTCGATTCTAAGGATTTTATGAGATGAGCCCAGAGCTTTTGACGGCTTATTTTTCTCATATGTATATATTTTTTCATTGCCTTAACAAATAAATGTGGTATTACAAGACATATATTAATATGCTACAAGACATTGATATAAATACACTTATCGAATTTGTGATTCAAATATGTTGAATTAGTGGCTCGGACATATTGAACAAATGTGGCAAGAAAACCATTTTTTTAAGACTCCATTAATTGAACTTTTGAGTTAAGAAACACTGGATTAAGCACCATTCACACGTTTTCGCAGTTTAAGTATTGTTACTAGACAATTTTTTAAATATTTTTTTTCTTTTTTTCTATCATTGTTAATTGAACCCGAAACCTCCGGATGTTTTTCAAGCGTTTTACAACTAGGCCACGGAGGTGTTTAACTTAATGATATTTTATATTTTAAACCAATTTTTATTGACTGTAGAATATTAAACTTCTAAAACTGGAAGTATTACAGCTGTAAGAAATAAAACTGGGAGTATAAGAGCTATAAGAAAAAAACAAGAATATCGGTAATCGTTTGAGTGGAAGAAGGTGCTTAAAGTCATGCCTTTGTCTACGTGACATTCCATCTCTCATCCATCTAGCAGGGAGAAGTAATGACGTGGAGGCTGCAGGAATCCAAATTGATCGGGATCTGTGGTGAATATTAAAAGTTCACCAATGAAAAATAGTCGAATGCCTAGGGGCGTATTATATAGCACGTAAAATTTTTGAGTAAAAATATTAAAATCTTGTCGAACAGTTTATGTTATGGAAGATGAAACTTAAAAATTAAAATAAACTTAAAAAGAAAATATATATGCGCAATAATAAAAATAATATACAAAGCAATCGGCTCAAATTATTTTCTGTGTGCTTTTTACAGTTAAGATTATTTATTTATACATGACAAGAAATTTTATAAAAAAACCCACAATTTTTATTAACCTGGGTTAGTTGCCTTTCGTTTGTCGTGCCTCCAGAAAACTAAGATTTGGCTTGTATCTTACTGAGGACATTTTACTTGATCATTAAATTATGGTTATTCATTATAACATCAATAAGAAGGACATCAGGGAAGATGGTAAATGACAGCCTAGAAAATAGCCCGTATTTCCACAGAAAATTTTGAATGCAGCAAAACTATTCTTTGACGCTTTAGGAATATGTCCTTAAGGGAAGAGATGATGATGATTTGTTGATAAATAATAAAACAAGTGAGATCGCAATGCGGAAAGAGAGTCTGTCCAATTTTATTAGTAACGTAGGTATTTATATCTTTTTAGAATGTGCGCGAGAATGCGCTCGCGATATGCCTACGTCTCGTTTCTGTGAATGCAAAACGATTAATTGTTGTATGTAGGTATCATTAAAATACGGAACTAGCGAGACAAGCGTGGTGCGTTCTCTCTCTAGTATGGAATGCGGTTCGCTTGGCTATAGGTTGAATGGCCGGCGGGTGAACTTTGGACTTGAATGGCCGGCGTGTGAACTTGGGACTTGTTTTTTTAGATTTCGTCGAGGAGTGCGAAGGTCATCTCATCGGTCATTGACCGTATGTATGAACGACTACAGTATCCGAGTGTGCGACCGCCACAACGCCATTAGGTTGGAGTAGCCAATCATTATAAATATTTTACATGTAAAATTTCATGTAACTTCCTTTATTTTCTTTTGTCTGGTTGGTTGAAAGCGATTGCTACATGAAAATAATTCCACCAGATACAATGAAATGTTAAATTAGATAAATAAACAAATATATATATTTAAAAAAAAATATTTGTATAGAGCTATTTCCCGACTTTTACGATCACCTCAAGAGCTTTTCCAAAGTAGTTCAATATAAAATAAGGGAGGCTGAGGGACACCAATGACACTTACAAGAGTGTCATTTCGCTATCTAGCTACAAATAATATAAATTCAGACGTAAAATGGTCAAAGAATTAATTCCAATCTGGGAGCCAGAATCTTGAAACCCCTTAATAAACTTTGTATGTATAACTGAGTCACTCACAGAAGATCATGAAAAACATTATCCCTAGAGTTGAAATATATTTTGCCCAAAGTCTATATGTCTATTTGGCTCCCATGACAAACGATGGAGTGCCGAATTTAATAAAGAGGAGGAAACATTTAGACACTCGATCGGAGCGAAGTTGTTATTGCGACAGGAGTTTGAATACTTGGGCTTCCAAGAATAATGAATGGTAGCAAAGGCTTGTGTGAACTCTTGAGTGTGGTGTTTTTTTTTATTTTTTTATGATTATACGTCGTATATTGAGGGATGATTGTTTTAGCCTGTCTGGAGTGATGGAGTGTGAGGGGTTTGATTTGCATGATATGTATGTATATATAATTGAATGTCACTGTTTGTCAGGTTGATGAGAATATGCAATGGGGTTTAATGTAATAAAAAATCGGAACAAAATATCGATTTATTTTTTCATGTTATATGTTCTCAGTGAGATACAGGCAAAAGCCTAGTTTACTGGGGACACGACAAATGAAAGGCAACAAACCCAGGTTCATTAAAATAGCGTATCTTAATTAAATTGCCTGTTGTTTTGTCACAAATTGTGTATTTATAGATTTCTTGTCATGTGTAAATAAAATAAAATAAACTGTAACTGTTGTCTTAAAACTATATTTTTTTTCGTTATTTGATATAATTTGGTTAAATCTATATCAAGTGCAAAAAAAAAATAAACAAAAAAAATAAATAAATTGAACCAAAATTCTGAAAAGATTGTAGTCAAAAGATAATTTTCAAACACGATAAAATAAATTTACTTTATATTATTTAAAACTAAAACGAGGAAAAAATTCGCAAGAAAATTAATTAACCGGTATTGTGTTTGTGAAATACTAGTCATGAAGTTTCACAAACCGAGATTTTAATGACGCAAAACGACGACAAGTGCCCCTTTGAAAATGACGACAATACGTTGTTGACTAAGTGTTTGATTTCTAAAGTTTTCAATACGCTTTGTTCTGAATGAAATTCACAATCAGCAGTCGAAAAATGTGTTAAGGACATTTTATACGTTTATTTTGTAAAGAAGTATATTGTTAAACAAGATCAAATTTTTATTTATTTGTTTATTTTACACATGACAAGAAATAAATATAAATTGTGAAGAAACAACTGGTAATTTAATTTGGACACACAACTTTAATGGATCTAGGTTTGTTGCCTTTGTCGTGTCACCAGTAAACTAGGATTTTACCTGTATCTCACTGAGGACATATAACATGAAAAAATAAATCGATATTTATTTCCGATTTTTTATTACATAAAACTCTATTGCATATTCTTATCAACCTGACAAACAGTGACACTCAATTACATATGTACATACATGAACATATGTAATTGAGTGACACTTAATTACATATGTACATACATGAACATATGTAATTGAGTGACACTCAATTACATATGTACTCACACTTCATCACTCCAGATAGGCCAAAACATTCATCCCACAATGAACCGCATATTATCATAAAAAATATAAATATAAAACAATAAAAAATCACCACTTTCAAGAGCTCACACAAACTTTTTCCACAAGTCATTCTTCTAGCAAGCCCAAGTACTCAAACTTCTGTCGCAATAACAACCACGCTCCGATCGACTATCTAAATTGTTTTCCTCCCTTTGCTTTTATTGAATTCGGCCCCCCATTGTATGTCGTGGGCGCTAAATAGGCATATTGCCTTTAGGCAAAAGAGGTTTTAACTCTAGGGATGGTGAACATCTGATAAGTTGCCATGCGTGTCATGTGTCTCTGCTTAGTCCGCATCTTCTGCATCAAACTAAAATATCACTTGTTATTGATTATTTAATATTCAATATTTAAGAGAAAACTGAAATATCTGATTCATTAATAGATGCCGCGAGAAGAAAATGTGTATTTTATGATATTGTAATACCTGTGATATTGTATTTTATGATATTGTAATACCTGTGATATTGTATTTTATGATATTGTAATACCTGTAATATTGTATTTTATGATATTGTAATACCTGTGAACTTCTAGTTACCGTTCTTATATTTTGTCAAATATCCCAAATATTTCACTGAGAATGGAATATTCTGTGATTGGTAAGTACTTAAGCATCCTGGATTAGATTTCCTGCGGAGTCCTGAATGTGTTTTTCTTTCAAGCCTTTTTTGTCTCGATTTATTATGATTCACTGCCGAGGAGGTGCCATAAAAACAATAGTGAAAATAGAACGTTAAAAACGTGGCATGACCAAATTAATAAAATTTTGAAAGAGGGAAAAATCGAAAGGTTTGGTTTTTTAACACTAGAGTGTATAATGAGATATACGGATGCGGCAAAAGCGATAGATGTATTACTATTATAGGATGAAGTGAAGATCAATTATTTTGGCCTGACTCAACAGAGACTTAACATGATGGTGATGAGGATGCTGTAATTTTTGCAGCCATCTGGATCCATTAGCAGATCATATTTTGTTGTACTTACGAGTAGATGATAATCGAGTCAATAATTTTCGAAGGGATCTCCATTCAGCCCCGGCGGTAAGTAATACACATCGGGCTTAAGAAAGAGACTGTCTGTTTGTAGAGCGTCGTGTCTGTCGCACGATGCGACTGACAAATCACGACGGAACACGTTTATGAATGACAGAGACATTCCGATTTCGTGGCATCAAAGGATAGTTTTTCAACATCAAAGTTTTCTGTGAAAAATCTGACAAATTGATGGCCTGTTTGAATTTCAGTTTTTAAGTCGTTTGATAAGTATATTTAATACCCTGCGAGTCATTTTCCTTTTTCTATAACGTCAGATCTTAAGTTGGGTTAATTATTTTCACTCTCCGGTATGTCACCGTCGCGAGAGTTACTTTGTGCAGTTCCTTCTTTATCACGCTCATAGAAAATAAAGAAAATTTCGATCTTCTAGTGTGTGTCCCGCAGAATGGAAACTTATTTGTCTCTCATAACAGCGTGGATTTTGGAGGGACTGAACTGAACTGATGGTGATAAGGTGCTGCCAAGCGAAAATTCTTGGAACGTTGGAGAGCTCTTTGTATTAAAGGTGTACGACCTCCATTGTTTAGTTGGTAAACCACCTGTTATTTAATCAGTGGGCTGCAACATTGATTAATTTTAACATCCTTTTTTATATATTTCATTCGGGTTTTTATTAAACGCTTCACTAACAATTTTGTGGCTGATTGGAATATATAACAACATGGCAATAAAACAGGATTGTGTTCTAAATTTCCCAAATGATGCTTCGAACCCTTCAAGATGAGCTGTAATGTAATAATTTTTTTAACAAAACAACGTTCCATAAAATAATAAAAACTTTCACAAGAGTATTCCAAAAAAAAAATGTTAGATAGCTATTAAGCGACATGATGTTAATAAGTTGATATGAAAAAATCTGAAACGAAAGCTAGTCCAAAATTTTATTCACTGGGAATCAAATCCGGGACGCCTGGGTACTAAGCACCATGCTATCTATAATACTTTGGTCAAGTACTTGGTGTACCCATACGAAACAGGTGGAATGTGGGATAGGGCTGTTTTACAAATAAATGTCCGTGTTACTATTTCCGTTTCAGTAAAAGAGGTATTTTCAGGACAGCTTTTCAGCGAGGGTAAAATATATTGGGTCAAAATGTATGCTCGAAGCAATCTATAGACAAGCGACAACGTTGAATATTGGTTGAGAATTCTACGAACGACCTCTATTCAACATTTGCTCAACGAGATAGGAGCGGAAACATTTCATGTTATTACATCAACTACATTCATATTCAGGATTCGACTTATATTGTCAAGATCATTTGAATATTGATTTAAAAACAAGTATTTGAGAAAAGAGTTGTACATTTATTGGATTTGTTTATATTTATATATTGGTTTCAATTAAAATACAATGTAAGATAATGTGGATTATAGCATTGAATGTAATCATGGGAGAATCGAAGGCAAACCAAAAGTGCAATATATAAGTTTGAAATAAATTAAAACATCTGCATTATTGCATAATATATACTCGTACATACATATCAAAACGGCATTTCCCTGTCAAGGTAGATTGATAAAATAGAGCCCCAGATTATTCTATCTTAGCTTCGACACACATCTTAGCTTCTTCTAAATCCGTACACCTTATTATACAAATCGTACGATTTTTCCGACTTTCTAAGTTTCAATTTTTCAAAATTAATTTCAATTGATCTAACGCTACTTTCCTTAGTCCTTCTCTATCAAGCCTTCCACTTATATTGTACTTTATATTTATTTTGCTGATCTTTCTTCATTCATTCGTTCTACATGCCCTCAAAGTGCTCTTAAGTTCACATTAATCCAAAATCATTTTATTTTGCGCACACACAGAATAATACATTCCATGTATTTCTATAGCATTTATTTGTTTCCCATAATTTTTTTTTAACATCCACATTTTATTCTCAAAAACCATGATGGTTCTTAATTACTGTTGTGGACTGTCATCATAATAGGTAAAGGTATTGGCCGGTTCGAGTATATATATTTTTGTGCCCTATTGACTTGGTTTTATATCGCTACGCGCTATATATAACTGCCTCTATTGCACTATTTAAATGCTTTCATTGAAGACCTAGGGAACCTTTTGCCAAGTGGCTATCTCTTACAACCAACCAGAAAGATGTAACATAAGACTGGATTGAAAACCAGATTGGTACCTTTATAAAAAAGACATGACGGGAATGGAACCTGCTACCTTTGGGTCAGTAGATTGAATCTTACCAACTAGACCACGGAAGTTGTTTCTTCTTCTTCAAACAACATTTTGAAATGAGCCTGATATTTTTAGATATAAGAAACCTGTACAATAAAGGCAGTAGGTCGAAGGAGAATTGATGTTTTAGAGATGTGGTGATGGCGACAAATGCTGAAGATCCGTTGAACTAACAGGAATACGAATTATTCTTATCAGAAGGATCTCCAAATAAATGATGTATTCTCAACCCGTCGGGAGGGGTTTGTTCTGGGATGGGTGTTGAAAGAGATCCTTGAATACCTTGTTCTGCACTCGTTGAAGCTTCAGGTGATACGTGTTGCTCACACTACCCCAATTGGGTGCAGCATAGGCCAAAATAGAACGATTAAGGGTTTTATAGAGGAGGAGTTTATTTTTAGGTGAAAGGAAGCTGCTGGTGTGGAATACCTATTGAATTGATAGCCCCTATGCCCTTTTGACCCATCTGTCTGATTCGTATAAGTTTTCCACGTCAGATGCCGGTCGAGATGCAGGCCAAGGTATTTGACCATGTTCCGCCACTCAACCAGGCAACCATCGATGAATAAAGGCATTGATGGCAATCTTTTCTTAACTTTGCGGGAGAAAATAGTGACCTCAGTTATGGTGTCATTGATTTTAACCCTGTCCCAAATTTTAATGCATTATTATACATTTTCGTTATATAAAATACTACCGGGTAATTTTTTGGCCATTTGGCAATCTTTTTCAACCAGCCAGAAAGGTGTTAAACTCACTTTAAATGAAAATCAGCTAACACCACATTTTTTTAAAATCAGAATACTAACATCTGGGGTGGTTTTTACTAATGACCTTATTCACTAGAAGTAAGAATCTCCTAAAAGAGGAAACATAACGAGGATGAATCCACTAATTGTACTTGACTAAAGTAAAACTTTTTTACTCTCGATCGCAAGGCGGACTGACAATAAGAATGAAGAATTCGCGTCGAAGTATTCAAGTTCAGTGAAATGAGTAAAGTTTTCATTCTAATATGGAATTACGATATGAAAGCTGTAAGTTTTGAAAAAAAAAAAACATACTTTGCAAAAAGGATCTATACGGTTCGTACTCGTATGGAAAGACAATTATTGGTAAATTAAAATTAAAAAACGTTGTTTTTTCAGGACAACATAGCTTGAAACTTTCTCAGAACTCCATGGGCTTGTTGGGAAAATACCTGTCTTCGGCCCCGAGGTTTTCAGTTTGATTCCCCATTTTATTTAATATAATTCCTGTCTATTTTCTCTTAAGACCTTTAAAATATGTTTTAGATTGGCTGGAAGACCAATCAGGAATAATTTACAAATGTCTAAATTTACCAAGCTTTAATGTATGCAACGAAAGTTTAATGAAAAAATTTAAAAAAGAACTATGTATTTTCAGAAAGTTCTCATTTGTCAACTTTCAAGAACTTATATTATTTAAATTTCCTGAAAGTTTGTTACATTTATCGTGCGTAAAAAAGAGTAAGATATATGTTTTTTTAATCCGATGGCTTAATTTGCAAAATGGAACTTCAAGCAGAAAAAAAAGCCTCAATGTCATTTCCCATAAGCCGTGTATGTACATTGGATGTTTTTCCCGAAAACTTAACAAGGTTCTCTTATCATTTGTTTACTTGCCCCATCAAATTTGTCAATGTCGTCCAATGGTTGCTAACAAGAGCTGAGGTGTGGCCTACTTACCATGGTGTACAGTGGCGTTACTTCTAAAATATACAAGCGGTGATATCCTAAGGTTTGATTTAAATAAACTCAAAACAAAGTTTTATATCGTTAATATCCTTATCGATTTAAAAAAAATTTTCAATGGCATTTTAAGTCAAGTTTTGAGAAGGTTTGATTGAATTTTAAAAAAATTATCCACTCAAAGATCATTTATTGGTTTATCCAGTTCAGTTATTTTTTAATGTCATCCTTTACTGTCTATGCAGAGAGATTCTGGAACCAGTTGCCCACGTAAGTTAGACTGGCTCCATCATTGTCATGTTTCAAATGTTATATGTCTCATTCTTGAATTACCTTTCCTTGGAAAAAATCAACAATTAAATTTGAAAGTATTTTTTAACAAGGTGGTACGTTAAATTCGTTTCTGTGAGAAAATTAGAAATATTAAATAATTTAGAATTTAAATAAAACGAAACTCAGAATAAATTAAACTCTTCACATAAACTTAAAAAAAAAAACAAATGAGTTTATTTAAATAGCAACAGTATGAATATAGCGAGAATTATAACATATGTGAATAAAATAATTAAGTGCTAATATTAAAAATGTTAAAATAAAACATTACCACTTATTATCAACTACTTTCTTGTTTGAGTATTAATACTTGACTGCTCAACGGTATATTCGTCTATCTTTTCTTAATAAATATATTATTTGCAATTGTATTCTTTGTCTAAAAATTAAATCATAAAGAAACTTAGAAAGTATTTGATAAAACAATTCTAACTATGACATTCATGAAATAACTATTATATCTTAACAATAACAATACGTATTCTCACATATGGACGCAAGAAAAACCAATTTTATACTATTCGATGAGCTATAAACACCACTTATATGTATTTAAAAAAATATTATAAATCAATTTATATAGTGTGTGAATAAACAAATGTACTCGTATATGTACCATACATCTGAAAATAATTGAGTTCAATGAAAATATAGATTTAAGAGAGAATGAGAGGAGAAAGAGGTAAAAAGTATACATGAGAAATAGAATCTCGTATTTAAGATGAATATAAACGAAGAATATTCGATAAATTAATATAATGTGAAGTAGATATAAGTAGATATCAGTTAACGCATTATCTTAAGAATAGAAATCTTAAGAACAAAATAAATGCATATGTTTGTAATGAGGAAGAAGCGGACTGAGTCAAGCGCGGAGGGAATAAGATGAAAAAAGTTTTACTGAGGGAAAGGTAAGCAGGAAAGATGAGAAAAGTTTCTCGAGTAGGAAGGTGCGTCTGTATACCCCCGAAAGGTATATTCGTCATTGTAAAAAAATCCGTAGCATTAATTTTTATCTTCAATCAAAACCTGGGTTTAAAAGTGTTACACCCCTGAGGTTTGATTGTAACTAAGCTCGTTTGTTGCTTGTTGCTGACCCGACAACGTTTGCCCGGCAACGGGACGCAGTGAAATGTTTTTTACCGCAAGTTTATTTGAATAGAAGTGAAAGTTTTAACGTTGATACGTATGACTGACATAATATCACGTGTTTGTTGACAAGGGGTAGGATTTGTTTATCTCGAAAGTGACAGCAAGTTTTAATCAGCTTGTATAATTTTCGTGATTGTAATAAATTACTTACAACCCTAGGATTAAAAGAGGTTCGAAAAGTAAGGTTTAAAATGAAGGACCAAAATATACGAGTATGTGTCGTCACTGAAAAATTTACACTAAGGTTCAAAATTTCACGAAACCTATCCAAATTTAAATGTAACAATAGCAATTTGTTAACGAAATTTTCACGCTGTAACATAATATAATGTAACATACATTGAGATAATGTATGTTACATTTGTGTTACTTTATTAAATGTATTTTTTTTTAATTTACAGTTATATGATATTATACAGTAAAGAGATAAGCCTGTAAAAAGACGTTCTGATTATTAAAATATGTGGTGCTATGAATAAAATAGAATCTAATCTCAGTGTCATAACTTTGTATTGAGAATTTTCGTTTAATTTATTATATATTTCAAACACGTCATTGAATACAATATTATGTTTAAATTGACATAAGTCTTCCAGAAGCTGTATTTGTTGTAAGTGTTCTGTCATCTGAAGTTATACCTGGTCTGAATTTCTTGGTCGTGATAATCCAAAATATCGTTGGCCATTTGAATAAAGTCAGAATCTTCAGGTAAATGTCTATGTACTTGAATTTTTATTGATGGTGATGACATTTGCAAAAATGTTGGAAAATTGTCATCGCTTCAATGAAAATGGCAATGTCATATTATTCGGAGCCAAATTATCTGTACGATGAAAACAGTGTGCAGCAATTACGTTCAGAAATGATCTTCACTATGATGAAGCTCCAAATAAGATTTCTCTATATCAATCAGGTTCCATTGTACTTTTTTTTTTGTATTTAAATTGCGCAGTAGCATAATAATTACTCATTTTTCAGCAGCAGAATGCATAGTGCCATTTCTGATGGAGTTTGATTTTTTAAAAGCTCATTAAGTTAGTTGAGTGCATCGCTGAGGTAATCTGAGACGACAGTCAGTGTTATAGTAAATTTATCCTTGGCCCGGCATCATATCAACCATTTTCTTGTTATTTTTATTAAAATATAATAATGTTTAATTAATTTAGATACAAATTAATATAAAAAAATGTCTTGTCGTGTAGCTCATGACTGAGCATCGTGACTCCCATGATAGCCTCTGACGACTCCTCCCCGTCCATTTCTGCACTCTACGGCTCGAAGGGCAGTTATTAAGGGTAGTCCAATTGCGTCTCTGGCTTGGTCAATTCAACGCATTAGGACTCATCCTCTTGTGTCTCACCCTTTCAGTAATCACAAGCCTCTTCAAATAATCTCCTTGGTCACGAGCAATGTGCCAAAATAATAAGAGGATAAAAAAATAAAAATCGTTGAAACCCTTTTAGAAGTCATAATTTATGATGAAAATAAATAATGAAACATTTGCTGTAAAATGTGTTCAAATGAAAGAAAACAAAACTAAGAAACAAAAGAGAATTAAAAAAAGGAGAATATGTAGAAACAATCCCTGAACTATGAAATTATTCTTATATGAAAAAGAGGAGAATTAAGGGTAATAGAAAAATGAAACATTCTTTAAGCGTTAGCAGGGAATACTTGGCTTGGTTCCAATAAGTTTTATTAATTATTCCTTGTAAAAGCTTGAGAATTTAATGTTAATGCGCAATTTCCGAATAAAAACAATTTCATAATCCAGCAAAACTATCTCATTTTATTAACCATTTTGTTGAATATTACAGGGTCGAAAAATAATTGCACCTCAATATGGCTTGATTGGTAAGACGCTTTTCTTCCAGCCCGGATACTGCGGTTTGCATTCCGTTGGTACCCAAATTGTTTAAAATCTAATTTTTAATTAAAGGTTCAAACCTTTCTGATTTTTCGATAAATTTTTAATTAAAGGTTCAAACCTTAGAGATTTCTGCACGGCAATTTTTTCTCCAGGTTATAGTGTAAATAATGAAAGTATAATGTAATATAATACAGATGGGTTTTATAATATTTATAGCAATATAATTAATTCAAAAATAATATGTGCTTTGGAGTATACAAATAATAAGTTTATGAAAGCAATGAATTAATTGAATTTTATTAATTTATTTAAGAAAATGTATTATTTTATATAAAAGGAAAATCCATATGAAATACATGGATCTATTGGGTGTTAACATAAGTTGTGTCCGTTTTTTTCAAATTTAAAAATGAGCACCAAAAGTAAAACAAAATGGTAAAAGTTATACGTAATTCAAAAGAAAATTTTCTGCTCTACAAGATATTGTGTTTGCTTTTACGTTACATATATTATTTGATTTGATTACAAGCCTTCAAAATGGAATGTCAAGTAGACGAAAGTGAGCATTTTCGACACCTTCTTCTGTTCGCGTTCAATCGAGGGAAAAAAGCTGCCAAAACTGCTTGCAATATTTGAAAAGTGTACGGTGGAGATGATATGAATGAAAGGATAGCTCGTCGATGATTTTCGCGTTTCAAAGGCGGTAATTTCGACCTGAAAGATATGGAGCGTTCCGGACGACCAGTGGACTTCGATGAGGACCGCTTAAACCATATAATTAATGAAGATATCCCCTTCAAACCACCGTAGAATTGGCTGAGCAGATGAGTTTTAATAACGTGACTGTACACCGCTATTTTAAATCAACGGGAAAATTCCAGAAGTTCGGCGCTTGGGTACCACATGTTTTGAGTGAAAACAACAAAAATCAACGTTCGACAATTGAACGTGAATAGAAAGAAGGAGGTGTCGAAAATGCTCACTTTCGTCTACTTGACTTTCCATTTTGAAGGCTTGTAATCAAATCAAATAATATATGTAACGTAAAAGCAAACACAATATCTTGTAGAGCAGAAAATTTTCTTTCGAATGACGTATAACCTTTACCATTTTGTTTTACTTTTGGTGCTCATTTTAAAATTTGAAAAAAAAAAACGGACACAACTTATGTTAACACCTAATATATTGTTTAATTTTAAAAGATGTTGATGTAGATGTGGGGCATTCAGAAAAAGAAAGAAAAGTATGTATATATTAATATCTTTTCAAGTACTTGAATCTTTACTTATTCAAATAACATTTGAAAAAATATTTTATAATCACGTCTCAATTTTTGTGCTGCTTTACAAATCTCTTCATCAGGCATTATTACTAATAAATAACCAATTTAACCTTAAAATCATGTGAAAGATACGTGGGGGAGAATCTTTCTAGTGGAAATATTGAAAGAAGTGCTGACATTTGTTGGAATGTAACTGTTGATAATATTTTTCTATTAACCGCATTTCGTATTTTTTATTTTTTTATATTTTTTCTAATGCCTGACAAAGAACTCGTTAAAGGAGCTCATAACTTGAGTCGCGTTGATGGAACCATATTAGTGGAATATACAACACAGATTTAACCATTGTGGTGTTTCAGAAAATAAATCCTGAAACATTAAAAAATTACTTTTTCAAAATATAAGATGTAAACTTCGTGATTGACTTGTTTTTCTTTACTTTCCGTCTCTGGAACCCGTTACAGGTAAAACTCTTACCCTCGTTAGCTTGCTTCAACTAGCGACTTAAAAATATGACAACTCTTCAACGATGAAAATGTTTTCCATAATTGATATTTCATTATCCTTCCCATCTTCCTCCTTCTTACTCCACTATAAGTGCCATTTGCAATTTTTTTTTATTATTTAATTGGTTTCATAATTTTTTAAGCTTGTTCAAGTCTTTATATCTATCTATTTATTTAACAATCTTATTGCAAATAAAACCTGGCGGACTTATTGCCAGGCAACAATCTCTTCCAATCAACCAGACAAAGTAAATGAAGCAAGTTACGTGGTCGCATAAATCATTCAAATGACTATCCATCCCCATGAAATCCACGAACCCCACAAAGACGGACAATCACCCCAACATTATTTTTCATATAAAGTGAGACATCATCAATCAAAAGGAAAGGAAGGGATGGTGGAGAGGAAAGGAAAAGAAAATTCAGGAATGAAACACGTTATTTTACTGACTAGAAATTAAGAGTTTTTTCAGTCGTTTCTTAAAGCATGCCAAAAATTGTTACCAAATATCTATAATATTTGGTAGCAATTTTTAACATTTCACCCAGTAATAGTAACAATTCATCTCAAATCTGGTATGTTTGTCTGGAAGAGATTCCTATATATAAACTTAATTTATGCTTGTTCGGAAGAGATTCCTATATATAAACTTAATTTATGCTTGTTCGGAAGAGATTCCTATATATAAACTTAATTTAGGCTTGTTCGGAAGAGATTCCTATATATAAACTTAATTTATGCTTGTTCGGAAGAGATTCCTATATATAAACTTAATTTATGCTTGTTCGGAAGAGATTCCTATATATAAACTTAATTTATGCTTGTTCGGAAGAGATTTCTATATATAAACTTAATTTATGCTTGTTCGGAAGAGATTTCTATATATAAACTTAATTTATGCTTGTTCGGAAGAGATTCCTATATATAAACTTAATTTATGCTTGTTCGGAAGAGATTCCTATATATAAACTTAATTTATGCTTGTTCGGAAGAGATTCCTATATATAAACTCAGTTTGTGTTTGTTTGGAAGAGATTCCTATATATAAACTGAATTTATTTGTTAAAAAAAAAGTTATTTGTTTTGTGTACTTCACAATAAATAAATATATGTCTTAATAATTAAATCATTAGACATAACAGTTGTATTATACAACACATTTTTTGTTTAATTTAATGTTTTGATAACCCTGCATCAAAATTCTTACAATTCCTTCTGTTAGCGTTCAATTGTCCAACGTTGATTTTTGTTGTTTTCACTCAAAACACGTGGGACCCAAGCGCCAAACTTCTGGACTTTTCCCATTGATTTAAGATAGCATCTTCACTGTTCACTTCGCAAATATCGCGAGCAGCTTTGGCAGCTTTGTTTCCTCGATTGAATGCGAACAGAAGGAGGTGTCGAAAATGCTCACTTTCGTCTACTTGACGTTCCATTTTGAAGGATTGTAATCAAATAAAATAATACATGTAACGTAAAAGCAAACACAATATATTGTAGAGCAGAAAATTTTCTTTCGAATGACGTATAACATTTACCATTTTGTTTTACTTTTGGTGCTCATTTTTAAATTGAAAAAAAAAAAAACGGACACAACTTATGTTAACACCCAATATTATACAACACATTTTTTGTTTAATTAAATCTTTAGAAAACCCTGCATCAAAATTCTTAAATATATGATACCGACTTAGTAAAGTTATTGTGGTTTTCAGCGATTTTGTTTAGTTTTTACTTTCCTTATAAAAAATTTATATTTAGAAGATTTTCTAAATAAAAACTCGATTAAGTGAAGTCACGTAACTTCATTTAATAATCAATTTCCTCGCCAAAAAAGATTTATTGTCAAGTGTTAAGATCAAAAGAAAATGGTTACATGAGCAATTCACAAAACACCTTATATTATATTTTTTTTGTCAAAAGTGTCCAATCCTAAATTGTAGGTCGAGAAATACATTTATTAACGTGTTCCCCGCGGGGAGCACAAACGCCTGTGATCTGACGACAATCCAAGTTTCAAATCATAAATACTTAAAAAAATGACACAAAACCGGAATAAAAATGGAACAAAAATTTAAAATAATCTTTATTCTAGCGACATCTCTGAAAACCTTGTCAAATAATATATTAGTTTATGAGATATTGTTGAATAAACAGAGCGCCGAATATTTTGGGTTTCTCAATATTTCCAGCATTAACGACCTGTCGCGCGGATCGAGTCCTGCGATGAGTCTCTCTTACGTAAATAAACATTACTAGTGCTATATGCATTTGATTGGGTGAGTGTCATGAAGCATTGATTTGATCGTAGCATTCCTTTGTTTATTTTACGTAATGTTTAGTTTATCTCCTTTATTTAATGCGTCTCCTTAAGAGTAATGACTATTATTTATTATCAGAAAATTACTTAAGTGTCATGTTTACTTGGTGTTGTAATCAAATATCAGTGGTTCTAAACAAAATATGTGTTTAAACTTAGAAATTAAAAAACGCTGAAATTGTGCCGCGCACAGGATTCGTGGAATTTGATTTTTAACGCGGTGAACAGGTTAAATTGAGAAATACATTTATTAAAGTAAATTTGGAATTTTTTTCCATTGTTACGTACATATGCTATGCTTATCAGCAAATTAAATTTTCAGATTCGTTTAATACTGGTTTTTCAAGTATTAAATCAATCTGAAAATAACATTTGCTGATAAGCATTCATAATCACTTGTTTTTAAAGCTTTCTTTTGAAATATGTATTGATCGAATTTATTAGATCATTTGAAACTTTTTTTACAGGTTTGTTTGTCAAGCGTTATAAAGCAAAAACATTCACGTTATTTTCATGCGAACATCTCCGTTCGTTGTTTTACTCGTATGTAAGCCATAAAGTTCAATAAAAAAATTTGGTAGAATAAAACACACTGTACAACTATTGCTGTATTTTTTTTATGATTCTGGATAGCTGAAGTTTTTTATAAATGTTTCGTTTTACATTTTTGTTGTGTATAGTTTAACCCGTTACAGGGCAAGTTTTTATTTTTGAGATATTGAGTTTTTTTGTTGAATAAATCATTATTATTGTAATTTATTTTTATCAAACACTGTTTATTTCACTTTTTTCCACAACAAAAAAGTGGAATAAACAGTGTTTGTTAAAAATAAATTGCAATGTCTTTAACATCCACAACGTTAATGCCTTAACTATAAACAACAAATCATTATTATGTGTATCAAATAAATTTTATTTCTTCGAAAATGTGTTATAAAAAATATTTTTTTTTGGTAATGAGGCGGTCGCATATGACAGCTGTGTCCATTTCAGGGGTCATGCCAGTGGTTGCAAAAGTGACCAATGAATGTTTAGGTGATAATATCTAAGTTTAGGTTGTATTAGGAAATAAAATTCTTATATAAGATATAATGAATGGTGATTTACTTATAATACCTATTTACATATTTGACAATAAATTGACCGGATGTTTAGATCGTTGCTACTGAACATGCAGCTAACTTCACGACGATCCGTCTTTAATAAGACCTCTACCCGTCCACTACATTTGACAATTTGACATTTGTGTTACTTAAAAACGTTTCATTAAGAAAATGAATCCTTATATGTATAACCATAAGGGTGGTCGCATATACGACCGATTTCTACTTATGCCCGTTAAAGGGTTAACCGGATCGATTTAATGATATGTCGCCATTTCTTCCAATAAACTAAAAAAATGTAAAGTAAATGAAAATCAGACAAAAGCAGATTTTTTTAAGAATCTGGATACCAATGGTAATTGGACCTGTAACCCTCGAACTGAAAGATCATTACACCAACTAGGCCACGGCTGTCATTAAACTAGTATTTTTTTCATTTTTTTTTTAATATTTTAGTTCTTAAATGTATATTGTTAATGATGGTACATCTGGTGGGCTTATTGCTTTACATCTATTTATTTTAGTTCTTAATTGTATATTGTTAATGATGGTACATCTGGTGGGCTTATTGCTTTACATCTATTTATTTTAGTTCTTACATGTATATTGTTAATGATGGTACATCTGGTGGGCTTATTGCTTTACATCTATTTATTTTAGTTCTTAAATGTATATTGTTAATGATGGTACATCTGGTGGGCTTATTGCTTTACATCTATTTATTTTAGTTCTTAAATGTATATTGTTAATGATGGTACATCTGGTGGGCTTATTGCTTTACATCTATTTATTTTAGTTCTTAAATGTTTATTGTTAATGATGGTACATCTGGTGGGCTTATTGCTTTACATCTATTTATTTTAGTTCTTAATTGTATATTGTTAATGATGGTACATCTGGTGGGCTAATTGCTTTACATCTATTTATTTTAGTTCTTAAATGTTTATTGTTAATGATGGTACATCTGGTGGGCTTATTGCTTTACATCTATTTATTTTAGTTCTTAATTGTATATTGTTAATGATGGTACATCTGGTGGGCTAATTGCTTTACATCTATTTATTTTAGTTCTTAATTGTATATTGTTAATGATGGTACATCTGGTGGGCTTATTGCTTGACATCTATTTATTTTAGTTCTTAATTGTATATTGTTAATGATGGTACATCTCGTGGGCTTATTGCTGTACATCAATTTATTTCAAACAATCAGATCATCTTACATACATGACAGATTTAACAAAAAAATAATTTTTATATATCGTGGGCTTAATACTATAACTAGGTAACTCAAAATGCTCTATAATGAGAAAATTGCGTTCTTAGTTTCGAGGTCTTTTTGTCTGGTAACTCCTCTTTAATGATGAGGTATCGCGCTAATATTTTTTATGAAACTAATAAAGGAGGTTTCAATAGATTGTAAGATGTAAGTTATGTGAACTTCAGATATCTACTTTAAGCATTCTTCTGTTTCCACGTTTAGGACTTACCTAATTGTGAAAATGCTGAATAACTCAGTTGAGATATAATATTTTTATTAGCATTGGAAAGTCCCTTCGAGGAGCAATCCATTTATGTAAATAACTAAAACCGCCAAATTTTGAGTTGCCTAGTTTTAGTACTGAGCCCACGATACATAGTCGTTTCGATTTAAGTATTATAAAAACATGAATAGCTAATCTCTATCAATAAAAGCAGAACTAGAGCCAAATATTTCCTTCAAGAATAAGGTAGGCAAGTAAAGGAAATTAAGGACGAAATGATATTCTGAGCGATGTAATACTTTTTCAGTTCTTCCTTAACCTTTTCCTTCCTGTGCAAAAAAAATCGCACGTTCCGGTGCTGTGTATTCAATACACATGTAAAAACGATCGATTTAAAATCGGAAAAATAAGATCATTCATAGCCAATCGCTTAAATTCATTAAATTTGAAGTCAAAAGTGATATAAATTGAAATTTAATTGCTGAAAACATGAAAAAAATATCGTCCGACGTTCAGAAAACGGGCGATGCGACCATCTCAAATGGCTGCCCGAAGGCTACTGAATCGAGCAAACTGAGATTCTATTTCTTGCGTTCCCGTGATAGTAAGGCGTGAATAACGTTGCTTCCTCACCCATAGCGGTTTTTTAGAATGGTGAATTTATTCCCGATTTTCACAAAATATCTCTGATGTGACCGATAAGTGCTAATTATTATTAATATTATTTTTTTCATTCAATGCGTAAATGTATTACGGAGGAATATCTAAAATCTGAACCCAGTATTCATTATATTTATAGAGATCTTAAAGTTTTTAGAAGCAATGTGTAATAGTTACACATCACAGGGAAGGAAGGGTTAAACGTACACAATGATGCTGCACATCTAATAGATCTTGGAAGTTCGTTCCTAAGTCGCGCCGAGTGAACCGCAAATAAAGATGTGTAAAATGAGGTGTGATATGTTGATATGCAAAGAAGTCTCTCATCGCCTGATTGAAGACAACTTCCTTGTTCTGAAATAAACTATTATGTTTCTTTTTTGTTAACTAGGTTAAATTCATTTTTTAACATTTCAATATTAGCTATCAGCCCTAGTTGATATGTAACTGAGGCTAAATATACAACATTTTAACTGTGACATCGCCTGACCGTGTGGTTGATGTGACCTGCGTGGCATCTGTCCACATGCGTTCTAACTTTTTCAGATCAAATACTTTTGAACCTTGTTGGTAAATAATAAATTAATGTTTCTTTAAAAGAAAAGGATACTATTACGAAATAAATTTGCTTATAACGTATAAGTGGTTATAATAAAGTTATTTAAATACGAGTATGTAACATAGTGAGAATTACATATTTTCTTTAGTCGTCGTTGTAAGGCCTCATAGTCGATGATCTCATCACCATTTCAATATCAATTCTGTTGGAAAGCGAAGCTGCGTCGTAGAGCTTATTTTTTTAAGTGAGTGAGTCGCTGCACACTAGCAAATTGACAACCTCCGTGGCCTAGTTGGTAAGACGCCTGTAAGTCGCCAGCGGGATTTGAAATCCCGCTGGTAGGCACATTTTTTGAAAACGGATTCCAGTCTGATTTTCACTTAAGGCTTCTTTAAAAATCTTTCTGGTTGGCTGGAAGAGATTACTAAATGGCAATTATCCCGCCAGGTTGTATTGTATACAACGAAAGTGTAACACAAGACAAACTCACCGGTCACAACGTTGTATTGGATTCAATGGCACACAGAAGTGAGACGATCAGAGCACACCGGCCTCTTTTTGAAAGAATAGATATGACTGAAGTCATTAATATCCTTGTACCTTCGAATACTTAGCAGAAAAAAAAAACTGTGTCATTCGAGGGTAGTAGCACTGCGCGAGGTTCGAACCGGCAACCTTCCGCGCGGAAGCCCTGGGCGTTACCGCATGCACCTCTAGAAACCTTATTTATTTAATGAAAGAAAAACAATTTCCAACAGAATTTGAAGTAGAATACGAAATGATTGTTGTACTTGAATAGTTTTAATTAGAATTGTATTAACTAGAAAACTTGGCTGTATTGGAAAACTTTCACAGGAAACTGCGAGAAGTACGTTAAGTTCGGATATACAATTTAAAATTTCTGAAAGTACGAAATTATGCCTAATTTTACGGTTTAATAATTGATTGTACTATGTGCAAAGTTAGTTCGTTTCTCTATTCCTTGTTTGATGTTAGGAATAACTTAAGTTGATCAAATATATTGAAATCTGTACAGCATACAAAATGCATTTGATTCTTTCAAATATCTTTTTTTTCCTTTCCTACGACTTAAAGTTGTAAATTTTTAACGTGTATTACCTATTAATGACACACATATATTTACAATATAAATAATGGTGAGTCTTAAAGTCTTTAAAAGTTCTCTAAGAGACTATCATTGTTTGTTTGAACCACAACTCTGACGCCACAGCTTGACTCTCGCTGATTTTTTATAAATCTTTTTTTCGTATACTTTGTTCCTCTCAAACTTTTCGAGATATCTGTAAATATGTTGAAGTTTCTTCGTATTTATTGGAGTGAATCAATTTACGTAACATATAAACATATATTTTTGTAATTTTTTCCAAGATATTTTTTTTTCTATTTGTTTATTAGGGCCTTTGATTACCTGAGCCTTGACCAGTCTTAAGTATGTATTTTATTTGTAAAAGGTGGTTTGTATGTGCGTTCTGCTTTTTGATATAATTTTTTTTGGTTCAAGTAAATGTTTATAATAATTTGTGACAAATTGTATTTATATTCATGCGAACTCAAAATTCTAATTTGAATATTATTCTAGTAACTTTTTTTAATGGATGATCAAAGGCCGTACAATATAATAAAATCAAACAAAATAATGTGGCGTGCATGGTCGCGTGGTAACGCACTGGACTTCCGTACGGAAGGTCGTCGGTTCGAGCCCCGCGCTGTTCTACTCCCCTTGAACAACACAGGAACTTTTTACACGTAGTGTTATACGGTATAAAGATACTTATGACTTCGGTCATACTTATTCTTTAAAAAAAATGTTGACAATGCGCGGAGATTCGTAATTTTTGAATAAACCAAATAATTTTGGTTTTATTTGTTGATGAATTTTAAAACACATACCATTACGCTTTGTTCCTTTTGGAGAAAGGCAGAGAGAAAAGATCTCCGCGCCTTTTGATCTATACACACACGACTCTTCCGTCACCTTCTTCCATTTATTCTCTCCTTTCTCATACTCCTTATCCTTCCCTCACATAAAATTTTCCAACTATCTTCTTTCACTCTTTCTTCAGTCTACTTATTTGTATACTCGTATTTCCATTCACTTCAGACAAATTTATTTATTAAATATATCACCATTGATTATTTTTATGTGGTTAAACCACATTAAGATTCATTTCTTAAATTTACTTACCATATCTATACATTAATTTGTCTAACAAATCGATCAATAAATCACATACCGCCACAAAACCTCCCGTTTATTTCGCGTCAACAGTGCCAAACAGCACTCTGAATCATCGATGCGTTGTTTCTATTCCATTGTGAGCAAACGCGGCACCCATTTCGAAAAATCTTTTTCATGACCAAATGTTCATGCAAAATAGTGTAAACACTACCAAATGATATTTTCAGGATGTCAGCTATCTCACACAACTTTACTTTGTGATTTTACATCACGATTTTGAGGGTTTTTTATGTTTTCTGGTGTAACAGCCTCATTTGGACGACCAGAGCGTTCAGCATCATTTGTGTCTGTACGACCGCGTTTGAAATCAACATACCACCGACAAATGGTTGTTTTCAACGGAGCAAAGCCCGGATAACACTTTTCAAGCCATCGCTGAGATTAAACAGTATTTTTACCTATTAAAAAGCAATGTTTTATCAACACACGAAATTCGTTTTTTTTTCATTGTTTTGAAAATAGCAAAAGTAGCGTCACTAAAACCACTGTAACTCAATGACACAATGTCGGAATGTCATGAAAGTTTGACACGTAACTTATAAAGGTTGGTACTAACTGAAAATGGTATGGATTTGTTATAAGAGGCGCCATCTGTTGGTAAGTCGCGGGATTTATTCATCGATGTATTATAACTAACAATTCTTCTTTATCCGATCGTTTTACATTGTAATACCGTTTATTCTACGCAAATCATGTATTCTACCACATTAATTATGACTCCTTTTCAACGCCTAGGTTTCACTTCCGTATATCAAGGCTGGCACTAGCATACCATCGGGCAAAATAATTTTTGAAGATTTTGCGATCGATTTCTTGGCAAAAACAGTATTAAATTCACAATTTATTTCGTTACCTTCATCGACATGTCTTACAATAATAATATGTTGTATCTATTTCTCGACAACATGCTTCCCAAATATAAAAAAAACTCAACAACTTATTTTATTCTTTTATATTTCACTCATTCATGTATTTTTGGAGAATTTAAACATTTATTTTCAATCAATTTTATTCTCGCCGCGATTGTTTCACCCAAAACTAAAAACACAATATTATAAATTCGGTGAAAAAGTTTATTCTTTTTATAGAAAACACAAGAACTTATTGTTTACTTAAAATTTATTAATCTTACGATATGAAGTCGTATAAGATTTTTTGAACAACTAATTTTATTCTTTTATATTTCAATCATTGACGTATTTTTGAAGAATTGAAAAATTTATTTTTAATCAATTTTATTCTCGCTTCCATTGTTTCACAAAAAAAACACAGTGCTGTAAATTTGGTGTAAAAACGTATTCTTTTTATAGAAATCACAAAAACTTTTTGTTTACTTAAACTTTATTAATCTTACGGTATGAAGTCGTATATGATTTTTTGAATAAACCTTTCATTCATTTTTTCTTTGTTGTATTTTTTCTTTTATTTTTCAAATGAATTTTTGAGGCTTTTGTTCACCAACTTTTATTAGTCTCGTTTTTAACGAATAAATTTTACGTTTGTTAAACATACGAGTATCTGTACCCTGACGGTATAAGATACCATGTTCAGATTGTTAATTTTTCAAGATAATAAAATAAAAAAAGGTTTTCCTTCGGAGATATCTGATATAGATATATTACACTCTTGTTTTTTTAATTATTTTTTTTTCAAAAAAAGTGTTAATATATTGTGATATTACTGGAAATAAATAAAAATATATTTTTTATCGAGTTTCGTGTCTCTGAGAACCTTTTATCTTATTTAGCATTCTCCTTTTTTTTGGAATGGTTATCCATCCAAATTTAGATGTTTTCAGTCAGTGAACAACGACGAGTGATTGAGTTCAATCCGATTTCTTTTTATGTGTATTACATTTTTAGAATTGTATTTTTGGTGTTCCTAATTCATTTCTGTATTTCATTGGTGAGTTTTCTACGATTTCCTTACCAAATATGTTTTTCTAAATATATGCTGATGCGGAAAAGTACCTAATCAAATGGCTGCAGCCATCACCTTCGTATCTTTTTACTAAACTTATTTTTTTTAGTTGTATTTTTGATCTCCAATAATAGTGGGGTAGAGTCCCCAGCTACAGCGTTTGAGAGGAGAGCTATAAAAATCTCTAAACGGCGTTATATAAATTGTCACTTTATTATTATTTAGAAGGGATATCTACTGATTAACAACATTCATACGTTTTTTGTGTGTTTTTTTTTTAAATAAAACTTTATGCTTACATGTTACAGAATGAAATTAAAAATATTTAGGAACAATAGAATGAGCTATAAGAATTGTTATTTAGTTATTAGTTAGTATGTAGGTTTATGAGAATCCCGGTTGCTAGTGTAGTCTGGATGATGAAACTATTTACCATGTATTTTTCAGTAGTCGTTTGCGAGATATATTTGATTTACTTTAAGTCAAGTACATTAAATAAAAAAAATGTCAATCAACATACGATTTACTATTTTTCCTGTAAGCAATTTATTTATATAGTTATAAACAGTTGTGTATAAGATGGAAGTGTTTGTCATTTGTTGTTTGCGGATGGCCACTGCGTGGTGGTTAGCCGTCTTTAAAGAATGAGTATTGTGGAGAATCCCAGCCACGAGTGTGGTCTGGATGATGAAGCTATATACCATATATTTTTTGGTTGTCCTTTGCGAGACATGTTTGATTTACTAATTTCTTTGCCGCATCCAATGAATATTGCGTTTCGTCTTTCTTCGAGGAACTTTTCCATTTATAGATCTTTAGGAGCTATGTCCTTAAGGGAGAGATGATGATGATTTGTTGATAAATAAAACTCGTTTTAGATCGCAATGCGGAAAGAGAGTGATTTATTTGGTAGATGTAGGTATTTATATCATTCTTGAATGTGTGCGGGAATGCGCTCGCAATATGCCGCCGTCTCGTTTCTGCATTCGCAAAACGATTAATGTTGTATGTAGGTATCGTTCAAATACGGAACTGGCGCGACAGATGTGGTGCCTTCTCGCTCTGGCATGGAATGCGCTCCGCGCCCGGCAATGAGTTGAATGACCGGCGTGTGGACTTTGTACTTGTTTGTTTTGAATTGTCAAGGAACGCAAAGGTCGCATGCTCGGTCATTGACCGAGCATGTGGACGCTACAGTATGCCGCCGTTACAATAGTTACATTTTTTAAGCTTAATCAGTTGAAACTATGAATTATCTAGAAATGTCATTTTTTTAAATTGATTTTATTATATTAACTCATGTAATTTCATAATGTCTTTAATTTGGTGGCATAAATCATCCTAGTTTGGATGGATTGCTTATTTAAAAAAAGAGCTTTAATAATTGTTATCTAGTCACTACTTGGAATATATTTCTAAGTAATGTAAATATTATTAAAAATAAAAATTTCACGTAAGATATCAAAATAAAGTAACCTTGTAATTAAAATATATGTAGATTAGATTAATCCTTTAGGTCTTAATTAATAAATGTGTGTATGGTATGAGTATAGCCTTTGGCAAATCCGTCCGTCATTGATTACTTTATGAATAAAAAAAATAAGAAAATATCTCATGAAACTTATTGGTTTTATGTATGAAACTTCTTTGTATTTTGTCGACGGTCGTTGTTTAATGGTTAATATTTACGCTAAGCAAGCGGGCAACCCATATTCAATACCTGGCGGATACATTTCTAGACTAATTTTACTCTTAGACAGCTTAATATCTGAACTTATATTTTTATGTTACTTATATCTTGCTCATCGTAAATTCTTAAAGAGTTTTAAAGCAACGAAAGCCTGCAGCAGATTATAAAGATCGTCTTGGAATTTTGATCTCCTGGTCATCTAGGTTTGATATGTCAGGGCTGTGAACTTGCTGAAGTGCATGTTGCGGTGCATGGCCGCGCAATAACGCTCTGGACTTCTGTGTAGAAGCTTGCCGGTTCAAATCCCGCGCTATGCTACTCTCCTTGAATGACACAGGTATTTTTTCCACCTAATATTCGGGGTATAAGGATACCTATGATTTTGGTCATATCCGTTCTTAAAAAAATTAAAAAGAAAACATGCCGATGTGTTCTGATCATCTTACTTCAGGTGTGCCATCGAAATCAGTACAGTGGTGTTGCTGGTGAGTTTGCTGGTGTGCAACGGCTCATACACTTAAAAATTAGACTGACAAAGCTTCGCTTTCCAACTGAATTTACATTGCCATGTTGAGGCAATATTTGACTACGAATCCCAGTAACGACGACTTACTGAAGTACAGCAGCTTGCACAGAATAAACTGATACACACACAAATGTGTTCCATCCATTTGAACACTGACAATCATATTTGATCATTAGGGATCGCTTATCAGGTATTATACTTAATTTTTATTATAAAACTCGAAACAATCAACGGTTTCTATGTACTCGTAATATGACCCAGTTTCATAAAAGATCGACAAACTTTCTTCTGAATAATAATACGAGTATATCAACCTTTCTTAGGACAAAGAATGTTAATAGTTTCACGTGTCAAGTCAATTAATTAATACGTCCCTTGACCACGTTTGAAGTGGCCTTTGATCTTCCAGAAGGAATTTAATAAAGGAAGAGTCAAGCCAACAAGAACGTGTTTCCCTGGCTGAGTAGATTGCAATTACAGTTCGTCCAGCTCCATAGAGCTTAGTGCCTCTCTTCATGTCACCTGCAAACAGCCACAACGTGAGATGGGTTATAATTTTCGTGTCGTCCATTGCAGGAGCTCTAAACGTTTTATTGTATTTCTTAGTTCCTAATGAAGAAAATCCGAATTATAGAGTATTCATTGAATACTCATTCTCAGTTAAATCAGTTGTTTCTTTTTCTATAGTAAAAATCAATATTTTTTTCATAAAAATTTTCAAACAAAACAATACCAAAGTATTTATAAATAATACCAAGTATGAAAATCCCAATTATCAGTGTTCATTTCATACACAGTTTTAACATGTAAACAAGTAAGTGAAAATGTTTCGAATTATATCCTCGTACAATATTTGTAATAAAATAAAAAAATTATTCCTCAGTCGATTCAGCTACTTCCTTGTATTTACGTATGTTGAAACATTTCTTATTTTCTTTAATACTTCTGAGATAAAATCAGATAAATGCTAAATTGGATTTTTCCCCAAATATTATTGTTACACACTTTTGTTGCAAACAATACAGTTTGTTGGATTTGTCACCTTGTGGAAATCTCTTTCGACCAATTAAATATTTCTCATTTAATGCTTATTTAATTTAATTAAAAAAACCTTATATTATCATAAAAATAGTCCGGAAATTGTTTTTAAATCTATTTGGATACCAAAAAAAATCGAACCCGCAACTCTCGTGCTGGAAGACAGACGTCTTATCTGAGGTGGTATTTGTGGGTTAAATTTTAATTTTTTCTGGCATTTATTAATTTTCCGCTTTTTTTTCTTAATCTACGAGGTCATCCAGAAACTAAGGTTACAAGGGCTCCTGAGGCCGGGGGATTATTTTGTTGTTTCAAAGTTGGTGCACCTGGCGTGTAGGGAGGATCCTAACGATCAGTTTTTTTGATCCCGCGTGTTTGTCGGCCATTTTGTTCAGTCACAGTAAATTCTTCCGATGAGGAGGCTGTCGTCGAAAAATATCTAAAGTCCTCGCTGTCGGGCTCGCTGTCTGTTGGTGGGAGTGTATCTTGACTCGATGGATCTTATAAAATGAACCCAGGCCTTTAGATAGCTTCTCTCTTAAATGTATTTTCATCGACATTGTCATTAATATAATTGTATATGTATGTAATTTCAGGATATACGAGTATATTTATATGTTCAAATTACGTTGTTATCAATAAACCTTTATTTAAAATGTATCTACTACACCAAGCAGATCGTAGAGATGGTGACGTTTACCAACCTCGCGTACGCGCACTTGTTCACGTGTGCGCGCACATCACATTCATACATCACACAAAACAATGACCCTGCAAAGAAGGCGGTGTTTAATAATCCGGCAGGATGTGGAAGACCAAATTTAAATTGGCTGATTGGTGTATGGTGGACTGTCTTAGTATACGTTTGACTTATTGGAAGATGGATGCTGATGATACAGATAAGTACCAGATAACTAAGATAACTTCCAGGCAGTAGAACTGATGATCATGACAAAAGAAATTAAAACGATAAGATTTATTTTAAAGTAATATTCCTATATCTCGATTTATGTTTTCAAGGTTTCATTTTCTCTTTGTTAAATTATTTTCAATTTCAACCTTCATAACAACGGGTTAATTTTTTATTTGGTTAATTAAAAGAAAAATAAGTTTATTTTTTATTTACAAATTTCGTAACCTACATTTTTCAATTTATGAATAATTCCAAGGTTTCAAAATATAATTCATTGAAATCGTAAGTAAAAAAGACTTATTATGGTAAAACGAAATTTACGTTGATTCAAGAAATTATCAAAGAAACTCATGTATAATTTATTTATCCATAAAAATCGTTTGATTTCTCTCTGAGTACAAATGCTAGAAACCCCTGATAAAAGGCTTTTAAGCCATATCAACACCTGCCGTATGATAAAGTATTATATTTGTCTTCCGGGAAACAAAAAGATATCTTAATAATTCGTGGCACAGTTTTTATTCTTACAAACGTGTAATATTTTTAATCTGTTAATAATGGTAGGTTCGAATCCCGTGTTAGAGCACCCTAGAGGAGAGTCTGTTCTCTAAATTTAATATAATTAGCATATCTTATAAATACGTACTCGCCAAGAGTTTCGAGAGTTGCTAAACTCATAAGAAAAGGGTTATGGTAACGTTTTCCACTTCAGAAATGTATTTTTCTGTTGTTTTAATAAAATGTGCATATGTTACAATTTTTTATATTGTATTGTATTGTATTACACTTTCATTGTATATAGTATAACCTGGCTGGCTTATTGTCATGTGGCAATGTCTTTCAAAGAATCAGAAATATTTTAAATAAGCTTTAAGAAAAAACGAGACAAGAATCATTTTTATTTTTTAATCTGAATTCCAACGCAAATCGAACCTGCAACCCCAGGACTAGCAGACAAATGTCTTACCAACTAGGTCACGGAGGTCATCTTTAATTCAATAAATGCATACATATAACATTCGTATTTAATTAAATGTATGTACATACTCGTATACATACACACCATTTCCCTTTCTGAGTACGCAGAGACTTTCCTATTTTGATACACATCCTTCGTCTACGCTACATCTATATACTTTCTCGTACAACTTCTACGATTTATCTGATTTTCTACATTTCTTTCTATCAAAATTAAATTTACCTAATACAAACACATTTTCCCTAGTATTGCTTTCAAACGCTTTCCACTCATATTTACACTTTATATTTGTTTTATTAGAGTTTCTTATTTAATTCGTTCCACATGCCCAAATTATTTCAGCTTGCTCTTCTTTATCTTATTCAACACATCACCCTTAAGTTCACATTCATCACTTATCATTTTATTCCGCCTTGTATCACACAGAATATGCCACCCCATGTACTCTTCTTCTAAGGGCACACATTTTTAACATAATTGATTCGACTCTTTTTTGCCTTTTCCCGATCTCATACATCAAAGTTGGTACTTAAACACTATTGTAGGCATTCATCTTACGCATTTGAACAGTATTTATTTGGCTATTATCAGTCTTTTTCCACGTCTACGTTTCACTCAATTAAAAAGACTTTCGTCTTACATATTTTAACAGTATTTATTCCGTTATTGTCAATCATTTTCTACATCTACGTTTTACTCAATTAAGTAAGTAAAATAATTTTATGGATAAAACAATGATTTGGCTAAACCAAATATTAAATGTTTTGTCCTTATTTGCAATTGATTATTTTTTTAAACTTCACTTGTATTTCAATGTACTCGTACACTGTAGTAAAATTTTTAAAAATATTATAATGGATCTACAGACAAGATTCCTTGTAGAGAAATCATGTTACAAATGTAGATGTGCGAACTCCTACAAATAAGGACCAAGAACTTAAAATCATAAAGGTTCAAAAGGTGCAGTATCTAGCTCACATAATAAGGGCCACAAGATACATTATTACATAACTGGTCATCCAGAAAAAAAAAATAGCAGAAGAGACGGAAGAAAACGACGCATCTCTCGGTTTAAGAGTTTGCAGGAATGCTTGAGGTACAGTTTTACCGAGTTGTACCGGATTTCAGCAAACAAGATAAAGATTGCCATGATGGTGGCTAATCTCCCATAGAAGACAACACCTCGAGAAGAAGAAAAAAATATTTAAAGTTTCTATTTTACCACACATATGATACAACAGATTCATTTTGATTGTAGAAGTAATTATTCTCAAGGTATACTTTTTACTGTGCTGCCTTGATAAAGAGAACTCCATTGTTGCCTGGAAAATTATTCGCTCACAATTTTTCAACTATGCCAACCAACCAACCATTCTACTCCAACAATTTACGGCACCTTTGAAGAGAGTTTATTCTCTAACCGGTGCTGGTATATTTTTTCTTTTTTATTATCATTATTATAAAGTTTCGACATCATCCCCTTCAACATATTTGAATAAGCGATGCGGATATATTGAAGATCGTGACCCGGATATATCATTATCTTCAACCCCATTTATCCTACATTGAGGTTCAAAACCACTGGAGTAGGGACGTAACAGTACATCATAGATCGTGGTAGCAATGCTACTGCACGTGCAAAGGCAACAACTCTCACATCACTCACCTAAATCACGCGAGTATTGTTAACAGATAAAGACTAACAGATTTGTAATATTATTTTTTCGGGTACTATCGGAAATCGATCCCTAAACTTCTGGTACAAGTCTAACAAAACAACATTAAATGGGGAACAGCAACGATGTTTTTTCAATCATAACGAACGTTAACGTTAAAATGTTAACTTTGAAAGGTTTTATTTCGATAAATTGAACAAAACAATGTTAAAATAACCGCGAATTTTGAGTTTTAACTGAATAAATCCACATTAAAGTTTGGTAACTGCTGTAGAAAATTACAACTCGGTTGCAGTTCTCTGCAGGTGTTGCATTATCCGAATTCGCAAGTTGTTTATTATAATTCATTGTACCGGTCCACTCCCAAGTCATAGAAAATGATTTATAATACGAAATACTTATGTAATAAATTAAATTGTAAAGTTGTTTTCGTCGAGATTTTTTTTATTTCGTAAGATTTGAAGACTTTAGTATATTTTTATATTTGTTTTCATCATCCGACCCAATCAGTAATATATATTTTCATCGCTCGACCAAATCAGTAATAAATATTATCATCACCTGATCTAGTCAGTAATAAATATTTGCATCACCCAACCCAATCAGTAATAAATATTTTCATCACCCGACCTAATCAGTAATAAGTATTTTTTTATACTCAATTGTCGGTTTACCAGTTCATTTGTAAGTTTTTTATTTTAATATCCAAAAATCAAAATAAATCATAATACAATGGTTTGATTTTTTTTCTTAACAAAATGTCAAAAAAGTCCTTAAAAGATCAGGGTGCTTCCTGATTTTTAACGCTTTCATGCAAAAACATCTGTCAAATTTATTGTTTGAAAGCATTTTTTTTTCCTGTCAAAAGGATTTTGTTACATAATTATTTTTGGTACCCATGACCATATTTATATTTTGTCATCATGTTTTAGTTAGCACTATCTGGAAAAACAAGCATATGAACATCCAAAGCAAGGTGAAGATATACAAGACCTGTGTCCGCCCCATAATGACATACAGCATCGAGTCCAGAGCCGACACTGTCAGAACCAAAAATCTCCTTTGAACCAGCTAAATGAAGGTACTCAGGAGTATCGCTGGCAACACCCTTCGTGATAGAGTACGAAACACAGAAATCCGAAAGAGGTGCGAAGTTGAAGATATTGTCAGATAGGGACGACAGAGAAGAAGGTTCTGGAACGAACACGTATTCAGAATGGCGGAACCAAGAGCCGTAAGAATGGCCAGGGACAGTATCCCCCAAGCAAGTAGACCTCCAGGACGACCTCCCAAAAGATGGAAAGACAGTTGGCAGTCGACGTCGCAAGAGGCAAACAATGATGCAGGACCATAACAGGCCAACAGGCCTAAAATAAGATGAAGAAGAAGAAGTTTTAGTGTACCATATACATTTCTACGATTGTTTTTATCAAATATGTCTTAAAATTTTGAATAACTTATGCGTGTTTTTGCATTTGTTATATTATATTTGATCTTTTTATGAATAAAGGAAGCCTGTAATTTGCAAAGGACAAAAAATAAATGGAGTTTAATAAATTTAAACATTGTTGAAGTAAAAAAAAAACATGAGTGAATTAAAGTTTTCGGATTGTAAAATTAAATATGTAACTTTAATAGGTATGATTTGTTTCGAGTAGTAGTTATTTATAAAAATATATAAATGGTCAAAAAGTATTGTTTAAGTGTATTGTGTGTTGACAATATTCATACGCGATAGACAAGCGCCATTGTTGTCACGTGCGGCAGTATTGCCAACACGTACAATGACGGATGCGAATAATGAATGATAAATGCCATCTAAGGGATGCAAGGTTTATCAAGTCATCCCCTTTAAAATTTGAAACGCGATTGCTAAAAAGTCATCAAAAAGCCTTAGGTACTCAACCTCTACACAGTGTAGAGAGAATTCGTAATCTTCTCAACGTGCTTCAAGTAGGTGGAAAAGAAAGTGTTGGTTGTATTTAATTTTACAGGCAATCTTAAAAACCCACCCTTTCAGGATCTGACATGGAGTAGTTTGTGTTTTGCAAAAATATATGATTGAGATAAACTTATGCGCAGAACAAATTAATAATAATTATTTCGCACGACGAAATGAGATAAGAAAATGAATTCGATGAACACATTCAAATTAATTATATTGCTTGACGACATGATAGAATAATCGTTAACAGTAGAAACATTCATTATAATTATTGTGCATAACAATATGATACGAAATACCAATTTGAAGAACACAAATTTGGTGTTAACATAAGTTATGTCCGTTTTTTTTCAAATTTAAAAATGAGCACCAAAAGTAAAACAAAATGGTAAAGATTATACGTCATTCGAAAGAAAATTTTGTGCTCTACAAGATATTGTGTTTGCTTTTACGTTACATATATTATTTTATTTGATTACAAGCCTTCAAAATGGAATGTCAAGTAGACGAAAGTGAGTATTTTCGACACCTCCTTCTGTTCGCGTTCAATCGAGAAAATAAAGCTGCCAAAGCTGTTCGCGATATTTGCGAAGTGTACGGTGAAGATGCTATGAATAAAAGGACAGCTCGTCGATGGTTTTTGCGTTTCAAAGACATAAATTTCGACCTGAAAGACATGGAGCGTTCCGGACGACCAGTGGACTTCGATGAGGACCTCTTAAACCATATTATTCATGAAGATCCCCTTCAAACCACCGTAGAATTGGCTGAGCAGATGAATTCTAGTCACATGACTGTATACCGTCATCTTAAATCAATGGGAAAAGTCCAGAAGTTCGGCACTTGGGTTCCACATGTTTTGAGTGAAAACAACAAAAATCAATTGTCGAACAGAAGGAGGTGTCGAAAATGCTCACTTTCGTCTACTTGAAATTCCATTTTGAAGGCTTGTAATCAAATAAAATAATATATGTAACGTAAAAGTAAACACAATGTCTTGTAGAACCGAAAATTTTCTTTCGAATGACGTATAACCTTTACCATTTTGTTTTACTTTTGGT